>JAKWJA010002489.1:73626962-74226962 GCA_027704765.1 Solanum habrochaites
TACTTTATCTACTTATTTTCATAGTGTAGATATAAAAAAAACCCCCTTTATTGCTTTTTTTTATAAGGAAATCATTTTTACAAATATATAATCATAGATAAAGTTAGTCTGAACTATTTTTCTCGTGGAACGAATCCCAAACTATTAGTTGAGTTCTTTACTTGATACGACCGCTTTACTTCTTATGTGAGAAGTAAGTTTGAGCGTTATCATTAACCTCACTTAAATGAATGTGATGAAAGGATTATAATCATACCCTTCTTATTGAGTTATTGATGGTTGATGATTATTACAAGAGGGCAGACCCTATGACCTAAACAAAGCTATATCGAGATTAAAGGCTTAAACACATTCAAAAAGGACTTAGCTTAGCACCGAGTGAAACTAGATGAGGAGTGTCCCTTACCACCTAGGAAGGTAGGAACACTAATTACTCTTGAGATTGGAGACTATAAGCATGGCACCTAAAAGAGGGTACCACTAATATCTCCTAGTTCTTGAACTATGTTGCCCCACTGGGGGAAAATACTAGATAAGGGATCCAAGTAGTTGCTATGTTTCATGTTTTGGTACTAAACTTGGCAAGTAGTCCACTTTTTTAGGTGTAGGGTTTCATGAACTAGATTCCTACTAGTCAGTGGTCTATGTCGGTTAGGTCAAGATGTACCCAAAAGGTAAAATGAATTAAAGGATTTAACTATGAACTTGGATACCTAAGCAGGCTAGGTTAGTATAAGTAGAGGTATGCGACTCTACTAAACATTGCAATAGTTATCCTGCGGGGAGTTCTTAGGAGGAGGTTCTTATACTGTTTATCGTTTGATTATCTATGATATGTAACTGATGAATTGGCACATTGTTGAACTATTGTTGATTCTTTCACTATGAGTATGCTTGGGTTTAATGTTAACATAAAATGAAACTGTAAACTTCTAAATCTTTAATATAATGCTGAAGGTTGACATTGGTTATGGTTTTTGTTGAGAATTCTTGATTGAGTAAGGTATGGGCTTTGCTTGATCATCTGCATTGTTGAATGATAAGGATTCATGGTAGTTGTCTTGTTTATTATGCTATGCATTGACTCTTACTTTATCTTGTGATGTTATTCCTTGATGATAGGTTGTTTAAATAATGGTTTGAAGTATGTTGGAAATATGTATTTCTTGTTGAGTTAGTAAGCAGTTTGGTTGGTTGATATGACTTTGCTTGGAGTTGCATTAGTTCCTAAAAGGGTAAAAATGGACATGTTTTGACTAAAGGTCCCTTTTTAGCATTTTTGACTTGGTATATTGCCATAAGGTATCATACTGAGTACATGTGGATTACAAACCCATTTTCTTCCCTTTTCCAAACAATTTTAGGTCTCCGATCATGGAAAATTGGAATGGGAAGGCGACATGTTGAAGCCTTGGATTCTTCATTCCATTCAAGTAGTAGGGTAGGTCCTCAACTTCGAGGGCAATTCCACTATCTAGATTAGATTTGTTATTACATTAAAGACTCTTTCATTTCTTTCCCTTCTAAGTGGTACTATATTTTGAATGACCTATATGTGGTATTGTGGGATTGATGTAAGGGCTATGCGCATATTGTGAGAACGTTTAGATGGTATGAGAGGAGACAATCTTTGAGATATTTTTTCCTCATATATATGTATGTGACAACTAAAAGTTAGAACGCTAGGAAACTCCATAACAAGGATTTATGTATACTCGATATGACTATATATTATATATATGTACATAGGTCTATGTAAACTCCAAGTATTTGTAATGAGTTTTCAATCTTTTCCATATTTTAACAACTATGCATGATAATGACATGAGACTAAGGGGTAGTCTTAGTCCTTAAAAAGGAGATGACGCCGGTTACGTATAGGGAAAGTCCGGATGTGAAAAACTTGGATCATAGCATCGGTGGAAGATCGTTGAGTTAGATTCTACTTACCGTTTATGTAGCGTTTGTATTCATAATTGTGCAGCTCGTCACATTATGGCCATATATGATGCTTAGGAATCGGGCTCCTTTCTTGCAGAAATCTTATATCGTGCTGATGAGTATACTTATGGTGTTCTTTGGATCTAATCCTATTGTTGGCTTATAAAGAAGCATGAAACTGAAGGAATCGGACTCACAAGACTTTAAAGAGGAAATGCCAATGGGGAGCTCCTCCCATGGTGAGAAAGTCTCCACCTGAATAAGCATGGCTCAATGTTGACCAAGCCAGGCAATCCTCCTCCGTTTGCACGTATGAGACTATAAGAACCAATCTTCTTCAAAGCCAACTATCCACAATCAAGCTCAATCGGCACACGACTCAAGCCCAAGCTAGGATGGCTCACGCAAACCGGGAGGTTGTGCCCCGTCCCCATAAATAAGTCACTACTATGGCTTCCCATCTAAGGGACTTCAATAGAATGAACCCTACTTCTTTCTATTGGGTCTAAGGTTAATGAAGACCCCCAAGAATTGATTGATGAAGTCTCTAAAATACTTTTGGCTACGGGGTTGTCCACAAGTGAAAAGTCCGAGTTGGACACATATCAACTCAAGGACGTGGCGCAAGCTAGGTATGTGCAATGGAGGGATAACAGTCCATTGAGGGGTGGTCCGATGACTTCAGAGATCTTTAAGACAACATTTCTAGATCGGTTCTTTCCTAGGGAGATTAGGGAGGAAAAATTGATGGAGTTCATCAACCTTCACCAAGGAGGAAGGAGTGTCCATGAGTACTCTTTGGAATTCATTAAGTTGTCCAAATATGCTCCTTCTTTTGTCTCCGATCCTAGAGACCAAATGAGTCGTTTTGTGACGGGGGTGCGAAGGACTTACAAGAGGAGTGACATTAGGCCATGCTACATGACAACATGAATATTTCCCATATAATGGTGCATGAAAGAAGGGTTGAGGAGGTAAGGGCTAAGCGAAAGAGTAGAGGTGCTAAGAGAGCAAGATCATATGATTGAGGTTCCTCAAAGAATAGGCTTGAAATACAGGAGAAACATAGATTTAAGAAGCGGGTTTCAAATCAAGTCCCTTCCGAATTTCCAAAAGCTAGTGGTGATAGGGTGTCTAACCCTAAATTCAAGAAGGGAAAAGGTACTAATTCACCAACCGAGAAGCCAACTCTTGGAAAGTGTAGCAAGAAGCACTATGGTGATTTCCTTAAGGGGATGAATAATTGCTTTAGTTGTGGCAAGAATGGTCAAAAAATGAGAGATTGTCCAAACTTGAAGAGTCAAGACAAGGGTAGTGGTCAAGATCAAGAAAGTGGTTCTAGTGATGATCCAAAGAAGAACCACTTCTATGCTCTCCGCTCTAGGGGTGAGAAAGAGACTTCTCCCGACGTGGTGAACTGTATGTTGAAAGTTTTATCTATAGATGCAAATATCTTACTTGATCCCGGTGATACTTTATCATTTTTTACACCTCTAGTAGCCAAAGAGTTTGATATTTTACCCAATATTTTGTATGAATCTTTTATAGTGTCTACTTTGGTGGGTGAGTCGGTTGTTGCAAAAAGGGTGTATAGAGATTGCCCAATAAATTTGCCCGATAGTGTTTCTTATGTTTATCTAGTAGAACTCAATATGCTTGATTTTGATGTTATTTTGGGTATGGATTGGTTGCATGCTTGTTTTTCCTCCATTGGTTATAGGACAAGAGTGGTGAGGTTTAACTTCTTAAATAAACCCGTTGTAGAGTGGAAGGGGGGGAAATTCTATTCCTAGAGGTCGTATTATGTCTTGTCTAAAAGCATATAAAATGATATCTAATGGTTGTCTGTATCATATTGTAAGAGTCCAAGATCTAGACTCCGAAGTTCCTCCCATTGAGTCGGTCCCCGTAGTGAGTGAATTTCTCGTGGTATTTACTAATGACCTTCCCGGTATTCCTCCCGAATTGGAAACTAACTTTGGCATTGATTTGCTAGAGGATATGAATCCCATATCAATTACTCCTTATCAGATGGCTCCGACCGAGTTGAAGGAGTTGAATGCTCAATTAAAGGATTTACTAGATAACGATTTTATAAGGCCTAGTATTTCTCTGTGGAATGCTATGCTTTTGTTTGTGACGAAGAAAGATGGGTCCTTGAGAATGTGCGTTGATTACCGCCAATTCAACAAGGTTACTATTAAGAATAAGTAACCTCTCCTTCGGATTGATGACTTGTTTGATCAACTACATGGGGCGAGTTACTTTTCAAAAATTGACTTGAGATCGAGGTATCACCAACATAGGGTGAGAGGTGAGGATGTACCAAAGATGGATTTTCGGACTAGGTATGGACACTATGAGTTCTTGGTCATGTCTTTCGGTATCACTAATGCTCCGATGGCATTTATGGACCTAATGAATAGAGTGTTTTGAAGTAATTAGATTATTTATTCATTGTATTCATTGACGATATTTTGGTATATTTGAAGCATTGGGTGATTCATGTGGGGTCATTTGGGGGTGGTATTGCAAACCCTTAAAGAACATTCACTGTTTCCCAAATATAGTAAGTGTGAGTTGGTGAGGTTGGTGTGTGAAATTTCTTGAACTTTCATTCTAGTGAGGGAATTGACAAAGGCGGTCGAAGATTGGCCTAGACCCTTGACTCCAACCTACATTAGGGAGGTTCTTGGTTGGCGGTTTATTATCTGAGTCGTGCATGGTTTTACGTCCATGCATTATCCTTTGAATACTTTGACCCAAAGAGTAAGAAGTTGAGTTGGTCGGAGGCAGTGAGAAACAGTTTTCAATTGTTGAAAGATAGGCCTACTTCGCTCCATTGTTGACTTTACCAGAGGGTACAAAGGGTTTTTTGGTGTATTGTGACGCATCCCGAGTAGGTTTGGGTGTTCTTATGCATAACAGGAAAGTGATAGCCTATACCTCTAGGAAACTTAAGGTACATGAGAGAAATTATCCCACTCATGACCTTGAGTTAGAGGCCGTGGTGTTTGCTTTGAAAATGTGGAGGCCTTACTTGTATGGGGTTCATGTTGATATCTTTACTGACCATAAGAGTCTCCAATATGTGTTTACCCAAAAGAAGTTGAATCTACGACAAACAAGGTCGTCAGAGTTGTTGAAAGGTTATGATATGAGTGTACTTTATCACCTCGGCAAGACTAATGTGGTTGCGGATTCCCTAAGTCGTATGACTATGGGTAGTGTATCCCACCTTGACAAAACCAAGAAGGACCTAGCGAGGGAAGTTCATAGGTTGGCTAGGTTAGGGGTGAGGTTGGAAAGTTCTCCGGATGGGGCTGCTATGGTCCATCATGTCTACATATTCGGCGGACGATTATGCAAGAATCTTCATAAATGAGATTGTGTGCCTCCATGGTATTCCATAATCCATCATATCGTATCGGGGCGCACAATTCACATCTAGATTTTGGAGATCATTCCAAAAAGGGTTGGGTACTATGGTGAAGTTTAGCACCACTTTTCATCCCCAAATGGATGGTCAAGCGAGCGTACTATACAAACCCTTGAAAATATGCTTAGGGTGTGCATTATTTATTTTAAAGGAAATTGGGATAAACATTTGGTGGAGTTTGCCTATAATAATAGTTTTCATTCATTCATTTTCCATGGCTCCAATTGAAGCCTGTATGGTAGGAGGTGTAAAAAGGGTAAATCCTATTGATGAGTTTGAAGTGGGTGACATCGCTCTTGGTCCGAGTTATTTATAAAACAACTTGGAAAACGTTCCATCATAAGGAACGGTTGCGAAGCTATATTCGGCAAAAGTCTTATGCCGGTCCATCAGGAGAAGGGATTGCCAGTTGAAGAAGGTATAAGAATTTCACCAGAACAGGGGTGGTTAGATTTGGCCTTGAAGGGCAGTTGTATCCTAGTATGTAGGACTATGCAATCGGGCAAAGGTTTAGTCTAAGGTTGCCTAAGAATTGAAACTTCCTAATTGATTGGAGTAGTTCATACGATGTTTCCATGTTTTCTATGTGGGAAGTGTATAAGTGGATCCGAGTCATTCTTACTATTGAGGGTATGGTGTCAAGGATAACCTCGCTTATGAGGAATGTTCCGGTTCAAATTTCTTGATATGCAAGTCAAAGTTAAGAATAAAATAGTTTAGTGTCCGTAAAGGTGTTATGGAAGGAATCTTCTAGTTGAGGGTGCAACATGGGAGGACGAGGCTGACATGAAACTCTCGTTACCCTCATATTTTTATAATTAACGGTAGTCAGTCTTTTAATATATAAATATTGGACAGAAAATTGAATTTCTTGAATTGGTGAAGCTCTTGCAAAATGTACATTTTGGGTTGCATTACATGAAGTAATACCTCTAAAACTTGAAATCTTTCTTTTGGTGAGGGATTTATTTGAATTAGGTTGTGAATTTTGGTATGGTGAGTCTTTATGAAATGAATGAGCATGTTGATTAAGTTGAACTTGTCTAATTGACACATGGTTATGTATGATGATTGGCTCATATGTGTTGTGAAAGGAAATACCTAATGATGAAGTGATTTGAGCTTATGGTGGGTAATATGATTTTTGAAAATTTACCTTTTGAAATGATATGATCTAGGTTGATTTTATATTGTGATGGTGGGGCTAGTCTAGTCTATTCACTTACCTTCAAAAGAGTTTTAGTGAGTTTGGGAGCACGAATGTTCTAGGGGGGGGAGGGGATACGGAACACCTTAAAAATCCAAAGATGTGTCAAAGCCTAACATAGGTTTAATGAGGTATATGTACTTTTTTAGGTCCATTTTAATGAATATAGGTCATTTAGGAAGTGTAAGAACCAAAACGTCTAAGAACGTCCATGACGTCCGAAAGTTGGTTCAAAGGGGTGCTAGCAAGCCTTAGCCTATTGACTAGCTTTTAGGAGTCAAAAATTTAATTAAAATGGTGGAAGGGTATCTAATAAGTTTTCAAGTTGTTTTATGGTAAAAATGTATGGGTAAGACTCCCCAAGGACCAACCAAGGGCCCTTGAGGAGGACCCCTACAGGTTGAGGCAACACTGCCTGAAACAATGTGCATCGACGAGGCAGTCAACGGCCCGTTTGTGGACCAACGGAGCGTCGATGCCACCGTTGTCCCATAATTATCCAAGTTGAGGAATCCCCTTGACTTCATAGTCTCTGAACTAATTGACGGAGTGCAGGATGAGAGAGGGGTAGGTCCGTAGACTCACAGACGGCCCCCAGCGGCGGGGTTCGGCTGTGAGGGGTGATTTTCCTGCACGTTTTAGTGTTAGTCAGGTTAAACGAAAATTAAGTGGGTTAGGGGTTAGTAGTCTTAAGGGAGACTAATTAACTAACTTCCAATCCCATATAAAAAGGCCCCAACCCGAATGACCTAATTATAACTCACAAATAAACTTCGTCGTCCTTCCTCTCTTCTGAATTCTAATTGAACTCACCATTGTAGACTAGCAAGGATAAGGTTTGGGGCTGGAAAGGAAGAATCCACCATCAAATTTTCTTCAAAAATTAAGGTATGGTATTAATTACATTTGGACTACTTTTTCACAAAGGGTTCCTTACAATGGATTTCAAAAATTGAGTTTTGTTATGGGTTTCATCTAATTACGTAATTGAAGTTATGATTGAGGGTTCAATATTTATGTAGGTTATTATTGAATAAATTAACATGAAGTTAACTTGATTATGGTAATTATAATGGTTTCTTTCTCAATTGGAAGAACATGATCCGCAATCCTAACCTAGGTGTATCTTGATCTATAGTACATTGTGATTGTTCAAATGACTTGGTTATTGATTAGATTACTATCCTATGGTTTATTATGAATAAATTAATATGAAGTATAGTCATACTCACGGTAGTTATTGAGATGTTGATTTAGGTTATGAAGTTTGGTGAAAATAGTCTATGATTTATCTTAAGCTATGATTAGTGTTGAATGGTTATTGAGACGCAATGGGCCTTATTATCTTATGGTTATGATTGTGTGATGATGTTACTCTCCTAATTGTGATAATTGTGGTAAGTCATGATGTTAAATTGGAGTATGCCTTATACTAGGAATGAAGGGTAGTATTGATGTTGAATTGAAAGTGTCTTGGACTATGTTGTTAGGTGATTAAGGTGTATGTGATATAAGGAGGAATGAAAACTATCAATCTTCCTTAATAGTATGAAATGCTTTTGTTGTGAACCTCACTTATATGAATGTGATGAAAGGACTTATACTTAAAAAGTTCTATTGAGCTGTTGATGATGATGGAGTATACAAGGGGTCGGACCTATGACCTAATTAATATATGATCGATCAATAAAGGCTTAAAGCAACTTCAAAAAGCGACCTCTAACTTAGAACCAAGTGAACTAGATGAGGAAGTGTGCCACTTCCACACTAGGTAAGATAGGAGAACACCTTATCTTGAAATTTGAGACTTATTGCAGGGGCGCAAAAGAGGTACCAATTATATCCTAGTTCTTGAACTATGCTTGCACCCATAAGGGATACTAGCTATGGATCCACGTAGTTGCTATCTTGTCATGTTTTGGTAATAATTGGCAAGTAGTCTACCTTCTTTCGTGTATAGGGTATTATGCTAACGGAATTCACACATAGCTCAGATGGTCTATGTCAATTAGGAAAGATGTTACCTAAAGGTAAATGAATTAAAGGACTTGAACTATACTGTGGACTAACTAAGAGGCTTTTTTTAGGGGCTTTTTTAGTATAAGTAGAGGGTATGAGACTCACCTAAACATTGCATAGTTATCCTGAGGGGAGTCTTAGGAGGGGTTCTTAATATGTTTATGTTATGATGTATATGATATGTACATGATGAAGTTGGGGCCATTGTTGATACTATATGTTCGATTAGTTCACTTATGAGTATGCTGTTGGGTTCTAATGTTACATAAAATTGAAGTAAACTAAAATGTTATGTTATGTGAAGTTTGACATGGATTATGGTTCTTGTGAGACTATTGATTGAGGAAGGTTAGGGAGCTTTGCTTGGGCATTGAACTGTTGACTTGAAGAATTTCATGAGTAGTTGTCTTGTTATGATGATATGATGACTCGTATTCATTATTGTGAGTAGTACTGATGATAGGGTTGTTGTAAATCATGGTTTGAAGTATGGTGAAAATGTATTCTTGTTGAGTTCGTAAAGCATGTTTGGTTGGTGATAGACTTGCTTGGATTTGCAATAGGTTCTAAAAGGGAAAATGACATGTTTGGACTAAACGTCCATTTTAGCAAGTTTGATTGTATATGTTCATAAGGTACATACTTAGTACATGTGGAATACTAAACCACATTTTCTTCCCTTTTCCTAACATTTTAGGTTCCGGATCATTGAAAGAATTTGGAAGGCGACGTGTTGAGACTGGATTCTTCATTCAATCCAAGTAGGTGGTCCTCAAATCGGGGGCAAGTCCAACTATCTAGCTTATGCACTGTTATTTGAGTCTTTCAAAGACTATTCATTTCGTCCTTTCCAATGGAGTACTTACTTTTGTAGACCTAATGTGGTTATGGTTGAATTGATGTAAGGGCTATGCCTATATTGTGATAATCATTTAGATGGTATGAGATGATGCAATCTTTGTGACTATTTTTCTATCTTATATATATGTATGTGCAATAAAAGTAGAAGGCTATGCAACCTTCCTATATGAAGGGTCTATGTATACTCGATACGACTATACATTATGTGTATGCAAAGGTCTACGTAAACCTCCAAGTAGTTGTACCGAAAGTTTTAAATTTTTCCATGTTTTTCAACCTATGAATGGAATGACATGGGACTAAGAGGATAGTCTTAGTCCTTAAGAAGGACGACGACGCCGGCTACGTCTAGGGGGTAAACTCGGATGTGACAATTCTAGTCTCATTCTTTGGCTAAAACTACTTCCCTTACAATACTCACTCGGTGCTAACCTTCATTCTCATAGAGTAATTTACACATAAGGTTCACATAAAAGGGTTCCATATCAAGTTATACCTAACTCACACTTTATCCTACCAAAGAAGGTCCCACTAGGGCTACTCCGATGGCGATAAGAAAGATCATGAGACTTTCCAAGGATTAATATGATCGTCGTTCAAGCAAAAGTACTTAATCTGATCATTCCTTTCTTTGAAGGATAACATTATGGACTTCGACTTTCAACATGAGAACCTTACACTAGGTTTAGGTTTCACATAAAAGACCATCTTAACTTAAATTGAGGTCACATGTCATTCATACATTCAAGACTAAGAGACTTTAGCATCCCCAAGTCAGGACATCCACATATTCACATTCATACATACATCAAGCAAGGGACAAAAGTCAACCAAGAAGACTATCACATCTTCACTTTAACTTAACAAAATGTCATTCAGTAACATATAGACAGTAACATATCATTTTCAAGTCATGCTATACATATCATACCATCATCGCTTGACCAACTAGAATCAATAGTCAATTAAAAATAACACAATTAAAGCCCTAAAAAGATACACACAGGTCAAGTCTCATAGTCCAACATGATCCCCAAGATGACATGAATAGAAAAAAACATTTATGACTTATATGTAATCAGATATGGTCTGATCACATAATTAACTACACAAATAGCCACATTACTTCCAACTAGTTGCGATAAGGCCATGATATCCATAATAACCCCCCCCAAAGTAAGCCGACAAGGCCACATCAATTGCCAAGAAAACACATAAACCCCACCATAAGTGAACCTATAAAGCAAAAAATAATTGAAGATCTATTAATCTAAAACAAAGGAAAGAGGGAGGATTATCACCACGACATCCTCAACACCTCATTCCAATGCCAAATCACCACATTCGATATCACAAGGCCCTTAACCATGGCCATAACAAACAATTCAACATAGTTATATCTATATTCATGAATCTAGGTCAAATTAGTACATATTCATCGATCCAATGTAACCTAGATATCAATTTACTACAATTATTACACCAATCAATAGCCTACATAAAACTACATTAGAATTCATTAACATTAGATCAATATCAAGTAACCCATAACATAGTCAAAAACTATGGTTCATCAAATTAATGGGTTCATAGGTTATTTTGGTTTGAAATCATCAATACAATATCAATTCAATCATTATTCAATGTTTAGAAATAATTAATGCAACCCATAGAATACATCATAAAATTGGTCAATTTCACTTGAAAACTTTAGAAAACTTCTTGAGAGTTGGGCTCCTTGATGAAGAGAGTTTCAAGGATCAAAATACAAACCTTGTGTAAGACCCCGAAAATGACTTAGGTGAATATAGATCCTAACATGATTGTCGTGATGTTCTAAGGTCCTGAAATGGTTTATAATGTGGGTTTGAGGCAGTGTCTAAGAGTTTAGGTGCATTGGAAGTCAAACGTCAAGGACGACACACGACGTTCGACGACCAGTGACATATGTGCACTCGTATGTGGTTTTATGAGTTTAAATGTGGGATCATGTTTTATAGTTCATAAAATGAGTTAGCTAGTGTAGTAGGAGCCTTTGCAAGTTTTGATGTTTGGAGGTCAAACATCCAAGAACATCCATGACGTTCGAAAGGCTTGCCTTGAGATGACCTTGTGTGTCTATGCATATTTCGTCGAGTTTTACGTGTTCGTTTTGGATGAAAATAATGTGGTAGGTCTCTAACTCGTATATAATCATATTTGGTTCAGAAATGTCCGGGTACGACTCCACATAGGACCCACAAAGGGTCCCTAAAGGAGGACCCCAACTTAGAACTCAACACAGCCAGGCAGTGTCAATCGATGACCTAAACGATGGCAAGTCGACAAGGAGATGGCCCGTCATTGGGTGGCATCGATAGGGACTGAAAGCCTGCAGGTTTAGGAGTTTCATGTGAGACCACGGACCATCGATGTGGACGTCATGGACTGCCTATTTTGCTGCCAACTTTTTATAAGTTGAGGGGTGAAGTTGTAAATTCACCCCAAGCCTCTATAAGTCTTTAGACGGTTGTTTTGAGTGTTTATGGGTATTTTAAGAGTATATAAGGCATGGAAACTGTCTAAGACCTAATACTAAATTAAAAACCACTTCCCTTCCAAAAGTTTCTCCAAAAACCTCCATGAGAGTTATGGTGAGATGGAGCTTGAAGAGGTTCTTCAATGAGTTTTCAATTTTGTAATGGCTTCTTCACAATAAGGTATCGTTGTTCTTCATATACAGTGCTTGCTATCCCCCTTAATCCAAACACTTCAAAGTGATTTTCAAAGGTTTTCAAAAAGCATGCAAAGTCAATTTCTACATCTAGTCTTGGGTTTTGCATAAAATGATTTCAAAAGTTAAGATATCATATTGATTTTTCCAATGAAATTCTCCATGAACCCTTGATATTCACAAATATCTCAAATTTGACTAAAATATGGGTTATGTGATCATGCTTTGAGATTGATGAATTCTTGTGTAGATTGTTTTGGGCTTTTGATTCATGTTAAATTATGGTTAATTGGTTTATAGGCTATTTCAATTTTATCAATTGAGTATTGAATATTCTTAGGTCTTTGGACTACTAAGCCTATTGAATTGATATTGACTTAATGCTTATGATTATAATGTAGTTTTCTATGGGCTATTGAATAAAGTAAGAATTGTATTCAATTGATATCTAATTGATATTATATTGATAAATCTATATTGAATTGACTTAGATTCATTGAATATTATAGTTTATGTATTGTATTGATGCTCATGGCCATGGGTAAGGGCCTTATGGTATCGATTGGATTAATTAACTTGTATTCGAAGTGGTAAGATATAGTGGGGGTATTCTGCCCTAATTCCTTTTATTATATGTTAATTATACTTTAATTAGGTTGTGATTGGTATGGTCCACTTATGGTTGCGGTGCTATGTGAATTGATGTGGCCTTGTCGGCGTTACTTTATGAAATATGATGATCATGTCCTTGTCACCACTACTCAAAGTATAATGATGATTCGTGTAGTTTATTTATGTGAAGTATGAGCATATGTATCTACATGTGAAGTAACGGAAAAGTATATGTGCTTTCTATGTATGTTAGGAGATCACGTAGACTATGACAATGTTCTTATATGTGTAGTCTTAGATGTTGATACATGATTGTTCCTACTTGACTATATGAGTTGTGATGGTTATATTAATGATGATATATTAATGTATAGGATGACATAAAGACTAAGTGTCATTCCTAAGTGCTTTAAAGAATGCTATGCTATATGTGATAAGGTGAAAGAATGTTGTGTCTTGTTTGGTAGACTCATGTCCCTTAGTTGATACATGTATGAATGATATGTGAATATGAGATGTCATTGACTAGGTAGGCTTAGTTCACCCTTCTCATGCATGAATGAAAGATATGTGATACCTTAAAGGATGTTAAGAAAGTCATGTATGTGGAAAAGGTTATGTTATAAATGTTGAAGTTGAGAGTTGTAATGGTGTCCTTCATATAAAGGAATGGTGGACTTAGGGTTGATTGGATGGAACGGCCTCATATCATCCTTTGGAAAGTCATAATGATCTATGTTAGTCGCCATTGAAAGGTAGCCGTAGTGGACCTCTTTTGTAGGGTGAATGTGATTGGGTTATGAACTAGATAAGGAACCCTCTTCATGTGATCCTTTAGTCAATTACTCTTTGAGAACAAAGGCTAGCACCGAGTGATTATGTTATGGGAAGTAGCTCTACTTGAGAATTAGATCTAGAGTACAATGTACCTCTACTTTAGAATGAGACTAGAGTTCATAAAAGCCCTTCATATTCCTAAACCATGTGCCTAAATGGGATGTGTCCTAGTTCTACCCTTGGAAAGTAGAACACCTTTATCGGAGTAGGTTAGAACTCCGGATTCCATGTCTAGCTATCATGTTCTATGTCGGTTATTTCCTATTCTCATATTGTGGAATACTTACTAGCATTAGAGAAGTTCTATGAAGTTTAGGTGGTGGTATGTGACGCTATCTAGATATTGCATAAAAGGCTTTGAAGATGTTAGTTGGAGTTTCTAGGTCTTGTTCAAGACCATTACTTGAATGTCCTTTATGTGATGAATGAGTCTTAAATGAACTAATGAATGTAATGACTTAAGCTAAGAGAATATGTTAAATGAATAAGTACTTACCTAGAGTAATTAAGGGTTGTCCAGTTAAGGCATGAAGGGGGCATAAGAATGGTCACTTCTTACCTTACCTCGATAAGTCTTAAGAATGACTCTAGTTAGGGAACATGATTGTTTATGTGGACATGATCCAAAGTTAGGAAGTCTTAAGGATTAATTAGGTAGTCTTGAAGAGGTCAATCATGGACGTTATCTTCTTGATCTACCTAAGTCTTTTGACAACCTTTGATGAGGAAATGTCATATCATCTTTATGTTGATGTATTAATTGAGCATGATTCTATATTAGGTAGTCTATAGGATATCTTAAGTGTGTGTGTAAGGGATTGTATGGGTGGTCGCTTCACAACTCACTCAAGTGAGACTTAGAAGTACCTTTGGTAGGAGACTCTCATGTTCTTATGTTGGTGTCTTGTAAGTGTGTATGTGACTCATCATAAGTAGTCTTGAGGATCATTTAGGCATGCCTAGAGAGGTTGTATGGGCGGTATCTCTTTGTGTTGCTTAAGTGAGTCTTAGGATAGCTTTAAGTAGGATAATTACATGCTAGAAGATGTCTAAAGTGAAGTGAAGTGAATTCACTATAATGTTGTCTAAAAATGTGGCTTTTTACTTAATTGAATTATTATGTGTTTCTAAGTTGTTAAATGTTGTTCTTATGCTTATATTATGATGTTTTAATATAAATTTATGAAAAGTATGTTATTTACTAAATGTCCCTTTTACATGGTTTTTGCATGGCTTCCATAACTAGTACATCTAATGTGCTAACCCCTTCTTTTCCCTTTTTGACTAAAGTGTAGGGAATTGGAAGTCTTGATGTGCCATGGAGGATGTATAGGTTTCTAAGGCTTGAAGATGAAGTATTGGTGAGTCCTCATCGATTCGAGGACAATAGCCACATGTCCCTTATGTCATAGACTTTATTTTATTGTTTTATATGGTATTAGTCCCAAATGTTGTATACTCTAAAGTTTAGATGGTTCAAGTAGATGTTGTAAAGATTTAATGTTTTAAATGAAAGTCTTTCGCTTGTGTAATGTTTATGAAAGATTTCTTCGTATGTAAAGAAAGTTTTTAATTCTTACCTATTTTAGTATGTTTATTATGCAATGAATGATATGAGAGACTTCGATGAGACTTCTTGAAGTCTCATTTGCCGTGTGATGACACAAGGATGCTCTAACTTCTAGGGTGTACTAGCGGCTCGTGACTCCTTGATGAAGCTAATTCTTCACTTTGATTAATAATCTCCACTCAATTCAACAATCCTAGCTATTCCTTGAGTTTGGACTTTAATGGAGTCTTAAGGAATTTCTAAGGGATTTGGGGGTTTGGTTTGCTCGGAAGACTGAATTCTTCTAAATGTTAAAAAAAATTATATACACATTAAAATCCCAAAACCCCTAAGGAACCACCAATACTTTATTGGACCGAGTGGGGCTGAGAAATTACAACTTCAACCCTCACTTAACAGTTATAACGTTGCACGCAGGACCGTGCCATCAACGGAAGCCAACAACCTAGAAACGTCCACTGGACAACATTTAGGCTAAGTTAACCTAGTTAATTTATGAGGGCCTAAAACAATCTACCCCACTTGAAAACAACATTCGTCCTCGAATGACACTGCTATCTCCACGATACGCCAAGAATTAGCGATTAACTAGCAGCTCATGGACATACCATATAACATATAATCAAAAAGAAAACATCAATTTCATATAGTCAAGAGGTTCACAACACAACAAGAAACTAGAAAACATTCTATAACTCATTATGGTACAAAACTCACATGCTTCATTCCAAATAACGAAAACTCATTTTATATTCAATATTATACTCATATACATATGTTTTAACCACATTACAACAATTTTAGACCAAATAATCAATTAGACAAATTTTGAAAATTTTAACAGTGAGTAGACAGTGCATTACAGTGAAATTAGCAAAATTTTAAAAAATGCAACTTTTAGACAATTTATGATAGAAACAAGCTAATATGCAAGGTAACATCATTATAAACATATCTTACAATAGAAATCATGGCTTCATAAAATACACCAATGCCAAGAAGTTAATGAAAATTTAATTTTCCAACAAAAAATTCTGAACACATGCACATGACAACATACTTTATATCATTCTACAATCTTCAACATACGCCCCCCCGTAGAATGTGTTGGGAGGAACTCAATTCTAAACAGAAAAAAAGACTTACCCTCATATCAATTACCATACCCAGCTTCTCTCCTCTAGTCCGAAGTTCATAGAAACGCCTCCTTGTTGGGGCATCATCCTTGAGCACTAGGAGAAGAAACTTGCTTACCCTCTCTTCCTCTAGAAGAAATGTTTAGGACAAGGATCTACACTTGTTGTCCTCCACACAACCATAGCAAACTCCGGTGGTACCCAATAGACACTCACCATTAATGTCGTACGTCAATTGTTACATGAGATATGACACTATTCTAGGACTAGGGTTAGTCTCAATCAATTGGAAGAGTCTAAACATAGGGGATGGATAGAAAGTTAAAGGTGGATTCTATGATAAGGAAAACCTAGTTTCAAAAGTAGGTTTGAAATTTGCCCTCCTTTGAAACTAGGTTTTCCTTGTCCGTAGAACCTAGAACCAACTAGGAACACCTTTCCACTTCTATCCATCTCCTATGTTTTAGACTCTTTATTTGATTAAGAATAAACCCTTGAGTATGATAAGGTATATCACATGTAAAATTGAACATACGGACATTCCTCCCTTACTAGTCTGCCCACACCCCTAACCAAAATGACTTATTCATCCTTAGATTAGACACAAGAGATGAGGCATATCTATATAAACATTGAACTTCAAAGAGTATTCCTCAAAACTCTATTGCATTGCTTAAGATGATAAACTCTCACCTTAACTTATCTCCTCGCAAGGGGAAGGAAGGAAAGGGGACGGAAAGGATCCTCTCTTACCAAGAAAAGCTCCTTAAATTCGTCCCACTCAATAGGACCTTGAATTCTCGGCCTATTATGATCCTTCCATTTAGGTTTAACATAATTGAGAAAAGAACACCATCACTAAGTTGATACGAAGCCAACTCCCTAGAGGTTAACTACCGCTAACACTCAACACCTAGTACACATCCATCTAGGACACTATTGGGGATCCTTCTCCCAACTTAGAGCCAGGAAAAAATAGGAGGATTCATCTCACAAAAATCTCGTAACCTAGATTCATAGTGCTTCCAACGTCACCTAGTCACCAACTCAAATTCCCTTGAGTATCACGACTCGGGGCTCTAAAGCAGCAAAGCTCTTTAATATCCCTATTACTCAACTCCGGGACATCATCACCTCCACCCACAATAGGGACTTGGTCATATTGAGCACCTAGAAGAACTTTCTCAACTTCTTCAACTTGAGGAGGAATCTCATCTTGCACCTCATTCTCCTCAACTCTCCTAGCCGGTGTCTTCCTCGTATTCATCTTCCTAGAAACGCCAGGAAAAACATAAGAAAAGAGTACTCATAACTTTTACTCTACGGCACGACATATGAGTAGAAAAGAAGGGAAAATGTATCGTCCTATAGCCTCTCATCCATAGTGTCGCGACTCACACCGATGGTCAAGACTCTACTAGACGTGACTTGATGCGGGTGAGGACTTTTCGATTCCTTAATACTACTTCACACCTATGCTCTGTACAAAGATTGTTCATATCCGAAAACCACACGCTAATAAAAGTTAGGAGCGATCTCGGATTGTAAGCGGCGTTTACTTGACCTTCGGAGTTCTTGTTACAAGACCTTAATACCAATTCAATCGCATAAGCATAATGAAATAGTGTGGAATTACAAACTTTTCACAAAAACATAAATAAAATCATAGGAAAACTAAGTCTCAATCTCATTCAAAACTTAAGACACGAGAGTACGTGGGACACAACCCAGACACAATACAAATATAGAATACTTGTCTATTACAAATTCAATAGAAATATAAAAGACATATCTGCCCTCGGTCAAATGAGGACATACTCAAAACTTCTCTTGAATGATGCTTACAGTCGAGTCTTCCTTCCCAAATGCTCCTCACTAACCCACAAATAAAGAGATATATCAAGCATGGATTAGTACCAACCACATGTACTAAGTATGGCATTAATGCATAAAATCTTGGAAAAATGGCCATTTATTAAAAATATGAGATGTTCATTTAAAATCATATTATTAATCCAAGAAGAATAACATTAACAACTTAGAAAACACATAAGATAACATTTAGAAACAATTCTCATATTTTTAGAAGACACTTCACAGTTATTGAATTCAATGTATAGTGACAGTGAAGTGTCTGACCAAGTATTTTAGGACACATTTCTAGCATGTGTTCCTCATAAAATTCTATCCTAAGATGGACTTTCTTAAGAAACACCAAAAGAGAGCGACCGCCCATACAACCTCCCTAAGACATAATAAATAATCCCCAAAAATTACTTATAACAAAGTCACTTACACACTTACAAGGACTCAACATATGAACAGAGATAATATGATATTCCCTACAAAGTCTATCAAAAAGGAATTACGAAACAATCAAGAAGAAGAAGCTAATGTCATGATTACCTCTTCAAGACTACCCTAAATAATCATTAAGACTACCAAGTTACATTCATGTCCACATAACCAACCATTTTCCCTAAATAAGTCATTCTTAATAATCATCTAGGTTAAGATACGAGTGGACCATTCCTATGGCCCGCAACCTTAACTAGACAAACCCCTACTCTAGATAAGTACTATTCAATTTACATAATTTATAATCTAAGATATTTATGTTGATTAGTTCAGTTAGGATTAGGATAGGATACATTACAACACATAAAGGACATTCAACTAATGGTCTTGGACAAAGAAACTAGGAACTCCAACTACACCTTCAAAGCCAGTATAGATAGTGTTCCCATACACCACCTCCTAAACTTCATAGAACTTCTCAATTGCTAATAGTATTCCATTTGATGAGAATAAGAA
This sequence comes from Solanum habrochaites, assembly GCA_027704765.1. Lineage (NCBI taxonomy): Eukaryota > Viridiplantae > Streptophyta > Magnoliopsida > Solanales > Solanaceae > Solanum > Solanum habrochaites. The sequence goes on from JAKWJA010002489.1 coordinate 73,646,112, forward strand.
AATAACCAACACAGGACCATGATAGCAAAGAATGGAATGAGGTTTTTCTACTTGGCCAATGGTAGAACTTTAGACCACATCCCATGTAGGCACATGGTTAAGGAATATGAAAGGGCATTGCTTTGTATGTTAGTCTCATTCTTGACTTAAAAACTACTTCCCTTACCATACTCACTAGGTGGTAAACATTCGTTTTCATAGAGTAATTTTACGCTAGGTTCACAATAAAGGGTTTCGTATCAAGTTCTAACCCAACACATGGATCCTACCAAAGAAGGTCCACTAGGGGGCTCATCCAATGGAGACAAGAATCTCATGACATGACTTTCCTAAGGATATATGATGTCGTTCAGCCAATTAACCGTAGTCTGATCAACCTTACTTTGAAGGATACCATTACGATTACGACCTTAAACATTAAAAACCTTACCACTAGGTCAAGGTTCACATAAACGACCCTGGTTAACTTAAATACGGTACATTTCATTCATACATTCAAGACTAAGAGACTTTTCATCTTAAGTCAAGGACATTACATATTCACATTCATACATACATTCAAGCAAGGGACACAAGTCAACAAAGACAAGACACCCAATACTTCACTTTTAACTTAATTACATGCCATTCTGAAACATATGACATAAGCTATCATCTTCAAAGTCATCCTAAAACTAAATACCATCATCAATGGTGACCAGCATAGACTCATTAGTTCAATTAGGGAATAACCAACTATAAAACCTAACCTATTACACACAAGGTCAAAGTCATAGTCTAACATGATCACCTAAGATGACATGAATAGGAACAAACACAATAGACTTATATGTATCTAGATTGTCATGATTCACATAATTAAATACACAATAGCCCACCATTACATCAAAGTAGTTTGCAGGACAAGGCAATGATCTCATTAAAAAAAAGTAACGCCAACAAGGCTACATCAATTCCAAGTAAAGCACATAACACCGCCACCATAAGTGGAGCATACCAATCACAACATATTTATAATTAATCATAAAACAAAGTAAATAGGTCAGCTTACCACCACAACATCCTCAACACTTCATTCCAATGCCAAATCACCACATTCGATATCACAAGGCCCTTACCCATGGCCATAACCAACAATTCAACGTAATTATATCTATATTCAGGAAACTAGGTCAAATTAATAAATATTCATTAGTAAAATGTAACCTATATAGCAATTAACTACAATTATTACATCAATCAATATCCTACATAAAACTACATTAGAATTCATTAACATTAGATCAATATCAAGTAACCCATAACATAGTCAAAAACTAGGGTTCATCCAATTTATGAGTTCATAGATTTTTTTAGTTTAAAATTATCAATAAATATCAATTTAATCATTATTCAATGTCTAGAAATCATTAATGCAAGAAATCATAGTATAGATCATAAATTGGACAATTTAACTTGAAAACTTTAGAAAACTTCTTTAATGTTGGTCTCCTTGATGAAGAGAATTTCAAGGATCAAAATACATACCTTGATGAAGATAATTCTTCACTTGATTAATAATCTCCACACAATTCAACAATCCAATCTCTTCCTTGACATTTGACTTCAATGGAGGCTTAAGGAATTTCTAAGGGATTTTGGGGTTTTGATTTGGAAGAATGAATTCTTCTATGTTTTAAACACTTATACACACATTTAAAATACGTAAAAGACCCCTAAGGAACATCCAATACTCTTAATTGGAAGTGGGTTGAAATTACAACTACACCCCTCATTTAATAGTAAAGCTACACGCAGGACAATGTCCATCGATGGAAGCCAACCTACGGACCGTCCCTTGACGAACATGTTAGGCTCTAGTTCACCTAAGTCATTTTTAAGGTCTTCCAGTCTAATAAGTGCAGGGGTATTTTTTGTAATTTGGGGATGATTTATTGAAGGTTATTGAGTCTTTTTATGCCCCTAGATTCACCAATCAAAGCTAAACTCTCAATTCAAAACAAAACCTCTCCATTATTCTCTGCAAAACTCCATTGTTGAAGCTTTGAAGCTCCAAGGAAGAAGACTGATTTTCTCAAGTTTTCTCCATCAATTTTGTGGTATTCTTATCACAGTTAAGGTATGGTTCTTCATCCTTGCAATCTCTTTCTTCAAGGAGTCAATTCAAATGATTTTTCAAAGATGATCAAAAACATGAATTGTCCAATTTTGTAATCTAGCCGTGGGTTATTGCATAAAACATTTTGAATCATATTTTATGGATTGAATTGATGTTAATTTTATGGTTTTAACCTAAAATATTTATAAACCCATGCAAAACATAATCTCTTCAAATCGGCTATATTATGGATGTTATGATCTTGTCTCAATGCTTATGAATTCTAGTGTAGTTTTCTATGGTCTATTGAATGATGTAAGAATTGTATTTAATGGATATATAGGTTTTTTTAGATTGCTAAATATATATTTAATTGACCTAAATTCATTGAGTATTATGATTTTTGTATTGAATTGATGATCATGGCCATGGGTAAGGGCCTTTTGGTATTGTAATGGCTGATTTAGCTATGGATTGAAGTGGTGAGAATGAATTGGTGGTATTCTTCCCTAGTTCTCTTTATTTTATGTAATGTATCTCTTGAATTATTTTGTGATTGGTATTGTCCACTTATGGTGGCGGTGCTATGTGCTTTACTTGTGAATGATGTGGCCTTGTCGGCGTTACTTTATGTAATATGATATCATGGGCTTGTCGGCAAAACTACTTGATGTATTATGATGATTGGTGTATTTGATTATGTTCAGTATGATCATATTTATATAAATGTGAGTAATGTGAAAGTATGTGTTATGTGTTATTCTATTGATGTTGTTAAGTGATCATGTTAGATAATGACCATGCCATCATATGTGTAGTCTTAGAGTTGATGCATGATTCTTCCTACTTGAAAATATGAGTCTATGATGGTTATATTTATGATTTTATAGTAGTGTATAGGGTGACTTATAGATGGAAATGGTTATTCCTATGTGCTTCTGAAATAATATGCTATATGTGATAAAGTGAAGCATTGGTGTGTCTTGTATGGTATACTTGTGTCCCTTACTTGATACATATATGTATATGAATATGAGATGTGTTGACTTAGGATTCTAAATCCTCTTATCCTTGTATGTATGAAATACATGAGACCTTGAGTGATGCTAATAAAGTCAATTATGTGGAACCTTAAACCTAGTGGTAAGGTTGTGAACCTTGAAGTAGAAAACCGTAACGGTATCCTTCTTGTATGAATAATGGACTTAAGGTTGATTGGATGGAATGGAATCATATCATCCTTAGGAAATTGATTAAGCTATCTTCATCACCAATGTAAGGCAGCCCTAGGGGACCTCTTTCATAAGGTGAATGTGATTGGGTTATGAACTAGATATGGAACCTCTTCATGTGATCCTTTAATGTAAATTTCTCTATGAGAACAAAGGCTAGCACCGAGTGAGTATGGTTTGGGAAGTAGCTCAAGTGAAAGATGAGACTAGAGTACCAAGAAACCCTTCATATTCCTTAACCATGTGCCTACATGAGATGTGTCCAAGTTCTATCATTGGCAAGTAGAACACCCTTCACCGGAGTAGGTTACAACTCCGGATTCTATGCTTTGCTACCATGGTCTATGTCGGTTATTTTCTATTCTCATCATATGTGATACCTACTAGTATTGTCGAAGTCTTATGAAGTTTTGGTGGTGGTATGGGACGTTATCTAGACATTGCACAATAGGCTTTGAAGATGTTAGTGGGAGTCCCTAGGTCTTCTCCAAGACCATTAATTGAATGTCCTTTCTGAGATGAATAAGTCTTCAATGAACTAATAAAGTAATGACTTATGTTAGAATGAATGTGAATTAATGAATACCTAATCTAGAGTAACTCTAAGGATTTCCTAGTTGAAGTGTGGAGTGGGCATAAAGGATGATCTCTTCATGTCTCACCTAAAGAAATCTAGAGAATGACTCTAGTTAGGGAAGTTGGTTGATACCTTAAACATGATTTAATCTTAGGTCGTCCTAAGGATTATTTAGGTAACCTTGAAGAGGGTGTATGGGCATTCTCTTCCAGAATTACTTAAGTAAGTCTTTTGATAACCTTGGTGAGGTGAATGTCATATCATAGATGTTATGTCTTTTGTTGTATTTAAGCGTATTTATCTCATTTATAGGTAGTCTTGAGGATCATTTAGGTGTGCTTCGAGAGGGTGTATGGGCGATCTCTCTTTGTCTTACTTAAGTGAGTCTTAGGATAGCTTTTAGTGAGAAGGATGGATGCTAAATAAGTTCACCGTAATGTTGGAAATAGTTCATTGTAACATTTCCTACTTTGCTGTAATGTTCATTAAAATGTGATAAAATGTTTATATGACTTCTTATGTGTTTCTAAGGTGTTAAATGTTGTTCTTATGATTATATTATGATATTTAAATCAAAAGATGCATATTTCCAATAAATGTCTATTTTCATGATTTTTTATGCACGATGGCCATAACTTTAACACTTGTTTTGTAAACTAATTCCATGCTTTATCTATCTCTAAAGTGATTCACGACAAGGTGAAGGTTGCTATTGGATCTAAGCTGGTTTAGTATCTTTCAAGCAAGTTTTAGATGTCGCATTTAGTTTGACCTAAGGGCATATAATGTCTTTGGTCGTTTCTTTATTAAAGCAATTGGGTAATAGACTTAAGTAATACCTAGATTATCTATTGTATGGGTCGTGTCCCAAATTACTCTTCTTGTGATTTAAAGATTTGATGAAATGAGGACTTACAGTATTTCCTATGTGTTTTATTATGAAAGATCTTTGAAAGACTATTGCAAAAAGAATTTTTGTGAAAATTTTTAATTTCTCATCTAACGTGGTCCTTCTGTATATTTCCGGATGAATATATGAAAGGTCTTGAAAAACCTCCGAAAAGGTCAAGTACAGACCAGGTTGGGCACCTAAGAGTGTCCTAAACTTCTAGGTTAAGTTGTGGTTTCGTGATAACGTGTATAGGGCAGATCTCAGGTTAAGAAAGTGTCTAGGATCCAAAAGTTAAGTCAAGTCACATCTAGTAAGGTATCACGATCAGCTTGTGAGTTATATACAGTCATGGGCGAGAGGCTATAGGACGGAGTAGATTGGGGGGTGTGTGGGGCCGTCGGGGTGGGTTCTCTTGGGGTTTTGTCTGGGTAGGGCTCCTATGTTGTGCCGTAAGAATTTTAAAGTGATTGATGTTCGTTTCTTATGGTTTTACTTGTGTTATAGGAGATTAAGTACAGAGGAGGGGGGCACTGGATGGAGAATTGAGGGATAAAAATGAGATGAATGAGAGACTTCCTCCTCAATTGAACAAGTTGGCAAGTGTCCGGGGGGGGGCCACCGGTAATCACGGTGGGGTGGGGGTGTGAACCCGGGGGGGCCAGTTCTAGAGTGGGATTGGCTGGTCGATATCCCAGGGGGTGGGTGTTTGGAGACTTATGGAGGTCCGGTGGGGTGTGGACTCTGTGGTGGGTGGCGGCTAGGGGGTTGTGTGGGCCCTGTGAAGAGGACGCAGGAGAGAGAGTGGAGTGGGAGGGCCGGTGGTGCGAGGGGTGGTGAAGCCGGAGGACGTCTTTGGGGATGTGCTACCGCAGGGGGAGGTGCGCTGGGGGGGTGGGCGGTGCTGGTGGGGGATTGGGGAGGCGGTGGGGTGAAAAACTGGGTCGATCAGGCACCTCTGGGAGCAGTGTAGGGCATGGGTTGTGGGTAGAGGTGCGGAGGAAAGGAACGGCTGTGGGCGATAGATGTGAGAACGGGGAGGGGCAGGAGGAATCCGCTCATCACTTTATAGGCTGGGGCGGGGTGGGGGCGGGTCGAAGTGGGAGAAGGATCCGGTCGTTAAGAGGTCATAATGGAGTGTGACATAGCGGAGGGGGTGGTGGGGAGTGCCGGGGGGAGGGGGGGGTACGGCTAAGAGAAGGGGAGGGAGGGGCATGGATGGAGAGGGGGGGGAACCAGAGTGGGGGGTACTGGGAGTGCTCAAGTGTTGGGTGGGTGACCTCCAGTGAAAGATATAGCGGGGTGAGTCGGGGCCTATTGAGTGAAATTAATGAGCTTTCTAGGGAAGTACGGTTCCCCGTGAAAGGAGAGGTACAGGGAGGGTTTAGCAACTCAAGAAAACATAGTTTATAGTGTTGAAGATACTCATTGAAGTCATCTATGTTTGTCAAGATATGCACCATATTAGTGATATACCCTAGGGCGGATATGAGTTAAGTTTGTGATCGGGTTTTCCGACCATGTAGTGGAATAAGAATATTCAGTACGATACGGGGCATAGACGGGGGGGGTCCGGTATGCTACATGATTATATGACCCTACTAAACTATGTTTATGATGAAATCCATTGGGAGTCCTGAAACATGGTAGGATTTCTAGAAACTTGAATAGGAGATCCTGTAGGTTCAAGTGATCACATCCAAGATAGGTTTCAAGAATAAGGTTTCAAGTCAAGAAGAACCAGGGGTGTTAGGGTGAACTTGAGAAAGGTAGTGGTTCTGCAATGACACGCCTACATGTGCTACTGTGAAAGAGTCCTATGGGAATGAGCCTATTTGGGTTTACGGCCGGAAGTGTGTTTGGAATGGGTAACATCTGGACACGGAGTGGAAGTGGAGTGGATTGTCCTACTAGGAGGAGGGGGTGCTGGGGCTGGGGGGGGTGTGTGGTCTGAGAGGTGGTGTCTGTGGTGGCCTAGATGGTGTGTCCAAAAGTAGGATGGGGTTGTTCCAAAGGCGAAGCCCTTTTTATGCACATCCAGCAAAGAGCAAAGACGGCTGGGAGGGTGAGGAGAATGATGTAGTGCTATTTTCTCTGTTTGATATGGGTTGGGTAGTCGATCTCTCTCTCACGGGTCTAGGGGGTGGAGAGGTGCTAGTGAGGGGACTAGTGTAGGAGTTATGAGAAGCTTGGTTACATGGGGGTGGGGGCATAGTGTGTAGAAGTCTTGGTTGAAAGTGAATTTCATGGATTCTTACAGGTATTTTAATGATTTCTTTATTATGTTGTAAGATGTTGTGATATTGCTGGTTACCTTGTATAGGTATCATGTTTCCAATCAGCAATTGCCAAAAGTTGCAATCTTTGAATTTTTTGAAGTAGGTTCCACCCCACGGCCAGGGAAAAAAATCTGCAGCAACCGTATAAAAATTTTTGAAAATTAGCTAAATTGCATTATTTGGTTGAAAATTGGTTGTAAGTGCCGAGAACTAATTTATATGAGCATCGAATGAAATAAAAAGAGGTTTTTTGGCTATTTGTAAATGAACGATGTTGAGTCTTATGACATGATGAGTTAATAGCAAATTTCTTCTCTAGTTTCTTGTCTGTGTTGTGTGTCTCTTGATTAATGTGAAATTGATATTTTTTTCCTAGATGTTGGTATTGTGATAAGTCGAATTATATGTTATGTTTTGATTTTTTAACTGAATATTTATTTTTGGAAGTGGTTCGAGAGTGATAAATGTCCATGCGAGGGCCCATCGAATGTTGTCTCAAGTGGGGAGAATGTTCACCTCAAAAATGACTAGGTGAAGATATAGTGGGGGGGGGGCCTAACATGTTTTTGATGAGGGTATAAGGTCCTATAATGTTTTATAATGTGGTAATGAGGCAGTGTCTATGGATTTAGGTTAAATGGAAGTCAAACGTCAAGGGACGATCAAGACATTCGACGACTAGTGACCTATGTGCCTCATGTGTTGTTGTGTTCCTATATGTGTGTTTCATGATCTTATGAGGTTCTTATATGAGTTATAATAGTGTGTATAGGCAGTGTGTCTATTTTCATAAGGTTTGGAGGTCAAACGTCCAAGAACTTCCAAGACGTTCAGAAACAATTCGAAGTTGAACTACTGTATCATAGTGTTTTGTAGTGAAGTTTTGTGGGATGGTTTGATTGTGAAATTCTGAGTAGGCGATGTTCGTTACGCGGTTCTCCGACATTCCAAAGTTCAAAACGTCCTAGAACAACACCCCTAAGGAACAGTCAAAAGGGTCCCCAAAGAGGACCCAAACATGGGACTATCAAGCTGCCACGGCAGCCTGTTTTAGGCAGTGGCTGCGCGTCGCGCAGCTGTCATGCATTGGGGTAAAGTCTTTCCCTGAGATGCTGGGCTGTGAGGAACCATTCGGTCCAAGAATTTTCGAAAAATGAGATTTGGAAGTGCCTTCGCACGCTCAGTAAACTCCTATATTTGGTTGCGTCGTTTTTAAGTCAAATTTGAGTTGGTTAAAATGTCTAATAAGTGAAAGGATCTTTTGGGGTGATTTGGGGACGACTTATTGAAGTTTATTGAGTCTTTTTATATCCCTAAACTCACCAATCAAAGTTAAACCCTCAACTGAAAACAAAATTTCTCCATTATCCTCTCCAAAACTCCATTGTTGAAGCTTTGAAGCTACAAGGAAGAAGTCTGATTTTCTCAAGTTTTATCCATCAATTTTGTGGGATTCTAATCAAAATTACGGTGATGGTTCTGGCATCCTTGAAAATGTCTTTCTTCAAGGAGTCAATTCAAATGATTATGTTTTCTAATATATCAAAAAACATGATGTTCCAATTTTGTAATCTAGCCATTGGGTTATTGCATAAGAACATTTTGTGAATCATTTTGTTTCTGTATATGTAATTGACTTGTGTAGATTTTGAATGGTGTGTGGGAGTAAAAAACGAAAGATCGATGGGGAGGGGAGATACCGGGCATGGCAAACAGAACCTTTTCAAATTCACTGATGCGATGGGATGTTATGATCTGTCGCAATGCGTATCATTCTACTGTAATTTTCTATGGGTGTTATCGTATTTAATGAAGAATAAGGAATTGTATTGAATAGAAGGTGTATAGGCTGATCTTAGATTGCTAGGAATTGAGTCTTAATTCATGTGAGTATGATGATTTTGTATTGAATTTGAATGCACGTCTACTTGGTGGGCCAATGGGTAAAAAGGGCTTTTGGTATTATACTGGATTTATTTAGCTATGGAATGAAGTGGTGAGAAGGATTTGTGGGATTGTGCTAAGGGGGGGGATGGTCTCTTATGGTGGCCGCTCGTGCTCTTATTTTAGGTATGTAGCTCGTGATTAATGTTGTGTATCGGTATGGTCAGGCTTTAGGGTGGCGGTTCAATGTGATGTTTACTTGTAATTTGGCCTTGTCGGCGTGACTTGAATAGAGGGTTATGATTGAGCATGGCCTGGGGGGAGCAAAACGACTTGACATAGTTTTAACATGGTAGACGCCGAGGGGGTGGTGCGGTGGTCCAAGTAGAGAGGGGGTGGATTGGGCATAATTGAACACCGGAATTAACAGTAGAGTATCAACACTGTGAAGTGTTCATCAGGCAATATCATGGTATCAGGATACGCTAGTCTGATAAGTAACAACCGCTGAAAGTTGCCGCGCTCGGCAAACCGAGGCAAGGGGGCAGTGGGGTGTGTAAGGGGTGCCGGCGGGGTGAGACCGGGGGCGGGGGGGGTGGGAGAGGACGAGGGGGGGGGGGGACGACGCTGGTGAGCGAAAGTGTCACCGCGGGGGGGGCAAGACCGGAGGCGGGGTAGAGGGGTGGGAGCTGTCGGGGATGGTGGACGGAGTGGAGGAGGAAGTTAAGCAGGGAAGAACGGCCGAACCGAGAGAACCAGAAGAGGAAGGGGGGAAGCGGGGGTAAACCGGACACAAGGGCGAACCGCGAACGAAAACAAAAATAAGTGAGCTGGTTAAGGGTGGATCCCTGCTGAGTCTTCCATGGGGGGCAACATACGTCAAACTAGAGATAAGTAAATGTCCTCTACATACATTTGTAATGGGGGGCCGCGCGTCGGCATGGAATCCAATGGCTAGGTATCCCCGCATAGGGAGTCAACACCGAGATGTGGGTCACTTAGAGGGTGTAGCATCTCCAGGGTAGAGCTGCTGCCTCTAGGGAAGCAAGTCAACACCTCCCAATGTCAAGTTCAGCGGCGGTGGGCTACACTAAGTCCCTTTGTGGAAATGAATAGTGGAGATAGCTCTTTTGGGCTCATCATAGATGGAGGCATATGGGGTCATCAGTGGTCGAACCATTTTATAAAACATCATCGACAATCAATCATCATAGCTCAATAGAATTCGGAATAGAAAGCCTTTCATTATAATTCACCAGTATGTGAGGTTAGCACATTTACTAACACTTCATATTAAGGAACTTGGTAAATCATTCACCGAGGTCCTTATAACAATTTACATCTTAAGATAACGACCTCATAATCATAGTAAGGGGATAGTTCATTCAACACCATCCATCATAATCATCCCTAATACAAGGCATAGCCCCAGGGGACGCAAGTAGAGTGTATCCTGCATGACTTGAATCACAATTATCATAAGTTGAAGTGAAGGATGACGAGGGATAATAACAAGACTTACCAAATCTCCCCTTCATAGTTCATAACAAAGGTGTCTGCGGACATCGTCCACCCTCCACTAAATGCCCAAGTGTAGGGGGTGGTATGACACCGCGATCAGAAAGAGTCAAAGTAGACGCACAAGTCGTGTGAATGGAGTGAAAGCAATAAGCAATAGAAAGAAAGGGGGAGATGGAAGGGGGGGGAACGAAAAAAACCCACTAACCAGAAGGCATTCAGAATAAAATATCAAATACTATATTAAAGCTTAATAAATACTTACGCAATTCACACATACTGACTCATAACCTTGATCAGCGTTCTCAAAACTAGCATGACAGGACGATAGAGTAAATCCACCGTGGGGAAGCCCCAATGCTTCATGGAAATTGTTGATATGAGGATGGCGGGGACTAGTCATGTGAGTTACCTGAGATTCAACTGAGCAGGTTAACTAAAATTCAGGATTGAACCATACAACCGAATTCATATCAAGATCAAACATACGTTAAGGAGTAACGGTCATCTTTCTACAAAAAACCAAACCCAGCAAGAGATAGACTAAAAGAAAGTAGGGGTTTCGTCTTGGACATGGAATATAGCTTAATCTGCTCCCCAAATAAAGATGCATAAAAAAGCAAATTCAGCAATTACAATGGTGTGTGATGTACGAAAATAGAAAACCCATAGGAAACTGAAACAAAGGTGGGTGTGGACAATAAATTGGGGACAGGGGCACTCTTTGAGGAAATAGTCGTCGGAAATGTGAAGAGAAATATCCCATCAATTGTTATTGATAGATTTATGGAATAAGGTACGCTGCTTTAAAACATAAACCCTCCCTTGAGATTGTTCTTAGTAAAAAGGGCATGGGTGCGAGGTCCAAGAGCAGGACGTAAGAAGATAAAAGAAAGAGTTTGGTTGGGGGGGATCGAGGTGTGGGTTGATTTTTAGATGATAAAGAGATTGCAGCAGGGGTAGGACGAATAGAGGGGTAAATGAGGTTACTTTATGAAGCAGGTTGGGGGGGGACCAACGTAAATGTAAATTTAATAAGGGTGGGAACTTACACAAAATTAACCCCCAAATACTGAATGGGAAGACTTAGAGGGGCCCTTAAATCATTATGGATTCGGATCAAAAAAGTGAAGAAATGGACCCTCACAAGACGAAATACCCAAAAAAATCGCCGTAGGCCCGTTTTAAAAGTGAGTGGGGGAGGGAGCGAATCCCCTCCAAATAGAGGGGGGGGGGAGATCCCTATCTAGGTGCTGCAGCGAGAGTGGCAGGTTCTAATGGATGTGTGTCAAGACTGGCCAAAGAGCATGTGAAACGGCGGGGGGTGGTCAGCAGAACTGTGTATCGTAAGTGGATAAGAAGAAGGGTCGACGAGTGAAGCGGCAGGGAGAACCAAGAAGAAAACGGTACCAAAAAAGAAGACGAGGCAAGGATCGGGTGTGGTCTCACCACAACAACGCGCGTCGAGCGAAGACTGTACTCGCGATGGGGGCGGCAGCGTAAACTCGAGGGCTGGGTCTTGACCCGAAGAGGGCCAAAATCCAAGGGTCCTACGCAAGGGCCCTGGGTGTCCGTGGGAATTGGAATCTACGTTAACACCGGTACGGTTCCACTCAATCAAAGCTAATAGGTGTCTACACCCTGCGCACCGGCCTATAAGTCAGAGAGTGGTAAATCAACTTCTAAAAATGGCTATCAAATCGATCTAAGGATGTGGGGTACCGGTACCTTGGGGGGGCGCGGAGGAGCGGGTCTTTGATAGTTTCCCAACGTCTGGGACTTCTTGACATTTTGGTTGTCTAGACTTTCTAATGCCTTATCAGTAATAAAATGAACCTTAAAACAGTATAGAAGACCTTACGACCTATTTTAGGTAAATCCTAGAACACGTCTGGGAGTTCGAATGTTACATGGTAGTCGGGCGGGCCCACCCCCCGCCCCTTAGAATATTCTCCCCGAATGACATAGGAATAAATATCTGTTAGAAGGAAGGGGGGATAGGCCAGCGGTACAGAGCATAACCCAACCAACAAAATACTCATAAGCCTAAGTTACACAGTCACGGTCATATCACTACCCAAGGTAAATTAAAAAACTCATTAACAACTTATAAGCTCAACATTACATTATAGAATATCCTTCTCATAACAAAGGCATCAAACATAGCTCATTAATGAGTAATTATGCCAAAAATTCAACTTTCAACACTCCACATATCATTTTATAAATCTCTCATATTAAAATGCACAACATGACTCAAACAAGCAAAATTGCAATTTTATAGGCATACTTCACTATAATGACACCAAAAATGCACCTTTTGCAAAACTTCAATAAAAATAAATCAACTTCAATTTTTGTCATTATTTTCATTATTAGTAAGAACTACTAACCTTAGTTATCAAATGGATGAGGGTAATGGGACTTCATGTTGTCCTTGGCCTCTTATGTTGCACCCTCCACTAGGTGATTCTTCCATAACACCTTTACGGAAGACAACTCTTTATTTCTGAACTTTTTTACTTGCCTATCAAGGATTTGAACCAAAATTTTCTCATAAGAGATGTTATCCTTCATACCCAGACCCTTAATAGGAAGAATAGACCTCGGGATCAGGTACCCTTCTTAACATAGAAACATGGAAAACCGGATGAATGTCCGGTAAGTCCATTCAGCGTGTAGCAAAGGATTTTTTCAACTCATATGTAACTTTTTCCAACCCTGGTTGGCAAAGATTCATAGGACCCACATAATTACGGGACTCACCTGTCCTTTCTTTGCCAAGATCAAACCACCCTTTCATTGCATCGATCAATTATCAATACACTTTATAACCTTCTCAAACTCCTAATCCCTTCCTATGATCGGCATAAGACTTTTGCTGACTATAGGCCACTTGCAAACGGTTCCTTATGATATGAACTTTCTCCAAGGTTTTATAAATAAAATCGGAAACAAGAAGCGAATGATCACCCACTTCAAACCATCCAATAGGATACCTATGCCTCCTACCATAAAAGGCTTCATAGGGAGCCATGGAGATGGATGAACAAAAACTATTATTATAAGCAAAACTCCACCAGAGGAAATTTTTTATCCCAATTTCCTTTGAAATCAATAATCAAGCCCTAAGCATATCTTCAGGTTGTGATAGTACGCTCCGTTGACCATCCGTATTGGGATGAAAGAGTACGTAACTTCCGACCTTGGTACCCAACCCTTTCTTGGATGAACCTCCAGAAACCGAGATGTGAATTGTGCACGCCGATCCCGTATGATTGATAGATACCATGTGACCACCCACTCTCATCTCATGAAGATCGCAGAATAATCTAATGTCGAATAAGTAAATTGACGGGATGGTGACCGGACTTGGTCAACATATCCACAACCACCCATAGAGAGCCATATTGCCTTTGAGTCCGAGGAAAACCCATTAGAAAATCCATATTGATGCCTTCCCACTTCCAAGTAGGAACTTGGATTTCTTGTAGTAAGCCACTCGAGTTTTTATGTTTGGCTTTCAGTTGTTGGAAATTTGGACACTTAGTGACAAATTCTGCTATGTACTTCTTCAATTTTTCCCACCAAAATTCATCCCTAAGGTCATGGTACATTTTGTTGAACCCGGATGAATGGAGTAGCGGGACCCATTGGCTTCCTCAAGGATCCGGTTCCTCAACTCATCTACCTTGGGAGCACTCAATCTCCCTTAGTATCTCAAAACAAAACACTCATCCACCCTAGGAGAATCCTCCATTAATAAGATTGCCAAGGACTGTTCCCTTCAACTGTATCAATGATTGTATCAAGGTGTTGTTTGGGACTGTCACCTCAACTACCATGATGACCCAGAGTTTGAATGGACCAGAAACCACCATTGGCGTAGAATCTTCCAACTCACCCCCCCAACCAAGCCAACCTATGGACAATCCTTCACTTGGTCTTTCTTGGCTTCATCTAATGTGAGACGAACTGCCCCATATTTAACGCTTAGAGCATCCGCAACCACCTTTGCCTTGCCGGGTGATAAAGGAATTAATGTCATAATCTTCAATATTCTAACCACCTTCTTTGTTCCTTTGTCGAGATTCCAACTCGCTTTTTGGTAAACAGAAATTAGAACTCTTATTGTGAGTATCACATCAACATGCACACCATACAGTAATATGCCCTTCAATATTTTTTGGTCAAAGGCAGAAGTAACCACACCACTAACTCAAGGTCATGGCGTTGGATAGTTTTTCTCTATGGCACCTTAAATTTGTTTATGCCTAAAGCATAGGCTATTACCTTCCCATGTTCATAAGCACACATCCTAAAACCACTCGGGATGTGTCATAATAACATAACAAAACTATTTTTACCCCCGTAGAGTTACCGTCGATCAAAAGTACACTATTCACTCGGGTTTACCCTAGACGTAATCGCTCGTCATCCTCTTAAGACGTACAATAGCCCCTTAGTCCTCATGTAATTACATTCATTTGAGGTTGAAATGCAGATAATTTAAAACTTTTCAATTGCAATCGACTTGGAGGTTTACATAGACCTCTACCACCACCATAATATACTCGGATCGAGTCTACATAAGCCCCTTCGATAGGAAGGTGTACATAAGCCTTCTGTTCTACTTTTTTGCAACATATAGATAGTAAGATAGAAATATAGTCTCAAAGAGTGTCTCATCTCATACCGATCTAATGATTATAACCATATGGACATATCCCTACATCAATTAATGCACCCAACATATAGGCTTATAACAAATTCTAAACTGAATGGAAACTGGAAAGACATAAAAGTCCTATAAAAACCAAGGAAATTCGTAGGGCAGTATTATCGGTACTCCTCGAAAAGGAGGACCATACTCACTTGATTGAATAGGAATACCTAAAGCCCTTCTTCAAGTCGTCCCCTGGCCGTCAACGACCAGAACCAAAAAATGTTTATGAAAAGGTGAACAATGGCGGGTGAGTACCCCCATGTAGGCTTCGTTGAAAACCATAGTGCACATATAATAGCAAAACATGCTAAAAATGGACATTTAGTCAAAACATGTCATTTCACCACCTATTAAAAAGTCTTAGGCAAAACTCAAGCAATTCATACCAACCAACAAACTTACCTTGCTAACTAACAAGTAACATGTATCCCAACTACTTGAACCCATGATTTACTACACCCTATTCATCAAGGGAATTACATCACAAGTGAATAAGAGTCCATTAGTATCACAATAAGCATACACGACTTATTAACCTTATCAGTCACAAGTACAAATGACCAAGCAAAGCCGCAAAACCTTACTCAATCAAGTAGGCCCCAACAAGAAACCAGGACCAATGTCCAAATCCACATAATATAAACATGTAGATATCATTTCATCATCGTATTTTGAACAATCTAGTTTCACTTGGTGCTATCTAAGCGTCCCTTTTTGAAATTCCTTTGGAAGCCTTATGTATCAATCCATAAGCTTGATTTTAAGTCATACGTCTACCCGCTTGTATTAAAATAATCATCAATAGCTCAATATGGTAATGTGTAATGAGTATAAACCATTTTCATCACAATTCATATAGTGAGGTAAAATAACGCATTTACACATCACTTCAAATAAGGCACATTGATTTCATCCCATACTTATAAGCATTACATCTTACTCAACCTCATCAACCATAATCAGACATTTCAATTCAACTCATACCATCCCTAGTCATCCAATATAAAGCACATACTCCAATTTAGATGCAGACTCATAATTCAATATCGACAATGAATTAACAATACAGAAGATTAAACTATACCATAATTCAATACCAAATCATTTGCTTATAACAAGGTACTTATGCAATTTCATAACCTAGACACCTTATCAAGATTAGCATGAAAGACTAAAACATTTCATTCCAATTTTTGGTTGACTGAGTTGGTGTAAACAACATTATCTAATTGTTATTTTACCCTAATCAAAGATAATTAATCAATCACAACTAATTTACATCAAGATCAACCTAAGGTTAAGGGTTAAGGATCATAATCTTCAAATTGAACCAAACCAATCACAATTGATCATCTAATCAGTGTAAAAGACAGTAATCTAGCCATTATATCTCATAATGCATAAACAACTAGTGTTTCACAACATCAATTTTGTAATTGGTGAACCGCCATTAAACTCTCAACTTTTGGGAAATCCATTTTGAAGAACCCTTAGAAAACAGTCTCAAAGGTGATTAGATCTCATACCTTAACGTTGTGAAGATATTATGGTGAACTTCATCCCTTTCCATCCCTCACCGAAAACTCGCCCCATACATGACCGAGTAGTCTTACTTTGGTAAAAAATAGATGTCAACCGCTGTAAAGGAGAAGAAATGAAGAGAAGAAACAGAGATATGTATATTTGTGAGGGTGTGTTTAGATAATAGGGTGGGAGTATTTATATGGGGAGTTAATCACTTAACTAATACTCCCTTAAACCTCTAACTAATAACAGGCACCACCTACTCCTAATTAATAATGATACTTACTTAGAGGAATGTGCAGAAATTGCATGTCACAACGACACATGGGGCCGGTGACGCTCACAATTTGTGGGTCATCGACGGACCAACCTGCCCCGTGGTGTGCACATGAGGGGGGTCCGTCGATCCGGGTCAGAGGACTATCATCTAGGTCTTCCAAGAATTGTATAAGTGTGGGACGACGATGGAATCGACGCCCCGTCAGTCCGCACACGGACCGTGGCTTGTCCCGTCGATGCACACTGCCTAGGCAATGTTGCCTCAACCAGTTTGGGTCCTTTTCAAGGGCCCTTGGTTTGTCCTTGTGGAGTCGTTCCCGGACGTTTTGACCATGAAGCAACTTAAACACCTATTAGCTACCCTTTCACCACTTTTCATAAATTTCAGACTTCTAAAAGCTAGTCATATAGGCTAAGGAATACTAGTAACCCTTTGAACCAACTTCCGGACGTCATGGACGTTCTTGGGCATTTTGGCTCAAAAACTTCCTAAATGACCTATATTCATTAACATAGGTCTTAAAATATTGACTAGACCCCATGGCACCTATGTTAGGCTCTAAGACTAATCATGGATTTTCAAGGTGTTACATTCTGAATGAAACGAAAAATCTTTTGAAGGAAGGAATAGACTCAAGACTAGAAGCCCAACCAATCAACAATATCAAATCAACATAAATCATATCATTTCAACAAGGCAAATTTAAAAACTCCAATTATCACACATAAGGCTCAAAACACTTTATCATGAGGTATATCCTTCTCACAACACACATGAGCTCAACATACATTTCATGAGTCAATTAGTACAAAGTTCAACTTAACATCATGCTAGATATCATTTCATAACGACTTACAATATCAAAATGCACCAGATAACTCAAGTAAACCAAAAAAGCAAAATTTCAAGTTTCAAAGGTACTACTTCACTGTAATGCAACCCAAAATGCACATTTTTGTAAGACTTCACAAAAAATCATGAAACTTCAATTTCTAGTCATATTTATATATATCAAAAAGAATGACTAACATTAATTTTCAAAAAGATGAGGGTTACAGGACTTAATGCCGGCCTCGGCCTCCCATGTTGCACCCTCAACTAGGTGATTTTTCCATAACACCTTTATGAAAAACTACCTCTCTATTCCTTAACTTCATGACCTGCCAATCAATAATTTGAACCGGATCTTCCTCATAAGAGAGGTTATCCTTGAAACCAAGACCCTCAACAGGAAGAATGGACTCGGGATCACCGATACACTTCTTCAACATAGAAACATGGAAAACCAGATGAACCAAATCCAATTCACTAGGGAGTTTCAACTCATAGGCAACCTTACCATCCCTTTGCAAGATTTCCATAGAGACCCACATAACGAGGACTCAACTTTCCTTTATTGCCTAATCTAACCACCCCTTTCATTGGTGAAATTTTCAAATACACTTTATCACCTTCTTTAAACTACAAATCCCTTCTCTTATGATTGGCATAAGACTTTTGCCGACTATAGGCCACTTGCAACCGGTTCCTTATCCACTTGCAACCGGTTCCTTATGATATGTACCTTTTCCAAAGTCTTATAAACCAAATCGGGACCAAGAAGCGAAGGCTACCCAGTTCTGACCATCCAATAGGAGACCTACACCTCCTACCATACGAGGATTCATAGGGAGCCATAGCGATGGATCAATGAAAGCTATTATTATAAGCAAACTCAACCAAAGGCAAATGTTTATCCCAATTCCCTTTAAAATCAATAATGTAGGCCCTAAGCATATCCTCAAGGGTTTGAATAGTGCATTTCGCTTGACCATCCGTTTGGGGATGAAAAGTGGTATTCAACTTCACCTTAGTACCCAACCCATTTTGGAATGACCTCCAAAACCTAGATGTGAATTGTGCACCCCAATCCGATATGATGCATAACGGAATATCATGGCGACATACAATCTCATCTATGAAGATCGTAGCATAATCTTTCGCCGGATAAGTAGATTTGACTGGAATAAAGCGAGCGTACTTAGTCAACCTATCCACAACCACCCATATGGAATCATATGACTTTTGAGTCCGAGGTAAACCCACTACAAAGTCCATATTGATGCCTTCCCACTTCCAATTAGGAATCTGGATCTCTTTTAGTATGCCACCCGGCTTTTGATGTTCGCCCTTTACTTGTTGGCAATTTGGAACTTAGCGACAAACTCCGCTATGTCCCTCTTCAAACCTTCCCACCAATATATTTCCCTTAGGTCATGGTACATTTTTGTTGAACCCGGATGAATTGAGTAGAGGAAACCCATAGGTTTTCTTCTTGGATTCGGTCCCCCTCAACCCATCTACAATTAGAACACCACGATCTCCCTTGGTACCTTCAACCAACCATTCCCCCCCAAGGAATAATGACTGATTTACCTTGCCGCGAAACCGATTCTTTTTCAACTTTCCATTAATGATTGAATCAATTTTGTTTTTGGAACCTTCACCTCAACCTACTAGAGATGGACTCAAGAGTTATTATGGACTATAGCACCTGACAACCCCCCATTCGGAGAACCTCCACCATCAACCCCCCACCCTACCAACTTATGAACTTGCTTTTCCACTAGGTCCCTTAATTGGCTTTCTTCAATTGGGATAAATTACCCATAGTCTTACGACTTTAGGGGCATCCCTGCCACCACAATAAACTAGCACATTGCCGGAGTTATAGAGGAAACTCATCATCATAATCTTTCAACAACTCTAACCACCCCTCCTTTTTGCCGAGGTTTTTAAACTCTTTTTCGGGTAAAACACATATTGGAGACTCTTTATGTCGGTAAAGACATCAACATGAAACCCCATACAAGTAATAGCCTTCCGATAATTTTAAAAAAAAAACAACCACGTGCCGCTAATTTAAGGTCCCATGAGTGGGATAATTCTCTCATGTACCTTAAGTGCCTAGAGGGCATAGGCATCACTTCCCGTTTTGCTAAGCACACAACCCCCAAACCTTACATCGGAATGCATCATATACACAAAACAAACCCTTTGTACCCTCTGGTAAACTAACACCGAGCAGAATGAGACTAATTCTTTCAACATTAAAAACTTTTCATTTCTCACATGCCTCAGACCACTCAATTCTTACCTCTTTGATGGTCCAAAGTAGTCAATCTAGATGCAATGGACGCAAACTAAATCCCCGAAACCTCATGATAATAACGCTAGACTAAGACTCCTAATGTCGGTAGAGTCAATGGTCATGAAAATTCTTCACCGCCAATATCCATTTTCCTTGGGTCTACTCAAACTCCCTCACTAGAGATGATGTGGCCCAAGAAATGTCATTGACCCTCGAAACCAAAATTATCACCACTTGCTATATGGCAAACCGATTTTTCTTTAAGGGTTCCAATACCACCCTCAAATACCCATGCGAATCACCCTGAATTCTTTCGAATACACCAAGATATCTCAATGAAACATTGACAATGAATTTAGGTAAATTTTGAAAAACTTTATTCATTAGGTCCCTATAAATCCCCCGCAGAGGCATTAGTGATACTGAAAGGACATTACCCCAAGACGCATAATGACCATAATCGAGTACGGATGAAATGCCATATTGGTTATACTCCTCACCTCTCAACCACCCTAATTTGGTGATTTACAACCCGAATCTCAATTCAAATTTTTTGAAAAGTAGCTTCTCCCCTTTGGAGTTGATCAAATAAGTCATCAATTTGAGGGAGAGGTACTTTATTCTTAATGTGACCGATTGGTTGAGATTGGCAAGTATCATACACATTCCTCAAGGACCTATTCCTTATTATTTTTTACATAACAAAACCAGGAGCCCAACCCCCGCGGATGAAATACTACTAGGCTTAAAAACCCTTATCTAGTAAATCCTTTGAGTTTTAGCCTTCACTCTTTTAACCGTCGGTCGGTCCCATCCGATAAGACAATTTGAAATGGGTTTGTAAACCGGTAGAAAATTAATGCCAAAAATCAATTTTTCCACATTTGGGAGAAATGACACCCGGTGAAGGTCATTAGGAAAACCTCCCAAAATTCACTCACTATGGGGACCGACTCCAATGGAAGGATTTTGGAGTCTAGATCTTGACTCTTACAATATGGTATAAAGACACCTAAGAGTCATTTGCATGATTTAGACAAATACAATACTACTCAGAATATAATTCCGGCTCCCTCCCCCCCCATTCCATCCTACAACGGATTCTTTGTAAAAAGTTAACAATCACCACTCTTGTCCGACAATCAATAGAAGCCAAATATCAATCATGCACCAATCCATACGCACATGTATAATATCAAATATATCATATCTAGTTTCTACGAGATCACATAATAAGAAACTCCTATTGGGCAACATTATTGGAATTAATTTCTAGACACCTTTTTTTGCAACACCAACCCACAACCCAGAACTCACCCCACGAGTAACACTATAAAAAGGTTCATAGCAAAATATCGGCTAAATAACCAAACTTTTTGGCTACTAAGAGGAGTTACAAAGGATCACGTAGCTCCCAGGATCCAGTAGAGCAATAATCCGAATAGATTAAGACTTTCAACATTACCGGTCAACCACATTGGGAGAAGTCTCTTCTTTTTGCTCACACCCTAGATCGAAAGAGAAAAGAAAGCGCGGTTTTATTTGTTGCCTCATTAGAACCACTTTGGCTTGAGCCTTGACCACTACCACCTTTTTCTTGAACTTAAAAGTTTGGAGGATTCTCTCATCTTGTTACCAACTGTTGACAAACCCACTAAACCAATTTTTTGTCCCTTAAATAAAAACAATCACCATAGTTCGTTCTGCCACAACTTTCAACAAGTTGGCTTCCTCTATGTTTGTGCAAATTAGTACCTTTTTTTCCCTTCTTGAATTTAGGGGGTTGGAAACCCTATCCAGCTCATCACCACTAGGCTTTTGGGAACTTGGAGGGAACGTACGTTTGACTTGGAAACCCGCTTCTAAATCTAGGCTTGTTCCTGTATTCAAGCCTATTTTTTAAGCACACCTCCATCCAAAGATCTTTCTCTCTCTTAGCATCTCTACTCTTTCCTCTTAGCCTTCCTCCTCAAACCCTTCTTGCATGCGCCCATATGACACGAAACAATTTATGTGTCATGTAGCATGGCCCCGAATTGGCCAGCTCCTCTTGTAGTCCTGCCTACACCCACACCCATCACAAGCTGATCATTTCGTCTCTAGATCGGAAACCCAAAGAAGGAGCAATACTTTGGACAATTTAAAATGAATTCCAAGGAAGTATTCATGAGCCCCCTCCCTTCCCTCTTTGTGCCGAAGGTTGATGAACTCTAATCTACCACTTTTTCCTCCCCTCATCTCCCAAAAGGAAAGAACCGATCTAGAAAAAGCCTTCTTAAAGATCTCTTCCCAAGTCAACGGACCGCCCCTCAATGGCCTATTCATTCCCTCCATTGACATACCAGCTTAGTGCCCGTCCTTGAGTGATAAGTGGCCACCTTCTCTTCTTCTCACTTGTGGTCAACACCCCTTAGAGCTACAGTAATTTTATTATACTTTGTAAATCGATGAATTCTTGGCGGTTCCCCCCCTTTAATCACCCTTAGACCCTAGAAAAGTAAGGAGACATTCATCCGATGGAAAATCTCCTTAGACGGGAAGCATTATGACTTGTTATTGAGGACTGGGTACAATTCCGATTGGCCTTGGGGCCCCCGTCATAATAATATGGGCTAAACAGTTGATGGTTTTAGACCACTTTTCACATGAGAACAGCCCTTATATCTTCATTCATTCCCTCACAAACGGTGGAGGATTGACCGTAGCTTGGTCCCCCACCATTAGAGTTCTTCTTGAAGTGGAGAACTGATGCTCATCTTGGGGAGAGACTCCCCACATTTGGCCAATTTTCCTCTTCAAGTCTTTCGAGCCGCATTTCTTTCGAAGTTTTCAATCCTTCCTATAGAACACATAAAATCTTAGACATGCAAAATCACACCATAAGTATACTCCCCAAACCTCCAATGGTACGATTAGAACTCATTCCAGACAGGGAGTTGATTCCTAGTCATCCACATAGGCTTCATATTCATAAAGTGTGCACGCTTCACAAGTATGATACAAACCGACGTAGAACGTGTGTTGATACACGCTCAAATTTACTTTCTCGAAGGAAATTAAGCTGGTCGTAATCATAAACCAACGCCAACTTTGAGGTTGTGGTCCCGATCCCACGAGGGAATAATTTAGACTTAAACTTTAAACCTACATGGACGTCTATTAATCAAGTCCTTTCCTTTTCGAAAAGTAATAAAAGGCGCACGGTGCTACTTTTAATAACAAAAGGAATTAATATTATTTCTCAAGTAAAAGTTAGCAATTTAATGAAATCTTTTGATATTTATCAAGTCGATGCCGAGTACTAGGGGCAACTCATTGTTTCCCTACAAGTTCATAAACACGTGTAAATTCTCGCTATTAAACAATCCTCTTCCTAGATACAATTGCATGCAAGGTAAGTAAGTTATGTATCCTATTCCTTGATCGGAAAATTAGCAAATTTTTACTCTCACTTGGTCCGGCCTATGTGTTTATGCTTTTACTAAACTTACCTTTACCGCTCATATTAGCATCCTAATCGATCTGATATGATATTGGCTTAGTTGTACTTTGCACAAAATTGACAACTGCCGATTAGGTAGAGTTATACTCAAATCTACGTCGATAATTCTTTTTCTTACTTATCTACCTCCTTTGGTCCAGCATGTAGCACAAAAGGAAGTTCTCAACGCGTTTGCACCGGCTCCGTTAAAAAAATACTTCCATAAACGAAATAATTATCATACATATGCAAGACACTTATTCTAGATTTTGTTATTTTAGCTAGATTTTTTAACCTGTTATTTTACCCTGGTTTCCCACAATCTAAATTAATGATTAAGTTACCCATGTTCATTATTACACAATTTAATAATTATTCGATTAAGATCAATGTACTTACTTTGTTGAATAGAAGAAAATTAGAAACATCACTTGAATTTGAGAAATAATGCACTAAACGATTTCAGAAAAACTAAAGTAATTTTTAAAACCCAATATTCCAACAATCAATCATTACACTAATCAATAAAATCCCCATCGTCATAGGTCCAACCTCAAAATGAGGTTTTAAAACAAAACAAACCAGATTATAAATAAAGAGTCATAACATAAAAAAGGAAATCTAATTAAGAAATCTTCCCAAAAGATCATCTCGAGTCGACCGACCAGAACCGCACGACTGTCAATTGCCTCCCCCGTCATTTTCCTCAATTAAATATTTTCAGCGATTTCTGTCTCAACTCCCTGTTACCTATCGACTGACAGGATGACGGGTCCGTTGATTCACAACGGCCCCGTTAAATGGCCTTCCCGTTTCTCCACAACAACTTAGAATCTTTTCAAGAACAGGGTACTAGGTCTACTCCTCTGTTTAGCCAATGAAGGATTGTGCAGGACGTCTGTCGTGGATTATACGAGTTCATTTGACTAGCTTTCCGTAAGCCATAACTTTGTTCATAATTCCCCAATTCTTCCTTCAGCTATTTTTCCTTTCTTCAGACGATAGTTTTTTTCCACCTACCAGGCTGGCGAGGGGTCGACACACGTGGATAGCTCCAATAGTCATCACTTCGCAACTTTCATCATCATAGTTTCTTGCTTTCCGCGTTTTCAGTTCTGACGAATATTTCTCTTGAAAAAAAGAGAAAATAAATTAACTACTACAAAACGACCTTATTATAACCAACTAAACTTACTAAGTAAAAGCTTGAAAGTCGCGTGAAACCACATGGGTACACCATCAACACCCCCAACTTTAAATTGTTTTTTTGTCCTTCAAGGGAACCCTAAATACTCACCAAACAAAAAACTTTAGTACAAAGTATACCTTATTTTAAGCTTCGCAATCATCTGAGCTATCAATCCTCGAATATTTTAATTATTTTATTCATGCTCTCCCTGATTAAGGCTCGCTCCAAACTGTGGATCAGAACCATGAACACGGAACTCACCACCACACCGACCACCGTATCCTTTTTTTTGATCCCTCTCACAATGGTTACGCAATTTTTCGGGTATTGCATAGTGTCCTCACTTCAAAACAAACATCCCTTCATGTTTCACAACAATGAATTTCATTTTGGAGTATAAGGATTATTGTTTTTTCACACTCGCTCATCTGAACAACTTTCACACCTTCATTTATACTTGTTGCCAATAAAAGGCTTGCCCCTTATTTTCACAGTTGCCTTTAAGTTTTTACCAAATATACTCCTGTAGGATCAACGATAGGACTTTCTCCTAGCCTTGTAACATAGGCTCAGGGTCAGGCAATAGGTTACTTGGTGGGATGTATTTTAGTGAATTATTGGATTTTCCCTCCTTTGACATAACGGCTAGCGTCCATCCTAACGCTTTTCATCATTTTATTTTATTCCGCCCTAATTCTCTTTCTTAAAATTGTTTTTATTTATTTTTTCGCCTAAACTTTCCTTTTCCCTTCCTTCCTTTGTGTGTAAGTGAACATTTTTTCCCTTTAAATGTTACTCTTGATTTAAAACTTTTATATCAAGAATCGCTTTCTTTGGTTCTTATTTTGTCCTTCTTTTATTCTTTTCAAAACCCCACTTTGTTCCGGAGAATAACTCAACTAGCCAACCCTCAAACTCATGGATTTTGGCCCATTGAGTAAGGTAAACGCAACACCCCAAGGTTTGGGCCCAGGGCCACGATTAAGTTTGTTTGCTGCAATTAGCCACCCTCAACGATTTTTTTGGCATAAGTTGATGTGCCATTGTCCAAGAGGGACCAGGGCAACACACTCGTCACACTGTTTCCCCCAGAAACGATCCAGTTGGGTGAAAACTTAAAGGTCCTATTTTAAGCTCAAACATTTGATCAATAGAGATTAATTTCATTTCGTTTTCTATTATCTAAGGCTAATGAATTGGATCTCGTGAACAAGGGCCCGGCTTGATCCGGGCAACCTTACTTGCCTATCACAACTGACTTTTTACAGGACTATACCAGGCAAGTTTCTAGTTTCAGTACCACATGTGGACTATTCACATTCCCTTCCTCACACTCATTTGAAATCTCATTACTCTAACCCCATTATCAGAACCTAGTTTCGAGTTCACAAGATTTAGAGTCAACGGCCGTGGTGTCATCTTTATGTCAGATGAATTAGAGTCACACATTCATCCCGATGTTACTATTGCCTAGTCCAATGCAGCATTTTCTTTAAATCAGGAATAATCATTTTGTTTAGAGACATCATTTCAGATTCCATTCCTATACTATGTACAAAAGATACAAACATGCCGGTTCAACAATAAAATAACCAGTCTCTTGGGGGAAAATATACAGGCAAGAAAACCCAAGAGACGATCGTGAGTTGGGATATTCAGACTTCACCCTAGCACTGACATTCAATTTACCCCACCCCCAACAAAAAGACATGTAATTGTCCGAAATAAATAAAAGTATATAAAATGGGGTAGTAGGTGAAGCAAACCTAAGGGCAAAGCGCCGACGATCAACATGCTAACGGGTCCGGTTTCCCGGGACCCTCTCCCTCTGTAGTAGGGACTCCATCAGTGGTGTCCTCAGCAATAACAGCACCATCAGTAGTGCTCCTCTCAGCCTCAACAACACTAGATCTAGATGCCCCAGCAGCCACTTCTGCTTATCAATTAGCGAGGCTCTCCTCGCGGCCTTAAACTCATTGCAATCTTTCTTCCGTGCCCGAGACTCATCCTCATCTCTAACTCGGTGCCTCTTGGAAAGATCTCGTGGGGGAGGTGGTGGCACAACAGTGGTGGAGAATAGGGCAGCCAACACCGTGTCCTCAGCAGGCTCTGCAGAAGGGGCCTTAGACTCAGGCACCTGAGCCTCCAGTATGGTATCCAAGTCTGCTCTCAGAGAGTCATCAAATCCACTGTAGGGGCTGGCCGGGTGAGAACACGCTACTCAAATGCATCCTAGTACTTGTGGATCTCCATGATCTGCCGCTCAGTATGCTGGGCCATCTTTCTCTCTATCTACTCCTCCGCCTCAGCAATGGACCTCTGCATCCAAGGCTGGAGGTGATGCAGAAGTGTGGCCATTTGAGCCTCTAATTTCTAGACACTAGCAAGCGGGACCAGTGTAGCAGAACGAGTCGAGCGAGAGAAGCTCGGAGTGGTGCTAGCACCCGGGATAGACTCAACCGGGGAGGTGTCGATATTCTCAGATGTAGCTGGATTAGCCTCTTGGGCTTGCTCTACCGTGGCCGCCAGGTTCTCACCGAGCGGCTGCACCTCTGGACGGGGCCCTCTGTGGGGAGCCAACTCATTGGCCTCATCCTGAATGAGGCCAATATCCACTGTGCCGGGCGGGGTCTTGATCACATCAATGTGCCACACGGGCACTCCTGCAGACCTGCACAACTCAAAGACCATGCACGGGAAGGGGTAAGTAGTAGTGGCCTTAAAGGCCCTCTCATGCATCACCGCCTGCAACAGCCATGCGAAGTCCACCTCAAACCCTACAACCATGGCAGCCATCAGCACTGCACGATGCCAAGTAACATTGTTATCAGCAGCAGTGGGGGGAAAGGCAGTGTCGGAATAGTAGCCATAAGAATTTGACTCTGAAGGTGAGGTTAGCCTTCTTGATGCTCCCGTTGGGCTCCAAAACCCAATCAGCAGCCTCACCATCCACGGAGAGGTGATGTACTATCCACCACTTGGTGGTCTCTCTCACATCTGGTTCATGCTGGAAACAGCCGTCCTTAATCAACTTCAACCGATAGTCAAACTCAGTGGTAAGGGGGTCCTGGAGGCATCAACGTCCACGCCATAGAGAAACCTGCGAATGGCCGGCAAAGAAATATCAACCCGTTTGCCGTGGACTTGGACGTACTCCAGAGGTGCATGTCTGGCTGGATTGGACCGCCTGTCCAACTTAGACCTAAGAGTCGCCACATAGGAGGCGTAGAACTCTCGCACCATTTCTTTGCTATAAAGGCCCACATTCTGAGTTGTCCACTCCAGCCGATGTCTGGTGAATATAGCATGGATTGTCGGCATAGTGGGAAGACTCCCAGTGTGAACCCCCGCTCGAGTGTCAGGGTCCGGGTCATGACCCCCTTGTCGTTGGAAACCTTGGCATCAGCATATATTTGATAATGTCCCTCAACACACCACCGGTTGGGCTGATCAGCAATCGGAGCGGGGACGTCAGTCTGTGGTGCTAGAGTAGAATCAGCACTATCAGCCTCATCAGACGAGGCAGACTGGACCGAAGTGGCTGGAGCATTGGCATTAGGAGAAGAAGAGGCCTCCTCAGACACGGAAGCCTCCTCAGATACGGACGCTTCCTCAGAACTGGAAGCCTCCTCGGAGCTAGACGCTCCCTCAGAATATGTAGCCGACCTAGAAAATGTGTCGATCAATATGCGCTCCTCTTCAGACTGGGAGGCAGTGACTCCGCCAGGCGCCACATTCGAGGGCGTGGCTTTGGTGGTGCGGGCATCACGGGTAGGAGTGAGGTTTCCTGGTGGCACGTAGTTCGGGTCACGCTCATCATCTGAGCCTATGACCATCAGGTTCAACGGGGCGACAGACTTAGAACGCCCTCTCTAGCAGAAATGGTCTTGCTTGGGTGCCATATGTACCTGCAAAAAGAAGTTATTAGTAGCACTAAAAGCCTATAACAAATTCAAAAGCATCAAAAACGAGAGTAAAACACAGAATGGAAAGGCAATGCAAAAGTGTAGCACTGCCTGACGGACCCATCGACGGACCGTTGAAGGGACGACGGTCCGTCATGGGGGTCCATCGAGGACACTTAGAATAAATTTTTTTAGCAAATCAAAAACAAAGTTTCTAACAGCATCGACGGTTATGCAGGACGGACCGTCGAAGGGATGACGGCCCGTCAGTGGGGTCCGTCAATAGACACTTAGAATATTTTGTTAAAAAGTCAGAAACAAAGGTTCTGACAGCGTCGACGGTTGTGCAGGACAGACCGTCTAAGGCACGACGTTCCCCTAGTGGGATTCGTTGACGGGCACTTAGACTAAGCAAGGGATGTTAGGGTTGACGGACCCCAACGACGGTCCGTCGAGATTTCGACGGTCCATCGACGGGGTCTTGCTCTATCCTTCAGGGATAGAATTTTGCAGCAATCTTGTTTCCCCCAATGTACGAATTTAGAGTATCCTTAGAGACCTTAAGTTTCCCTAACATTTAACCCAGCATTTCATCATTCCTAGGGCATGAATTATCATAGTTTGAACATTTGATTCTACAGCCTATCAAAACCCTAGGTCAGAAACACAACATGCAAACACAACACATTTTTAACAAAACACCCCCATCCCTTTTCAATTTTATTGTTCTAAGGGACTTAGGACTTCAGGTGTAAGTTTTTAGCATGCAAAGGGGTCCCAAATTCGAGATCCACAAGGTAAGACATCAAGTTAACAAGAAAATTAACGATAGTTAATATAGAATATCAGAAGAACATACCTGGAAACTTTAGTGCAGGAAAAGGAGTATGCAAACTTGTACTTGAGCAGCAGCAACACCAACCACAACACCGGCCGGCAAGGAGACTGAAGAAGATTGAAGATTTGGGGAGAGTATGGATTTTGTGGAAGTGGGGGAAGTGTGGGAATCTGATGATGGAACGGGATTTATAAGGTGAGGAAGTGGGGGAAAATGAGAGGAAATATGGAGGGAAACGGTTATGGGGGTTATGTGAAGAGGTGGGTAACTGAAAAGTTTAAAAACTTTTAATATGTAGTCGGACGGGTCGAGTGGGTTGGTGGGTGAGGGATCGACGATTCCCCATCGACAGACCGTAAGTAGGTCAACGATCCGTCGACCCCTCCGTAAATAGTTCCCTAACTTAGAAAAATTGAAAGAACATACCTGGGCACGACGGATCCTACCGTCGGTCCGTGGATGGGTCCATCGATGGGTCCACCACACCAATTTTATGCAGATTTCGTGTGATTTGGTCCCTGCACATTTAACACCCATTAATCTAATCTTTTGGTGTTTTCTGCACACTTTTTGGACACAAACCCTACTCTACGCTCTAGCCAACACTTCTAAATAAAAATAAAGGAACATTCAGACGTGACATAAGTAATAAAAGCAAAATTAATGCAACTATGCCTAGAAAATCATGAAAAACCTATAGTTGGCTAGAGGATACATATTGGGTTGCCTCCCAATCAGCGCTTGATTTAATGGCGCGGCACGACAGAGGACTCTTGATTACTCAGACTTCATCAAGACGGTATGCCTCGATCACTTCATCCGTCGTTTTAGCATACCGTAGATAGATTTTGATTCGCTACCCGTTCACCATGAACCTCACACTCTCCTTGTTCTCCAACTCAACCTCACCATAAGGGAATAGTTGGTTGATCAAATAGGGACCAGTCCATTTGGACTTGAGTTTCCCCGGACACAAGGGCAACCTAGAATTGAACAAAAGCACCAAATCCCCAACCAAAAATTTGCGCTGCTCCATCTTTTGGTCACGGTACTTCTCCATCTTTTCTTTATAGAGGGATGAACATTCATATGCCTTCAAGCGAAATTGATCAAGCTCATTCAACCCATTTAACCTCTGTTTCGCAGCCTCATTCCAATCCATTTTCAACTTCTTCATTTCCCACATGGCCTTATGATCTAATTCAACCAGTAAGTGACAAGCCTTCCCATATACAAGTTGGTATGCGGACATACCTATGGGAATCTTGTATGCTGTCCGGTAGGCCCAAAGAGAATCATCAAGCCTCCTTGACCAATCCGTTCTACTAGCACTCACCCTTTTTGCCAAAATCTGCTTAATCTCCCAGTTTGACACCTCAACTTTCCCACTAGTTTGAGGATGGTAAGGAGTGGCCACATTATGGCGAACCCCATATTTTCCAATAATCCCTTAAACAGTTTGTTGCAAAAGTAGGATCCTCCATCATTGATAATAGCCCTTGGGGTGCCAAATCTAGAAAATATATTCTTTTTCAAGAACGCGGTGACACTCTTACCTTTATTATTCACAAGTGCGATAGCTTCTACCCATTTTGCCACATAATCGACTGCCACAAGAATGTACTTCATCCCATGAGAACTCACAAAAGGGACCATAAATTTAATGCCCCACACATCAAACAATTCAATCACAAGAATGGGATTTAAAGGGATCTCTTGCTTTCTAGAAATGCCACCATCTCTTTGGCATCTATCACATGTCTTGGCGAACTCATGAGCATCTTAGTGGATGGTTGGCCAATAGTAGTCACATTGCAAGATATTATGAGCAGCCCGGATACCACTATGATGCCCACTTATAGGCGAAGAATGGCATGCCTCCAAAACACTCAACATCTCAACTTTCGGCACACAATGCCGAATAAGCCCATCGGCACAATACCACACCAAGAGCAACCCCACTCGCATCACACATCACCTCAAATGTCTTGCTCCAATCTGGAGAAATGATGATAGGTGCATCCACCAACTTTTCCTTCAATTCACCAAATGCCTTAAGACAGGATTCATCAAAATAAAACTTACACTCTTTCTCAAGAAACTTTCACAAAGGATGTGCAATCTTTGAAAAATCCTTGATGAACATCCGGTAAAAACATGAATGCCCAAGAAAACTTCTCACACCTTTTACAAAGATGGGTGGAGGAAGTCTCTCTATCACCTCAACTTTAGCTCGATCAACATCTATACCCTTCTCTGAATGCGATGACCCAATACAATACCTTCTTTCACCATGAAGTGACAATTTTCCCAATTTAGCACAAGGTTGCAATCTCACACCTCTTAAGAACCTCGGACAAATGACTCAAACACCGCTTAAAGGAGTCACCAACAACTGAAAAATCATCCATAAACACCTCAATAGTATCCTCCACCATATCGGAGAATATAGACATCATACATCTCTTAAATGTGGCCGGTACATTACACAACCCAAACGGCGTTCTCTTGAACACAAAGGTTCCATAAGGACAAGTAGAAGTGGTTTTCTCTTGATCTTCCGGTGCAATAGAAATCTGATTATAACCTGAATAACCATCAAGAAAATAGTATCTCCCCTTTCCTACAAGTCTATCCAACATCTAATCCATGAATGGAATAGGAAAATGGTCCTTCGCGGTCCATGCATTTAATTTCCAGTAATCCATATATACCCTCCATCCAGTCACCGATCTCATCCGAACAAGCTCATTTTTCTCAATAGGGACCACAATCATTCCCCCTTTCTTAGGTACACATTGAACAGGGCATACCCAACTACTATCGGCGATTGGATATATCAATCCAGCATCCAACCAATTAATAATTTCCTTATTCACCACCTTTTGCATAGGTGGATTTAAACATCTCTGGTGCTCAATACTTGGCTTATGATCGGGAATGAGTTGGATTTTATGTGAACAAATCCCAGGAGGGATCCCCATAATATCCGCAATAGTCCACCCAATAGCTCTTTAGAAACTTTTTAACACCTCCACCAAACTCTCAACTTGATGCACATTCAAATTTGATGCAATAATTACTGGCAATGTGTCACCTTTTCCCAAGAATACATACCTTAGATGAGGTGGTAGAGCCTTAAGTTCTACTTTTAGATCCTCCTCTATAGATGGTTTCGCAGGTGGAGACTCGCGATGCTTCATATATAAATCTAACTTCTTTGGTTTACCAAACATTACCTCGATCAAGTGGCGCGACCAATGGCCCATACTCTTCAATTCAATCACTATCAAAATTCATGATCACTGCCGCTAGTGATTTTACACCCAGATGCTCTTCTATTTGTACCTCAGATGACTTTTCAACCCTGTAAGATATGGCAGATACCGATTGAATCGCACCACTCTACCTCATGGACCTACAAATGTTGAAAGTCACTTCTCATTGTTCAACCGAAATTTCAATTGCCTTTCTTCATATCAACCAAGGCTCTACCTGTAGCAAGGAATGGCCTCCCAAGAATAATAGGCACCTCAAAATCAACCTCATAATCCAGAATCACAAAATCGGCAGGAAATATGAATGACTCCACTTTACTAACACATCATGGAGAACCCCAATAGGCCTCTTCACCATTAGATTAGCCATCAGTATCCACATCGCAGTGGGCTTTGGGTTACCCAAACCCAACTTCTTGTAATAACCTGATTGTACATGGAATAGTGAAGGCACCCGGATCTTCTTTCTTTTGCACTAGAGACCTTGTAGCAATAGCACTACAATGCTGCATTCTATCATCATCCTCAAAACTGACTGGTATTTTCTTAGTGACCATATCTTTCATGAACTTGGCATAACTGGGCATTTGTTCAAGAGATTTTATCAAAGGTACATTGATGGAAAGTTGTTTGAGCAAAGTGATAAAACATCGGTATTTACCATCCTCGGTATTTTTCACTAACCTCTGTGGGAATGGAGGTTGTGGTCTAGGCATGGGGGTCACCTTTTGAGGTACCTCAGCTTCTTTCCCCGTTTGTCTCCCAACTCACCACTAACCTCCACTACCTCATCATCGCCTCTTATCACATTTTCTACACCAAACGGCATCAGTGGGTCAATGGTTTTCTTACCTCCTCGAGTTGTGACTGCCATACAATGTCCATCATTTTTCAGATTTTTGACAGTATTGCTAGGAAGAGTGCCCGGTTGACGTGTGGTTTCTATCGAACACCAATTGTGCCTTTTGCCAACTCAGAAGTTTGATCGAGACTGCATGCTGCATCAACTTTTTGCCCAATAACCGATAAGTCACTCCTAACACTTAAGTATGATATCACTAGCATCAAACCTCCTCATTCATTTCTGCAAACATATGCCATACAACACGAGCCATACTACTCCACATTCCCTAGAGTAAACTTCATGATTTTGAGTGGAAACAAGGGCCCACTCCTACATTTCTGTTACATAGTTACCACCGGTGGTTGAAGTTGTTGTAGAGGTTGTAACTACCATCTAGGACATAAGACCCTCTCGGTTTGAATTACCCATCAGTTTCGACCTTGATTTCCTCACCTTGGAGCTAATCCTCCTGATCGAGGCCTTGCGGGAGGTTTGGTCGGGAAACCCCCCATCTGCTCATTTAAAGCTAAGAGTCCTCATAATAGTATATAATCAGTCGGCAATGGTGCGTAGATAAAGTATTTCAGCGCAGTTTACCTTTTTTGCACCACCCAATAGTGGACGTGCATTCAACACCAACCCAAGCTCAGTTCTCATTTGAGGAGTTTTTTTCAAGAATCTCAAAGGGCTGGGTTGTAGTGACGGGATGGCACTTGCAAACAGTGCTTATCCCAGTTATCTGACTTCCTAGTGCACTCCAAGTTATTATTTGGGAGATGTTCTTCTAAATTCTCAGTGATCTCAAAATAAGGACACACCCCAAAGAACCCCCTATATCGTATGCCGTTATGCTTAATATTATCCTATTGTCCCGGAGATGGAGACTCATTCAGTGACTCATCGATAGACGGCAGGTTGCTGGGACAATTCATCCACACCAGAACGAGGTGAACATTATCCCAAGGAACTACTGACTGCCAGTCATCCCGGTAGTGCCACAAAGTTGTCACCCTGATCTTTGTGGTTAGCTATTAGGACATTGGGTCGTAAGTGCTAAGAAACATCCCTCAATTGATTCCAAGTATGAATAAGGTTTAGGGGCGCTCGGTAAACCATTATAGCAGCATCTCCCGTTCATTGAGAGAGGGAGCAATCTAACCCAATGACATATGTTCCAAATAGCCTCCCAACAACTATTACACATCGACCTCACTTTGGGACTTTTGTGACCATGATGGGTCCTCATAAGATAGTTTCGAAAAACAATCCTCTAGTGTGAGCATTTGTATCAGACTGCTAGTTACCAAAAAAGACTGCACCCTGTGCGTAGAGGAGGTAGGCCTAAGTGGCCCATCAAAGCAGTACTGTTAACATTTCCCTTATATGCTATTGAGGGCGGCGGGGCGGGGGGGTTTCCACCAGATATCTTCGTTTTAGGGTTTAAATAACCACTCGATTATAAGCCATCAGCGGGCGAGGGAAATTGAGGGTGATCTTCCATCATCGATTGATAGAAGGATTGTTTTAATATTCATTATGCGAAGTGTGTGGTTTAGTTTTGGATCAAAGTGGAAGTTGGGTCTCTCTCGACTCGTGATTGGATACCACTAAAGTAGACCATGCGATGAGAAAAAAACAAAGAGAAAAAGTACAAGTCGGAAATTGTGACTAAAACTGCGGTAAGTGCTTCTTAAAGTTAATCTCAAAAGTCACTTTCCCGCAATGGCGCCAAAATGATATGCTTAAATTTACCTCAAAAGAAGTATAAGCGGGTTCGTACAAGGAAACAACCCAATTTGAGGTTGGGGTCGATCCCACGAGCGAAAATAATTTTAGAACTTAACTTTAACTTACAATTACTTCTATTTAATCAAAGTTTCCTTTCCAAAAAATAGGTAATAAAAGGGGGGTTTTAAATTAAAAAGGAATTAAATATTCTAATTAAACAAGTAGAAAGTATGAATCTTTGATATTTATCAAGTGATGCGTTATAAACTAGGGCATAAGTGTTTCTACAGGTTCAGAACACGGGTAATTCTGAGCTATAACAATCCTTTTCTAGTACCTTGCCATGCAAAGTGGTTTAAAAAACAAGGGGGGTTTTATGTATCCCTAATTCTTGCTCTGGGCAAATAGGGAATTCACTCGCTTCTTGGCGGGCTCGTGTGTTGATTTACTAAACCTTACCTTTACCTCATATAAAGAATCATAACGATGTAGTGACTTAGTTGCTACTTCGAAAGATCGACACTAGCCTATAGATAGTGTATAATAAATCTACGTTAATAATATTTTCGTATTATTATTCTCGTGGTCCGGCAAGTAGCAACAAGAGCGAGTCTAACGCATGCACTTGCTAAAATACTTCTAAATGAAAGAATTATCAAATACATGCAAGACACATTCTACATTGTTATTTTAGTAGTTTTTACCTTATTATTACACATGGTTCCCACAAACCTAGTTATTGATTTAGTTAACCATGTTCTAAGTACACAATTCATATTGATTAGACAAGAATTCACTCTACTTAATTTGAGAGAGTGAAGAAAAATCCAGGAAAAGGGGAAGAAAAAATCACTTGAATTGAGAACATACGGTAAATAAAACGATACCGGAAGAAAAATGAAGTATTTTTCAAAACCCAATATTTAAACAATCCAATATTACAAATCAGACAAAGAGAAAATAACCAAGAGTTCAACTAAAAAAGGAGGGTTTTTACAAGTATTTATAATAAATAAGTCCAACAGAAAAAGGAAATCTAATTTAAGGAAAACTGGACCAAAAACGGTCTGGCGATTCAAGACTGACGGACCGTCGAGGCCTCCCATCATTCCGCAACTTAGAATCTTTTTTAGCTGTTTCTTCTCAAACTCACTGTTACCAGTGATGGAACAGGATAACGGCCGTTTGAGGTCGCACGAAGGTCCGTCGATGGCTCGTTTATCCACAATAGAATCTTTTCAAGACGGGGTACTAGGGCTACTTATCTATTAGCAATAACGAATGTGATAAGGAAGTCCATGTGGACTATAACAGGTCAGTCGATAGCTGACGTAGCCCCATTGCTGGGTCAGATTCACCGATCTCTTCAAAGCATTTTTCTTCAGCAAGGTTGCCACCTACGGACCTTCGAGGGGGCGACGAACGGCGATAGCTACAAGGCATACTTCATGCTAGGTCATATACTTTTTTCTTCAAACAAAGACAAAGATACATTATTTAAAACTAATACAAAAAGGCCTTCGACAACAATAAACTTATGGAAAAGCATTGAACAGTACCGTGAAACCACGGTACATCTTGGGAGAGAGAGACACTCAACTCAACCGATATTCAACCTATGGCTCTGATACAAGTTAGTTTGATATTCGAGTTACCCCTAAACCTAAGAAGTGTCGTCCTCTTTGATACTAGATATCCCCTTAGTCTCATGTATTACATTCATAGTTAAAATATGGAAGAATTTAAAATTTCATTACAGATACTTGAAAGTTACATAGACCTATAGCCAATAATATAGTTGTATCGAAGGATACATAGACCCTTCATATATGAAGGTTACATAGCTTCTACCTTTATTGCACATACATATATATAAGATAGAAAGATAATTCTCAACGATTGTCTATCTGTATTAACATCAAAACGATTATATAAATGGGACTAACCCTACATCAATTGTACAGAAGCTACATATCCGGTCTATACAAGTCTGTACACAATGAAAGTGGAGTTATGAACTACAAGTCTTAGAAAAAAACGGAACGGAACTTCGTAGGCAAAGATATTTGGCATCCCCTCGAAAACGAGACGGGACCTACCCACTTGGAGATAGAGAAGATCAGCCTTCTTCAAAAGTCCTGAATGAGCAGTTAACAGAGAGGAACCTAATATGTTTAGGAAAGGACGCAGATGGGTTAGTACTCCACATGTACTAAGTATCAGACCATGAGCGCCACATAAATAGCAAAACATGATTAACGGGGACATTTAGTTAAAACATGTCCCACTTTCAACCCATTTTAAAAAACTCTAATGCAAAATCAAGCAATTCATACAACCAACCCAAAAAAACTTATTAAATCCAAACAAGTAATATTATCCCAATATACTGAAACATGATTTACTAAAGACCCTATCATCAAGAAAATAAAATCACAGCATGAATAAGAGTCAATTATACAGAATAAGCAAGACAACTACTCATGAATCTTATCAAGTCAAACAAGTGCAATGCCAGCAAAGTCCCCAATAACCTTACTCAATCACGTGGCCCAACAAATAAACCATGACACCAATGTCCAACTCCATATAATATAACATTAGATATAACATTAATCTTTAACCAATCACAACAAACACATACTCATTTAGTGAACTAATCGACATGTGCAGTATCAACAAGTGTGCCAAGTTTAATATATACATATCATCTATCATATAAATAAAAATAAAAACAACATCCTCCTAGACTCCCCTCAAGGATAACTAGTGCATGCTTAGATAGAGTCAAATACCCATACTAGACTGATAGCCTCATAGGTTATCCAGTTTAGAGTTCAAATCCTTTATTAATTCCATTCTACCTTTTGGGGAACATCTTTGCCCTGCACCGACAGAGCCACCATGAGAGTGTGGATCGGTGTCAAAAAACCTACCCGAAAAGGCAGACTACTGCCAAGGTAGTACCAACATGACAACATAGCATTAGTGGATCCACTAGCTAGTATCCTATGGGGGCAACATAGTTCAAGAATAGGAGATATAGTTGGGTAACACCTTTATGGCCATGCATTATAATCTCCAATCTCAAGAGTATTGTAGTGCTCCTACCTTCCCTATGTGGGGAAGGCACTTCTCAATTACTCACCGGTGCCTAAGCTAGAGTCCCTTTTTTGACGTCTCTTAAGCATTATTTATCAAGCGTAGCTTAGTAAATTATAGGGTCTACCCCTTTGACATAATATCATCATTCATAGCTCAATACGAATTATATGTGTATAAATCCATTTCATCACAATCATTATGTGAAGTAACACATTACACATCAATTATAATAAGGCACATTGGTATATACACCATCCTTATAGCATTTAATCTTAATCACATCACAACCATAATCAAGACCTTTCAATTCCACATCATACCACCCTATCATGCTAATATAAGGAATACTCAATATAACATCATGACTTAACCACAATTCATCAAAATTGAAAGTAAAGATAGGAGATTCAAGACTTACAAAGTCTCCTCATAGTTCATCATTTAGGTTTACCCTAAAACTCAAGTCAATACAATTTAGAGTCAAATCATAATTCACTAATCAACTAATAACATGCTAGAAGAGTCACTACACCATATTCAAATACCAACATGCTTAAAACAAGGTTACTTAGGCCAATTTCCAAATCCTAGATCATATTAAATTAGCATGAAAGACAATAATCATTATTAATTTGTTAATTATTGCGTGTACAAAACATTATCTATAGTGATTTGACCATACAAGATAATTGAAATCAATCAAACCCAATTTACATCAAGAGTCAACCTATGGTTAAGGGTTAAGGATAATAAGCTTCAAATTGAACAAACAACAATAAATCATTGATCATAATAAGGTAAAATACATGTTAATCTATCCATTATACCCATAAAGAAATATACCAAACTCAGTTCACAACATCAATTCGCATTGGATGGAAAACACAATGAAAACTCAAATTCTTGAAATCCATGTTGAAGGAACCCTTTGAGGAAAGAGTCTCAAATGTGAATTAGATCCCATACCTTAACGTTTGATGAAGATTTGATGGTGAATTCATCCCTTTCCAGGCCCCAAAACCTCCCCCTAGATTGTCTTTAATGGTAGTTTCCAAATAGAGAGAGAAAGAAGAGAGAAGAAAGAGAGTTTATGTTATGAGTTGTGTTTAGATTAATGAGGGTTGGGGGCATTTATATTGGGGCTTAATCAACTTAATTAGACTCCCTTAAACCCCTAACTAACCACCTAAACTCCTAATTAATTAAATGAGACTTACTTAAAATGTGCAGGAAATTGGCAGTGTCACAGACGACACAACGATCGACGGATCGTGGGTCAATCGACGGACTAAGCCTGCCTCCGTGCTACACATTTGTCGATCCGGTCAGACACTATGCAGGTAAGGGTCTTCTAAGAACTGGCTAAGTGTGGGACGATGGTGGCATCAACGCCTCATCAATCTATACACGGATCTTGGCTGGTCCAATTGATGCACACTGCCTAGGCAGTGTTGCCTCAACCTGCAGGGGGACTCCTCAAGGGCCCTTGGTTGGTCCTTGGGGAGTCGTTCCTGGACCGCATGGACGTTCTAGGAAATTTTGGTTATAAACTTCCTAAATGACCTATATTCATTAAAATAGGTCATAAAACAGTGCTTAGACACCATGGAACCTATGTTAGGCTCTAAGACTCGTCTTGGATTTTCAAGGTGTTACATCCTATCTTTCAAAATTTTGAAATTTCTCTCGCATGCCTCCAACCACTAAAATTTCTTACACTTTTGGGTCAACATAGACAATGGAGATGCAATGGACGGAAAACATCATCCACGAACCTCCGATAATAACCCTCTAAACCCAAGAAACTTCCTATGTCTATTGGAGTCCAATGGTCTTATGGTAGGTCAATTGTTTCATCCAACCACCTGTTACCGGGTTTTCCTTACATCAAAACCTCAACTTCCCTCACTAGATATGATATGCCCAAGACAAAACCGTCACCTCCCTCAACCAAAACTCACATTTTCTCTACTTGGAAAGTACAATTGTATATGCAATTTTTAAGTATTTGAAAAAACCACACTCTCAAATGGGTTTCATGAGTAGAGCACCATCATTTTCCAAATATATCAAGATGTCGTCAACGCGGTGAAGACAAGGACATAATGACTCTAGGTAGTTTTCGGAATCACTTCTCTTCCATGAGATCCATAAACAGCTGGGACTGCGTCTCGGGGCCTTTTGTGAGACCAAATGAAATTACTACATCGATAGAGTTACCATATCTCAGTGGTGACAATGTCAGTGTCTTTGGTATATTCCTTCACCTGCATTCACGTGCCTTATTTTGGTGAGTTGCCCATCTCCAAGGTCAATCTTAGAAAAGTCGCTTGCCCAGTGGGAAGTTGGAACACACAAGCTAGGTAGTTTCGTCCATCCGAGGAGATGATACTTGTCCGTTGATTGGGACTTATTGAGGTGGCGGAATCAATGCACCTCTGAGGACCCATCCTTTTTCTACAAATAGAACAAGAGCACCCCCCATGGAGAAATGCACTAGGTCTAAGAGCCCTTCTGTCTAGTAAGTCCTTGATTTGACATCCTTCAACTCTTTCAAATTTTGACAGAGTCACTCGAAATAAGTGATGAAATTGAAATGGTACATTTAATTGATAAAAAAGTCGATACCAAAATCAATTTCCGCATTCTCAGAGAGAAATATTGGGAGGGGATCATTCAAGCACAAGACCTCGGGAAATGTCTCACTCACATACTAACGGGGACCGACTCACTGGTAGGATTTCGTTAAGGCGTGGGTAAGGGATAGGGGGTGGGTGGGGGGTAAAGGCTGGTGTGTGTGTTTTGGTTTGGTATTGGGGTAGGCTGGGGGGAGGAATAGTGGATCTAATCTCCTGACTTCTTACTATTATGGTATAAACCCCTTATGGAGATAATTTTGCATGATTTTCGGAAACGAAAGAGATGATACGCCCTCTAGGAATAGAATCTCCCCCCCCCCTTCCACTCTACACAACAACGGGCTCATGTGGAAAGTTAAACTTCTCATCCACCCCCTCGTTCTACAACCAAACAGGAAAACCAAGCTATGCAACCAATGCCATACCCACAAGATGAAGATCAAAATTCAATGCATATAAGTTCTACTGTTTAACAATAAGAAACGCATATTGGTCATATTATTTGGCAATTTTCTATAATACACCTGTTTGCAACAGTACCCGAACTCACCCACAGGGGTTAAGACACTATAAAGGGTGAATGCAAAATGTCGGGCAAAATTACAACTTTTAGCTACTAGTGGCTAACAAATAATAAAGTCGCACGAGGAATTCAAGTAAGGCCATATAGCAATCGATGAGAAGACTTTCAACATATAACCGTTCACACACGTCGGAGAATCTCCCTTTCCTCACCCCTTCAGCGGTAGAGCATAGAACAGTTCTTCTTTGGACGCCCTCATATAAACCACTTGCTTGAGTGTGACCAACTACCCTTGTCTTAGGACCGCATCAATTAGGCAATCCCTAACCTTGTTCCCACTTTTAACCAAGACGGGTCTTAAAACAAACCAAAATACATCAAATGTCCGCTTCCCATTATGACAACCACCATAGGCTTCTTTCACCACTTCGCACAAGGTCAGGCATACTCTCAGCTGGTGAACTAGTACCCTTTCTCCTTTTTAGGCTAGGGTTAAGACCCTATCACCACTAGCGTTAGGGAACTAGGAAGGAACTTGATTGGTACCCGCTTTCTTATTCTATGCTTGTCTTGTATCTCTAAGTCTACTTATTTGTGAAAACAACCTTAAAAAATCTTACCCTTCTTACCCTCTCTCTTACTTTTTTCCTCTAACCCTTGCCTCCCTCCTTCCACATATGGGCAATGCATAGATGGGAAATGTTCATGTTGTCAGTAGCATAGCCGAAAGAAACTCCTCTTTTGCAAATCATCTGACACCCCCTCCCCCCCGTCACTAAATCCGCATCCATTTCATCTCTAGGATCTGGAACAACGACAAAAGACGAGCCATATTTTGAGACAATTTAGGTAAATGTTTCAAGGAGTATTCATGAACCTTCATACCTCCTTGCGAAGGTTGATGAAATCCACCATTTTAAGCGTTCCTCTTTATCCCCTAGGAAAAGAATTCGCTCAAGAAAGCTTTCCTTGAAAACTTCCCAGTCAACGCCGTCCCACCTCCTTAAGGCCTAATGTCCCTCCATTGGACATACCAGAAAACTTGAGCTACATCCTTGGTTGTATCGGTGTCTAACTCGCTTTCTCACTAGTTAGACAAGCCCATCTCATAATAGATCTTTGTAGATTTGATGATGAACTCTTGGTGGTCTTCTTCAACCTTGGACCCATAGAAATAGGAGGATTATATCCTATTGAAAATATCCCTTAGACGGGAGGCCATGGTAGCAACTTGTTGATGAGTCCAGGGTTACACCTCCCGATTACTTGGTCAAGCATGGCTTGGGCTTAAGTAATGGCGTCTTGTGCTTGGGTAGTAATGGCTTTGGCCATTTGTAAGATATTGGCCCTTATGTTCTCATTCGTTAAAGGAGGAGGATTCACTGGGGCTTGGAACTTGATAACCACGGGGAGGAACTCCCGCATTGTCAATCTCTTCTTCAAGTCTTCGTGCCGCATTTCTTAGAGTATTCATTTCCATATAATCACAAAAATAGTATTAGATGCAAAAGCACATAGATTTAACACTCCAAAGGCACGATATTGAACTTCCAAGAAAGTGAGAGTTTCCTAAGCGTCACGTAGGTTCCTATCCATAAGTGTGGCGCACTTCACAATTATGAAGATGAACTTACATAGACGTGGTTGAGAGAGACATTGACTCGAAGATAATACAACATCATGCTCTGATACCAAGTTTGTCACATCCGGGTTTACCCCCTAGACTTAACCGGCATGGTAGTCCTCTTTGAGGACTAAGACTAGCCTCTTAGTTTACATCATTACATTCATAGGTCAAATTTAGAGGAAAATTTAAAACTTTTCATTACTTCTACTTAGAGGTTTACATAGACCTCTACACACACACACATCACATATATATACATACATACACACACACAGTGTTATGGAAGAATCACCTAGTTGAGGTGCAACATGGGAGGCCAAGGCCGACATGAAGTTTCTTTACCCTCATATATTTGATAACTAAGGTTAGTTATTCCTCTTAATAATGAAAATAATTACTATAATTGAAGTTTATTTGATTTTTGATAAAGTTTTGCAAAAATTTGCATTTTATGGTGTCATTACAGTAAAGTTACAGTGAAGTGTACTTTTGACTTAAAAATTTGGCAATTCTTCTTGTTTTGATTTAGTTGTGCATTTTGATATGGTGAGTCTTTAAGAATTATATTGATCATGTTGTAAGTTGAGTTTTGGCATACTTTGACCTCATCTATGGTATGTTTGAGCTCTTGTTGTTGTGGAAGGAATTCCTCATACTGTATTTTGAGCCTATATTTGCTATTTGAAGTTTTGAATTGTTTATTTGAAAGATACCATGATTGCTGTTGTACCTCATTAATGTTATGGATTTGTTGTGGTGGGCTGCTAGTGTTGAGTCCTATTCCTCCCCGTTCGACGATTTTAAGTGTCTTCGAAGGACTAAGTGATCCAAAGGGGGGATAATGTACCACTTCGAAATCCTAAGACATATTCAAGAGGCTAACATAGGTGTCCAAAACGTTTCTATGTTGTTTTAAGGGTCATAAATAATTATATAAGTCATTTAGGAAATTTAGAAATCAAAACGTCAAGGAACATCCATGGCGTCCTGGAATTAGTTCAATGAGGTGGCTACTGGCCTTAGCCTAATTTTTGACTAAGTTTAGGAGTTTTGAATTGATGAATTTTTTGGTGGAAGTGTTGTCTAACACGTATTAAGAGTGATTCATAATGAAATGTCGGGAAAGACTCCCAAGGACCAACCAAGGGTCCTTGAGAGGACCCTTGCTTGGGGTCAAAGGCTGCCCAGGCAGTGTCCCCAATGATGAAACCAACGATCCGTTC
Organism: Solanum habrochaites; assembly: GCA_027704765.1. NCBI lineage: Eukaryota > Viridiplantae > Streptophyta > Magnoliopsida > Solanales > Solanaceae > Solanum > Solanum habrochaites. The sequence continues at coordinate 73,690,629 of JAKWJA010002489.1, forward strand.
TCCAATCGACGAGGCGTGGACTGCTTCCGTCATGACACTAGCCAATCCTCGGAATCCTGCTTTGGACAAGTCCTCACACCAAATGAACGGACCAACATGACATTGGTCCCTCAGCCGTCGTTTGACAAACGGATCGTTTGTCGTGGTCTTCTTCTGTGCGGACTGTTTGTTGGCCGATTTTAAGTTAAGACAAGTTTAATTTAATTATGGTCTTAGTTTATTAATTAGGTTAAGCGTGGTCTAATTAAGTTAGTTAACAACCTATATAAAGACCCTAACCTAATTAGACTAACCTAACTCTCACAATTCCCAAACCCAAAATCTCTCCCTTCTCTCTTCTTTCTCTCTCCCAAGTTGATGAACACCATAGAAAATAAGGTCAAGGTGAGTTCTAGGGATGAAATCACCAAGGTTTCCTGAACACCATAGAAAATAAGGTCAAGGTGAGTCCTAGGGCTGAAATCACCAAGGTTTCTCCATCAATCTTCATCAAATACTAAGGTATGGAATTCCTTTCACCTTTGGGACTTCTTTCCCCAAAGGGCTCCATCAAATTGGTTTCAAAAGTATGAAAAAGTGGGTCTTTCCCAATCTAGAAATTGATCTTTTGAATTTCTTTGTTTATGATTTATTGTCAATAGTAGAATAGACTTAACATGTATTATAACTCCTATATGTTATTTTCTTGATGGATTGGTCTAGTTTGTAGAAGATACCTATTCCCCTTAACCCTAGTTGTGATCTTGAATTGAATTGTAACTAGTAATGACCGATTCATTGTTAGTGTGTGGATTAACTATCCTATGTTGTTTATATGTTAATTATGAGTATATTTTTATGCATTGTAATCCAATTATGCTAGTTCTTGAGTAATTGACCTAGATGGTGAAGTAGACTATGAACTTGAACTAAGTCTCTAATTCTAGGCTATGAACTAGTGATGAGGTTGTTGTTTAATGATTCAATTGGCTTTTTCATCATGTTGGTTATTATTGTGTGATGATATTACACCCTTATTGGGTCGAGTTAAGGGTTGATGGTAATACCTTGATGATGGCATTGTGAAGGAGATTGAGTAAGTCTTATGATCTCTATTATATACTTCAATTATGGTTATTTGTGATTAAGTGATGATGTTGTATTGAAGTCTCCCATATATTCAGATTATAGGGTTGGTAATGTGTTGACTTGAAATGTCTTGAACGATGGATTATGAGTTGGTTGTCTAAGATGTAAAATGTTTATTAAGGATGGTGCATAAATCACAATGACCTTATTATGAGTGAACCTATGTAAACGTGCTAACCTCACTTATATGAATTGTAATGAAAGGACAATACTCATGCAATTCTTATCGAGCTATGATGATGGTGATTATACAAGGGATAGACCCTATGACCTAAATTAAGCTATGATGATTAATAAAGGTATTAAAAATATTTCGAAAAGGGTCTCTAGCTTAGAACCGAGTGAACTAGTGTAAGGAATTTCCATTCCCAAATAGGGAAGGTAGAATCGCTAACGTACTCTTGAGATTGGAGACTATAATGCATGTAGCATAAAGAGGGTCCCAACTATATTTCCTAGTTCTTGAACTAGTTGCCCCCATCAGGAATACTAGCTGTGGATCCACATAGTTGCTATGTTCAGTTTTTGTACTACCTTGGTCATTAGTTTGCACTTCCTTCGGTGCAGGTTTCTAGGACACCAGATTCGACATTAGCTCATGTGGTCTAGTCGTTAAGCAAGATGTCCAAAAAGGTAAAATGAACTAAAGGCTTGAACTATAACTATGATGACTTTAGGGTCTAGCTTCGTCTAGGTTAGGGGTATGGGACTCACCTAACATTGCACTAGTTAGCCTTCATGAAGTCTTAGGAGGATGTTCTTATATAGGTAGATGGCTTAAATGGTATATGATATGGCTATCATATCTTACACATTGATGATACCATATGAATGATTGGTTTCTTATTAATTTTGTGTTTGGTATCCATTGCTAAAAGTGTGATGATCTGTACTCTTAAATGGATTATGGCTATGTGAAGTTGTATATTTTGCTATGGTTCTTGTTGGGTTACTTTGATTGAGTTAAGGTTTGGGGGTTTTGTTTGGTCATTGCACTAGTTTTGACTTATGAGGGTTTCATGGGTAATTGCTGCTTTGGTTATGTTATAATGACCTCTTATCATGCTTGTTGCTATTATCACTTATGATAGATTGGCCTTGGCTATCTGTGCAATCATGTGATATTGCATGTTGGTTTTGACTAGACTTGGTATTTTTGGTCTTGTAATAGACATGCTCTTGCTTAAGCTATGTCTTATTGATTGTATGTGCTTCTGAATGTCATACGGTTTTTCAAATAAATTGCACCTTAATGGAATTGTCCCTTTTTTAGCATATTTCATATATGTGTGCAGAGGTCTCATACTTAGCAAGTAGTGTACTAGCCCTAATTTTCTCCCTTTTGCCCAAACCTTTTAGGGTCCGATCGTTGAAGGTATTTGAGACGACGTATGAAGGAGCACTTGAATTCGCACTCATCCAAGTTGGGTAGGTCCTCACTTGCTTGAGGGCCATGCCACTATCCGCTTATGATGTTGTTTTTAGTATAAGACTTCTAGTTCTTTCTTTTCCATTGATACTAAACATGTATCGCCTAATTTGGTTTTATTCGTTGATGATACATCGGATTTTAAGACTATGTTTAGATCTTACATATCTAGGTGTAATAAAAGTAGAAGACATGTAACTAATATTAAGGTTCTGCGAGAGGTCTATGTAAACCTCAAGATAGGATAAAAAAATTTAAATTTTTTGCATTTGACTACGATATAAATATGTAAGCTAAGAGTCTACTCTTAGTTGTCAAAGACGACGCCGACGCCGGTTACGTCTAGGGGGTGCTCCACGGATGTGACATGTTTATTTAGCTTCAACTTAGGATTTCTTGATGTATGGTTATGTTTCCTTCATGGTTTGTTCGCTCCATTGGCTGTCTCATCTATCGTTTTGAATTGTCATATGTGTTAGCCTATCTCGTGGACCATATATACACTTATATACATCAGGTGTATACGAAAAAGGAGAATTGAGTTAAAACCCAAAAATTTGAGCGAAATTGGCCCAAAAAGAGGGCCCTAATTCAATCTCTCCCTTTCTCTTAACTCATTAAATTGTGTTATTATTTATTGCGTTGTTATTTATTAACTCTAACTTTAGAATTATAAATTTCGAAAAGATGAACTATATTCTTTATGTTGATTTATTTTGATATAATTCACTTTTATCAACTCTTACATTTTTATTCAACCTATTTTAACCAAAACCTTGTTATTTCTTTTCAATTATTTCAATGCTTTTCATGCTCAATTCCATTTAGTTTAAACTATAATTTTACAAATGAGTCAAGTAAATTCTAAATAAATTTTAGTTTTGTTAAAATTCTAGTCACTTGCATTTCAATTCAAATGTTTTAACTAAGTATCAATTTTCTTAAAAATTAAAAAATTGTTCTTTTTCAATTTTTTCTCAAGTTAAACAAATATTTTAAATTAATAATATTATGTTTATATCAAATCATTTTCCTAAAAAATAGTCAAATTTTTGTAACCTAAATCGTAGAATAACCATATGTTAACAGACGTTTTAAATGCCTTTAAAAACCATGCCTTTAAAAACCTTCCTGAAGCGTAAATAATCTCTTTATCCATTTTCTCTAAATTTCTAACGATTTAATATGTTAAAATCTTTTTAAATTAAATTTTCTTAATTTCTTTTAAAAAATTAAGTGACGCCTCTTTTCAAAGTATTTTTCAAATTATTTTATACTTGAAACATTTCAAAAAAGTAATTTTTCTAAAAAACTAATAAAATTACGCCATAACAATTTCAAAAAATACACATTGTTTGCACTAAAATTTGCACGTTGAAAGCTGCAACTATACCTCTGGAAATCTGGAGAAAAATAATTTTAACGCTAAAATCTGCCCTTTTAATTTACAAAAATATCTGCACTTTTAGACGACCAAAAAAATACCACACTTTAGACACTTGTTCTTGGAAAAGAATCTGAAAATAAGTTCACATCACTTTTTTTAAAAAAAAAAAAACATTATTCCTGAGTTAAATCTCTATACGAGGTCGTGCCTTCTTGTATTGAGTAACAAATAAAACTTAACTATAAAGTAATGCTTTGAGCTAAGTGACTACTAAACGCAATATCTAAAGGGAAGTGAGGCTGGCAGTTACGTCCTACCATTATTCTAAGTTGATTTGTACAAACCCAACCAAAATAAAAGCAAGCTTATATAAGAGTGAAATACTAATGTGTAAGATGTTAGTCGAAAGACAACACTATAAGTGTATGTATATGTAAGAAAATATGAAGCTTTGGAAGCAAAGAGGAAGCGCTGGACACTATTTGACGCCATAAGGCTGCTAGACACGAGCTTATGCGGCTATCAGTCGCTTCTCTGATTTGGACATAGATAAAGTTATATACTAACTCCAAGCACGCTCGCGAGTGTACATGTAACATGTAGTCGTAGGCATACTGTAAATATACTAAAAATCGACAACCACAACAACATAACACTATTCTTGCACTTCCTTGACGACATTTAAGTAATTAGTATACCAAAAAAAACTTTAGTCAATCTAGAGAGAAACATCACAATTAGAGGAAGAGCCACTGGAAAAAGCTAATCAATAATTATTTTGTATAGTAAAATAAGGATTGGAGTGAGATCACCTTTAACTGATCACTAAACAAAAAATGAATCCACAACACTACTAGATTAAAACTAGCCACTCGAGAACTCTTTGGAGTAGTTCTTTTAGAATCATAAAATCAGCCCATAAACCAGAATTTTTATAAATCATGAATGAAGAATTACGTTTCAGTTAACTATGTAATGACCAGACATTCATTCATACTCTTACATTCTCCAGATCTTCCAAGAGGGAGGGGGATGGAACAAAGGGGTACCACTTTAGAATTCAAACATATTTATGTCAAGTTGTTCTAGATTTAATCATGTAACATAACTCTTCAGTTACCAATCAGAAAGAAGCATTCAAACTAGGCATCAACAGAGACGAGATTGAACTAAGACGAGTAAACATAGAAGCTAAAACTTGACAGATACAAAAAAGGACCTTTATAGGATCACAAACTTAAAGAAAACAACCAGTTAAAGAGCCACCCATACTAAGCTACTAACTCAAAACAATATTAAGCTCCCTAACCAAATCGATATTGAATTTAGGCTAAACAGAGAAGCCATCTGAGACAAGGTTTCAGTTGTAGCTTTATAGAAATTTCACTTTGTGTAACACTATTATCATTTAAGAACCATCACAGGAAAGAAAACACCATATATATTCAAACTAAGTTACTCCATTAAGATAAATTAAGAAGAGAACTTCTACCCCAAACAACAGAACAAAATAATAAGTTTAAAATATGTATCTCGAAAGAGGCCTAAAGGGGGTTAACAGAATTTAGTCGCGAGAATTACATATTTTTGGCATAACAAATTTAAACATCTAATAGAGGCAGTATATGATCACAGTAAACACATAAAATATTCTTTAGGAAAAATCATGATCACGAAGTGGAACCAACAAGACAACGAGATACAGTTAATATAAAGTGAAGATGAAGGATGTTTCAGGTTATACGAAACAAACTTTGCGAGAAGAGTGTCCCGATTTGATATCGACAGTGAGCAGTCTTGAGCCAGCAATCCATCCACATAAAATTCACATAATAAAAAGGGGGAAACACCTAAATTTTTACTGATTGTTAATGGAGTGAAAAGACACACCATTAGTCATCATTGAATTCACAACTTTAACAAGAAACAAACATCATAACTTTATACAAACTATTTACATGATACTTTCAATCGAGGCTAAATGAGTCAGATTTTGGGAAACATTTAGAAATACAAGATTATATGAGGTGAAGTTATTCAAACAACACAAAGTTTCAGAAACTGAAAGTCAAAATATATAAAAAATAAGGATGACTACTGAACTTGAGTAGAGCAGCAAACTAAAGCTTTGACGTCATGCAATTTTAAATTCGAACTCGAACTTCAACTCGAAGAAGAAACGAAAACAGAGAAGAATAGAGGGTAACCTTAAAATCTGTTGTGCTGGGTGTTTTTCGAACCTTTTTCTAGATTTTATTACTTTTTTTCTCCCTCTTTTCCGGATGACCTCAGATGATAATGGATGTTTTTCGATGATGTCTTAGTGATTCTCCTTTGTTTTTTCAAATGGACTTTTGAATGAGAACCGAAGTCCTCTTTTTATAGTTGATTTGGGCTCCAAGAATTCAAACTTTGAATTCTTGGAAACACCATTCTCAGAGGAAACAACAAAGTAACCATGACGGAGAAGAAAATCCCTTAAAAATCAACCTTTCAGATCTATTTGAGAGGATTGAGCGACTGATGGGCCATTTTCCAGCGGCACAGAGTCGTTTTTGACGAAGGGGGTGAAGGATCACGTGGGGCGGTTGATGGGAGAGGACGTCTTGAGGCGTCTGGAGGGAGCTAGCTAGCGTAGGTCTGAGGGAAGGGGCGTGGGCAGCCATGGATGACATGAGCCTGAGTTTTCTCTGGAAAAAGATGCAGAGGTGTTGATTTGATCCCTCTTCGGAGAAGATGAAGGGTGAACATGATTTTTGGGAAGAGTAGGGCGGTGTAGGGGTCTAAAAGTGTTAGGTTTAATTTCGGTCGTTTATCGTTTGATTGAACGGTTAATAAAAAATCAAAGGATTAAAAAATAAATAAAAAGATATATATATATATAAACTAATAATTATATATGAAAAGGATGACTTAATTAAAGCCGTTGGATCAAAATAGAGGGTTAGAGATTAAAAGTTAAGAAGCAAAATTTATGTGCTCGCCTACGTGGCATACACGAGTAGACCAGTTTCAAGGGACTTAGAATGTCAAAATTGCTCAAATTAAATTCATTTAAATTATAATCTCTTCTTAATTAAATAGTCATAATTTATTAAATTAAAAATAATTATTTTGCAAGATAGCTTTAAGTAAAAACCTCTATAAAATAATACGTGATAAATAATATCTCTCCCAAAATAAGATTTTCCTTCGGTTCCGACTTGGGCCCAATGGAGAACAGAAAATCACCAATGGTAGATAAGATGATAAGAGTAATAAAATAGATAATTTCAGATGACCCCTAATAAAATATCAGGTCCTACTAATATCATAAATTAATAATTTTTAAGACAGTACCACATATAATTGAGACAATTTTAGTGAAATATGACTCTATTGTTGTTGGTTTTTCTTAAATTTAAATCTAGTTGAAGCTCATCTTCTAACTTTTTTATGCATCCAAGGCTTCATATTGGTCTTGTCGAATTACACAATAAAATTGTGAAGAGTTATAGATGAGGATTTAGTTATGTTCTTATGTGTAACGGTTCATAATGTATAGTATCTCACACTTCAACTTCATAATCGAACATTGTTTTTCCGATGGATCTACAAATTTTTTATAATGCTCCGGACCTTCTGAACATGTATACTTTAACCCGGTTAATCCAACAGGTTATTGACATCATTTGTAAGTATTGAGATTCCTTATCATACCTCAAGGTTTAATCGAATGACTGGACTTTCACAGGTAGGTTCATTCAAGTTCTATAAGTTGCATAAGTGAACGAAATATACACAATGTCAAAACAATTGCTGATTAGCTCTTGCTGAAACATTGTTGTCCCAACATGATTGCAAATTTGAAAATAATCCAAAACATATACTCATATTTGCTGAATCAGTTTTGTTTATCCCACTTATAGCATTTAATTATTATACGCATACCAAACATGTTCTGAATAATTCATCTGAATGACAACTCTTATCATCCACAAACATCACAAGCATTGAAATAGTAAAATAAATGATTTTGAATGTAATTCGTTACTTTATGTATCAATTTTTTTTATGTGAAATAAATAAAATATGATTCATACATTAGTAAGATAAAATGATTGTGTCTAATCGAACTTAACCAGTAATCAAATTTCAATCATTTTTTAAATAATCAATATTAATCTATTGATTAAATAGTATCTCTATAAAATAATAAAAAATTCTCATAGGTCTCTACCTATATTAATTATAGAGTTATAGTGCACTTGATAACATTGGTCATTGTCTAAAATTAAACTTAATAATAATTAGTAATTTATTAATTAATTAAGCTTTTCGTAACTCTAAAATATGTCAAAAACATATTATCAAATATTAGAAAAGTAATTAATTAGAAAAATCGAGTTAAACTTTAAGAATCAATACTTATTTGAAGTAAAATTTAAAGATTGAGAAAGGAAGTAGTAATATTTATATAAGTATATTTAATTTTTGCTGTTTATCTTATAAAAACATAGCTTATTGATTAAATAAATTTACCAAATCAACAATTTTAGTTTATCTACAAAAATATAAGATAGACAACACTTACCTGGAATTTCTGCAAACTTTTAGACCTTCGTTAATTGCAGTCCTTCAAGGGCCTTCAAGTAACCTTCAACTTGCTTCTGTGAAAGAGGAGGATTTCTTAAAGAACCCTAGATATAATTTGAGGCAGATGTTTGAAGTTGAAAGATGAAAGATGAAGAGATAAACTTGAGAGAGCTCATAGAATTTATGTATGTAAAAATCATAAGAGAACATCAACAAAGTTTTTGTCTTAAAGACTCTCCACAACCTTTCTTTTTCTCTTTATTTTGGGCCACAAAAATGGATAAGTAGGTGATCCAACTACTTGGACCTTTGAGTTGGTCAAGGAGTCCAAGTAGGTGATGCACCTACTTAGTCCTGTTGGCTGGTCATTAAGGCTTAGTAGGTGAAACACATAGGTGACGCAAGTAGGTGAAACACACAGGTGGAGCACATAAGTGATTTGCTTGATTCAAATTTTCATTTTTACCCAAATCATTCATTACCTTATCTTAGCTAATTTTATATATACTTGAACCCACTTGGTCTTTAGTGGGCTTCGAGCTACAACCTCACTATCCTAATATAATAGGTTCTCGTCGATTATGTGAAATTAGTCGTACAGGGACCAGGACATTGGAAGTGTAAATCCTGTGTGTCAGGACTTGTTTGGCTGGTCTCTGTCCCACCTGGGTGGAGGGAAAGAAAGTGTCAAGCCATGACCTCAAGGGCCCTACGTAGAGGGTACAAGACTCGGGAGCCCCTTGGAGAATGCCTGGGATTGGGGGATAAAGGCACGACGTTGCCTAGCCACGGGGATCAAGTCCACACAAAGGTGGACACGGCTTCAAGTCTTATTGAAGTGAAGTCGTTTCGCATTAGTTTAATACACATATATAAGTCTTTTAAAGTCAAAATACACTCACTCACCCCATTATTTCCATAAACCAAAATCATATTCCCAAAAGTTCATCTCCTCTCCAATAAAATTTCTCTAGATATTCAATGAAGAAGACGAAGGAAGTGGAGCTAGGGTTCAAGGAACAAGGTTTTCTTCTCAAATTAATTGGATTTCATTGCTAAGTTATGTTAGTCCTTCATCCAATGATAGCTTTCATCCATGGAGTCCCTTCAAAATCCCAATTTCAAAGATAGAAATCCCTAAAAGTTAGGAATTTATTCCAAAGTCATGGGTTCCTTTCAAAAATATATAATGTTTGAATTGCTTTATCATTATGATGAAATTGATAATGATTATGGTTGTTATGTGAAACCCAATATTTCTAATTATGATCTGGATGTGGGTTGTGATGAAAAAAAGGATGTTATGAAATTAACTTCTAGTGAGTAACTTTGGTACTTGAATTATGTTATATCAAGTCAAATAGTGAAATTCTAGGATGGGTGATTCAATTTGATCTTTGATCCTTGAAGGCAAAATTATTGATCATTATGTACGATTTATGAAGTTTAGTATATGCTTAAGAAAACTATGAGAGTAAAGTGAATATGATTATTATTTAGTGATTGTGTTGTTCAGAGGTTATTCTCATATACACACTTATGCACATGCATGAATATAATATGGTATGAAAGGTTTTCTCACTATATGATGGTTCTAAGGTTGAAATACTTTTTCACCTAGAATCGATATGAAGACATGGACGGTAAAAGTTTATTTCAAACAGATCAATGGAGATATCTTAGGAATTCGGTGGACTTGCAGTGTCAAAGACATTCCTCCATAAATATAAATTTAAGTCAAGACTTAATATGTCCTCCGTGGAAATAATGCTTAGCACGGAGTGGATAGTGACAACGAGATGCTCTCCCGCTAGTAGAGGCCGAGTTTCTAGAAAAGGTCTCATGAGATTGAAGCTCTCCCGTTAGTAGAAGTCGGATTTCTAGTAGCTATCTCCTTATTCCATAAACTATGTGTCCTCTTAGATATTTATCTAGTGTATCCACATAATTAAGCAAAGTGTATGGTTCTACCTTAGGCAAGTAAGACAACCTCTTTTCAGTGTGGGTTAAAACCGATTCCATATTACACTACATAGCTAGTCGTAAGGATAACTCACTATACAATAAGGAAATGAAATATCGAATTATCATTACATCAAGAAAGCCGACTTAGCAGGGTGAGATATGAGGTCTATATTCATACATAGCACAAGTAGTGGACTTTGAGGGTATTATGATCATGTTTCCTCGTATTTTATGATGATCTATAGTTGGCCTATGGCTTTATGACTCATTTTCTTCCACGATCTTCCTGATGATGTTCAAACTTAGTAAATAAAATGCATTTCAAAAAAAATGTCTCCTTTAGCATGTTTTTAATGTTTTATGCATGACAATCATACTTAGTGCATTTTTGTACTAATACCTAATTTTCCTACATTTCCCCCAAGTATAGGGTCCAGTTCTCAAGGTGGTCAGCATTGTGGCTAAAAGCTTCGATTTCCTTATTCTTTAAGCTTGTTGGTGAGTCCTCATGATTCGAGGGCGGATGTTAATTCTTTGTAGTTCATTTCTTGCATTTCCTTTTTAGACTATGTTGTATTGGATGTTCCCCTTTTTCTTATTCGAATATTGTAATAGATGGCTATGTTGAGACTTAGAATCTAGACTTCCACTTTTCTTCAAATGAAAATTTCATATTTGAAATGAAATTTTACTCTTCTTGTTCTATTTCTATGTTATGATTATTATAAGTGGCTACATGGAGCCTTTCAGGTGTTTCTTTATGGTGCCTTATTACATTTCTAGGTGTGTAATCCTGGTCATGGACAAAAATGAGAGATTGGCCTACTACACTTTCTTGGACCACCATTATCGTGATAAACCCATCACAAATTGAGGAGGAGAAACTCAAGGAAAAGAATAGGGAGGTGAAAAGAGGCTAGGAGCGGGATCGAGATACTTCTCCAATACTAAATCTGATGGGCAAGGTCGACCAAGGTTAAACAAAGGTTTTCCAACCAAGGTTCCATAGTCTCAAGGCGTCATTTATAATGATATGGTTTCCAACCCTAAACCTCAAGGAGGAAATATTAGTGGTTCCTATGTGGCAGGCTTACTGTTGAAAAATAGGGAGGAGAAACATTATGAAGAGTAAGTTTTCTATGGTTGGACAACCGAGGATTTGTTTTAGTTGCGGGAAGAGTGGACACAAAATTAGAGATTTTCCAACACTTGCGGCTAAAGGGTGAGAGGACAAGTGAGCTAAAGGAAGAGAGGACAAGTAAGCTCCTCAAATCGGTTCAAACTCCAATGCGTCAAAGCAAAACTGCGTTTATGCTCTTCAATCCCTAGGTGATCAAAAGAGCTCTCTAGATGTTGTCACCGGCATGTTAAAAGTCTTTCTTATTGATGTGTATGCCTTGTTAGATCCCGGTGTTACTTTGTCCTTTGTCATTGGCATGAAGTTTGATATACTCCCTGAAGTGTTGATAGAGTGTTTTTAGGTCTCTACCCCGGTTGTTGACTCGGTGGTGGCTAAGAGAGTCTATTGGAGATGTCCCGTTTTATTGTCCCATAAAGTTACTTTGGTGGATTTGGTGGAGTTAGACATGTTAGACTTTGATGTGATTTTGAGTATGAATTTTTTTCATGCATGTTATTCCTCTATCAATTGTAGGACTCGGGTGGTTAGATTCTAATTTCCAAATGAGCCTATCTTAGAGTGGAAAAGGGGAAATTCGATGCCTAGAGGTCAATTTGTCTCTTGTCTTAAAGCTAGGAAGATGATCTCAAAAGGGTATATTTACCATTTCATTGGGTGAGGGATTTTAAGTCTGAAACCCCTTTTCTATAGTCGGTTCCGATAGTGAACGAGTTCCTGGAAGTTTTCCTTGATGATTTTCCTGGTATTTTGCCCGAGCGGGAAATAGATTTGGCGTTGATCTTTTACCGAATACGGAACCTATTTCAATCCCTCCTTATATAATGTCTCCGGCGGAGTTAAAAAAGTTGAAAGAGCAACTAAAAGATTTGCTAGATAAGGATTTCATCTGGCCGGCGTATTTATGTAAATATTGCTGTTGTGAGTGTCGATAAATGTTTGAATGTTTGTTGTAAACAAAGCATAGGTAGTTGTTTAAACACATGCAATGTTTATATTTTAATTATTTTCTTTTATATAATAAACATTCATCTTACTAGAATAACATACCTTGTTTATTACATTTTCAGAAAAATCAATATTTAGATCAGCAAGAAAATGAAGAAGCTTAAAATGTTTCCATTCAGATCAGGGCGGAGCTATCAAGCCGATGGGGGTTCCGTCGAACCCACTGGCTTTTTCTTAAATTTTGTATTTGTATTATATTATGAATTATAATATATATACATACCTTCCCACTCTTCCTTTCCTTCGAACCCATGTCAACACTGAGGGGTTTTGTCCAGTGGTCAACTATGGCTGGTGCGCAGCCCTAGTTCCAGTGAATCTTTTGTCCTCCTGCAACCTGAGTTGTCGAATTCACAAAAATTCGTAGTATGTGGGTTTATATATAAAAAAAATTGAATATCGGGAAATACAGTGGTTTATCCAAAAAACATGTGTTGAATAGGTGGGTCAGACAAAAAAAATTGCCATTTTATATATATAAAAAAATAGAATGCGTGGTATATATATCTATATATATATATATAGATATATATATATGGGTGTGGGTTAAAAGAACAAAATAAACTAGAACCCAGTAACATAAATCCTGAGCTCCGCCTATGCCTTAATCACATAAATCGATTATTTGCCCCCCTTGCCATTGAATAATATTCAAGCGATGGATTCACAAGAACAAAAAAGCAACTACATATATTAAAAAAAAAGTGGCTCAATGATTGATTATTTTTTTGTCAAGAGGTAATAAAAGTCCGCCTTGTTTCGAGAAGATCAAGTCGTTTAAAAGATAGTGATGTCTAAGATTGTTTTTCTTGCACTTTGATTAAAAAAAAAAGAAGATAACCACTTTCCTTAGTTAGGTCTTTGTGTTAGTAGAAAAAATTTGGATTTACAAAAAATATTTTTAAAAGGAGCTTAGTGCATACTGCAAACACTAATTTTTTTTAAAAAAATAGATCTTGTACCACCTAGTTAAAACTTGTGGCATATTCTCTTATTTTTCACTTCCAAAAGCCCTTTTTAATCCCCCACCCCTTTGTGAGTGGGAGTAAGACTGAGACTTGATTTTTAACGCTTTTTGTCCAACTCATTCTGATAGTTGGAATACTAAATGCTTGATGATTCAGTAAAACCATTGTCATCAATAATATACTTCAACTCTCTACCTGCCAACTTCAAAATACACTTCCATTTTTTCCTTTGCGTCATCACTATCGAGCTCATACGCAATCTTGTTAACAACTTGATGTATAAAAGTTTGGTATTTAAGTGTAGAAGGGCCATTAACGGTACGATAAATAGAATTGAAAACTGCTATTAAATTGGGAGACTAAATAAATAGTGTGTTTATTTGTATTACCAAAAAGCCAAACATTGTAATGCATTACAGGAAAGTAAAATATTGTATCAAATCATTCTATTAATGTTAGGGAAGTTAGAAAACCTTGTAATCATGTTCAAGTTTGCACCTTCTCTTTGATAACTCCATTTGGCGTATCAGTGATCACAGTCAAAGTAGGCTTCTCACTTGTTGGAACTTCACCACGTATCTGAAGAGGCTCTAAGGAATCTACAATGTCTCTCATTAAAGGTCGTGCTTTCGGGTTGCGATTTAGGCAATGATAAGCAAGCATTGCAGCCTTATGAACAGATTTTATGGGATAATCTCCATCAAGTCTTGGATCTATAATATTGAGCAGTTTTTTCTTTTCTCTAAGCAATGGTACTGCCCATCTTCGTAGGTTTGTTCCGTGGTTGGTTTCGTAGTTATCAAGTGTCCTTCTTCCCGTTAGAGAAGGCTCGAGAAGAGAACATGGCAGAAGGGAGCTATAAACATCACTTGGCCTAGGAGGCAAATGACCGTACACATAAAGCAAAAGCATTAGTTGTGATAAAGCAAATGAAAACAATATTAGGTGGACCACTCGATATCATTCAAGGATGACAGTATAATTGTGTCACAGCACATTTCCACCAAATACACTTATTTTCAACTTCTAACACTTCTATTCAAACACGTAACTGCTTATCACTAAATTCAGTTTCAACACTTCAAAATTGCTTCTTAGCACTTTGTCCCTATAAGAGCTACTACTCTATGTAGTTTTAGTGCAGAAAACATTGTTGCACATATTGTATTAAGAAAGACAATATGTATTTACAAGACAGATAAATTTTTTACCTGTCATAATATATTCAGGGGCAGCATATCCATAGGTTCCCATTATGCGAGTAGAAACATGAGATTTGTCACCAACTGGTCCATCTTTAGCTAGGCCAAAATCAGAGAGTTTTGTATTGTATCCTGTATATATAAAGTTTGCAGTGTATACTCGCTCTAAGCTGAAGCCATTTTTTTGGGAAAAATGAATCGATGCATGAATAAATATGAATATGTGAAATACTTACCCAGAATCTAACCGGTATTTAGATGGTTGTTAAAATCTCGATAGATAACAGGTTTTTCAGCTTCATGCAGAAATGCGAGCCCCTTAGCTGCGCCAAAGGCAATCTTCATTCTAATGGACCACGGAAGAGGAAGCAATACTCCTGAAATCAAGAAACCCTACATAAGCATAGTGACATGTAATACGACTCACTAAGTAAGAAATAGACATTCATGAAAATATAGGCTTAACTTGATCAATACCATTTACTAGAGAGTAGAGACTTTTGGGAAATCTCAAAATAACTAGTTTCCCTTCATCCTTTCTGATGAGGGAAGTGAATCTGTACCTCTGAGGAATCGGTGCCTCAGAAACAATTCAAATGCTTTAGAGGTTTGTTCCCTGCTTCTAATGTATACTCCACAAGAAAAAGGTAACAAACTCGTAGGAACTAAAAAGATATTTCAGAAGAAAAGATTCTAGGCATGTTGACTGCATACAAACTTGAAAGCTAGTTGTCAAGATCCCAACATTTTCTCAATCAAGCTGTGAAAAACAACTAATATTATCCTCAAAAGAATGAGGCAAACTTAAGTAGGGAAGTGGAGTCATAGAGGGGAGCAACATGATAATTGATACTTGAGCATTTGACAGAACTTTGGCCAAACTATACTAATCATTTTGGAGAAAAAGGGACTCTAGTATTTAGGTGAAATTCTTGAAAAGAACACATCGTATAAATTAATTTTCATTTTACGCTTTCTCATATAGAAATCAAAACCATAAATGAGTAGAAGGCTTCTACCGGAGGAAAAATTTTCTACTTTGAAAGGAAGAGTAAGGGGGGAGGAGGAGAGGAGGGGAATCACAACTAGTCATAACACAAAATGTTAGTGATTGTATAGAGTCAAAAAGGGACCACATATGCACTGATCCAGAATATCATGGAAAAACCTATCCATTACCTTCTTTTTTCCTTTTGGCTGCACTTTTTAGAAGGTGTCAAGATAGTATTATTTTAACACATAGACGGATGTCCCTAGTTGAAAGTAGCTCCACTTCAAGATATTATCATACTTTATATATGCTTGACCATGGTCCCCTTTATGGCAAGTCGTCACTTCCCATGCTTGAGAACAATGAACACTAATCATAGCACAGCTTAATGGGGAATGATATCATGAAAGTACATCCAGACTCATGAAGGCGATTGGATATAGAGGGTAGGGATGGATTTCAAACTAAAGTAAGGAGGAGGAGGAGGAGGAGGAAGGAGGAGGGGGAGGAGGAGGATGGCGGAGGAGGGGGAGGAGGAGGAGGAGGAGCAGGGAGGAGGAGAGGCGAGGGATGAGGAGGAGGAGGTAGGAGGAGGAGGGGTGAGGAGGAGAAGGAGAGAGGAAGAGGGGGGAGGAGGAGGAGGGAGGGGAGGAGGGGAGGGGAGGAGGTAGGAGGTAGGGGAGGAGGTGGAGGAGAAGGAGGAGTGGGAGGAGGAGGAGGAGGTGGTAGGAGACCAGGAGGAGGATGAGGGAGGAGGAGGAGAGGAGAGGATGGAGAGGAAGGAGGAGAGGGGAGAGGAGAAGGAGGGCGGATGGAGGAGGACGGAGGAGGGGGGAGGAGGAGTGTAGGAGGGGGAGGAGCGAGGAGGAGAAGGAGGAGGAGGAGGAGGAGGAGGAGGAGGAGGAGGGGGAGGGAGGAGATGGAGGAGGAGGAGGAGAGAGGAGGAGGGGGGGGCGGTGAGGTGAGGTAGTTTGGAGGAGGATGAGCGAGGAGGAGGGGGAGGGGGCGGAGGAGAGGAGTAGTCAGTGAGGAGGAGGAGGGTGGGAGGAGAGGAGATGGGGGGGGACAGGAGGGATGAGGAGGAGGCAGGAGGAGGACGATGAGGCGGAGGAGAGGAGGATGGAGGGGGAGGAGTGAAGATGAGGAGGAGGGGGGGATGAGGGGGAGGAGCTTATGATGAGGGGGTTGGAGGATGAGGAGAGGAGGAGGAGGGGGAGGAGGAGATAAGGAGGAGGAGGAAAGTTAGGGGAGGAGGAGGAGGAGGGGGATGAGGAGGAGGGAGGAGGAGGAGGAGAGGAGAGGGGGAGGAGGGAGGGGATGGGAGAAGGAGGAGGGGGGGAGGAGGAGGAGGCGGAGGAGGGGAGGGGGCGGGAAAGGAGGAGGAGGAGAAGGAGGAGGAAGGAGGAGGAGGAGGAGGAGGAGGGGAGGATGGAGGAGGAGGGGGAGGTAGGAGGAGGGGGAGGAGGAGGAGGCTGAGGAGGAGGAGGAGGAGGAGGGGGGGGCGGCGAGGAGGAGGAGAGGAGGATGAGGGGGAGGGGGCTGAGGAGGAGGAGGGAGGAGGATGGAGGTAGGAGGAATAAGAGGAGGCGAGGAGGAGGAGGCAGGGGAGGAGGGAGAGGGAGGAGGGAGGAGGTAGGGGAGATGGGGAGCGACGAGGAGGAGGGGAGAGGACGAGGAGGAGGAGGAGGAGGGTGGAGGGGGGAGGCATGGACGGGGGGTGAGGAGGAGGAGGAGGGAGGAGTAGGGGAGTGGAGGAGGAGGGGAGGAGGGGAGGAGAGTGAGGGGGCGGAGGAGGAGGAGAGGAGGAGGAGAGGAGGGGGAGGGGGCGGAGGAGGAGGAGGAGGAGGCGAATGAGGGAGGGCGGAGGAGGAAGAGGAGGAGGAGGCAGGAGAGGGAGGAGGGGTAGAGGAGGAGGAGGAGGAGGAGGGGGGATGAGGAGGAGGAGGAGTGAGGAGGCGGGGGAGGATCGTAGGAGGAGGAGGAGGAGGAGGATGAGGAGGGGGAGGAGGGGATGTGAGGAGGGAGTGGGGAGGAGGAGGAGGAGGAGGAGGAGGGCGGGGAGGAGAGGCGGAGGAGGAGGGGGAGGAGGGAGGAGTGTAGGAGGAGGGAGGAGGGGGGCGGAGGAGGAGGAGGAGGATGAGAGGAGGAGGATGGGGGGAGGGGGCGGAGGCGGAGTGAGTGGAGAGGTAGGAGAAGGGAGGAGGAGGAGGAGGAGGAGGAGGAGGAGGGGGGGAGGTATGGAGGAGGGTGAGGAGGGAGGAGGAGGTGGATGGAGGACGAGGGAGGAGGAGGAGGATAGGAGAGGATGGAGGAGGAGGAGGAGGAGGGGCGGAGGGAGGAGGAGGGACGGGACGGGGAGGAGGGGGGAGGAGTGTGGAGAGGAGGAGATGGTAGGGGGAGGAGGGAGGAGTGGGCGGAGGATGGAGGGGGCGGAGTGAGGAGGCGGAGGGAGTTGAGGGGTAGGAGGAGGAGTAGGAGGGGATGATGGAGAGGGGGGCGGGCGGTGAGGAGGGAGTAGGATTGGGGGATTGGGGCGTGCGGGGATGAGGAGGAGGATGGAGGAGGAGAAGAGGAGGAGAAAAGGAGGAGAAGAGAAGGAGGAGGAGGAGGAGGGAGGAGGAGGAGGAGGAGGAGGGGAGGAGGGAGGGGGGACGAGGAGGAGGAGGGGGGAGTGAGGGGAGGAGGGGGAGGATACGAGGAGAGGAGGAGGAGGAGGAGGGGGGGGGGGTGGAGGGGAGGACCGAGAAGGAGATAGGAGGAGGAGGAGGATTACGGGAGGGAGGAGGAGGAGGAGGAGAGGAGGAGGAGAGGAGGAGAGGGGGCGGGAGGAGAGGAGAGGAGGAGGAGGAGGAGGAGGGGGAGGAGAAGTGAGGAGGAGAGGGGAGGGGGCAGGAGGAGCTGAGCGGAGGAGGGGGGGAGTGAGGTATGAGGAGGAGGGAGGAGGACGAGGAGGAGGAGGGAGGAGGAGGAGGAGGGGAGGAGGAGGACGTAGGGAGGAGGAGGAGGAGGAGGAGGGGGGAGGAGGAGGCGGAGGAAAGAGGAGTAGGAGAGGAGGCGGAGGAGTGGGAGTGCAGGAGGGGAGGAGGAGGAGGCGAGGGGGGGGCGGATGAGGATGAGGAGGAGGAGGAGAGGAGAGGAGGGGGAGGGGGCGGAGGAGGAGGAGGAGGAGAGGAGGAGAAGAAGGAAAGGGAGGAGGAGGAAGGGAGGAGGAGGTGGGATGGAGGAGTGAGGAGGGGAGTGAGTGGGAGGGGTGAGGAGGCGGAGGGAGGGGGGAGGAGGACGAGGTTGAGCGGAGGAGGAGGAGGGGGAGGGGGAGGAGGAGGACGGGGGGGGATCGAGGAGGTAGGATGAGGAGGAGTACTGGAGGAAGGAGGATGGGAGAGTAGGAGGAGTAGCCCGGAGGAGGAGGAGGAGGGGGCGGAGGAGGAAAGGGAAATGAGAAGAAGAGGAAGAAGAAGAGGGAGGCGGAGAGAGGGAGAAGGGGAGAAGGACGGGAAGGCGGAGAGAAGGAGGCTGAGAGAGGGGGGAAGAGAAGGAGATGAAAAAAAAATGTTTTAGGTTTTGGGTCTCTTGGTGTTGAAGAAAGAGAATAGGAGATTTAATCATAACCGTTAGATTAGATAGAGATAGAGGGTTAGGATTCGATCTAGGATTTATTATTTAAAATGGACGGAGGGATTAAAGATGAGAAATTAAAATCAAATTGGTTGGAGGATGATTGGCTAAAAATGCACTGAAATGGCTAGAATTGAAATGAAAGAGTGGCTACAATTAGGAATAAAATTTGAGTGGAGTGACTAAGAATTGAAAGAAATTAGAATAGCCTAGGCCTAGAATTTAAATAATGTTAAGAAAAGTGAAGGATATTTACTATTTAATTAAAGACTACATATAGGAAAATATTTTTATATTAATAAAATCATTAGATTTTGAAACATTTGGAATTCATATAATTTTAAAAATTTTACGATAACTTTTCTCAAGTAAAACATACTAAAATATATAATTTTCAAAGCAAAGTCGACTAAAAAATTCTGAAAATTGACAATCGTATTTAATCGAATAGTATTCCTAAAAATGGTCAAAGGTCGGTCAAATAGTGGCTGTCAACAGCTGCGATACTTCGTTGATTGAGAATGAAGAATGATTTCAGGCAAAAAAAACGGGGTAAGGTAGGAGACGACGGGAGGTGCATACCTCGTTCACCCTTCTTCACCACCACAACTCCCAGTTCCTATCCTACCTTTCACTACCCCCCCATCCACGCCCTCTCTTGTGCCTCCGTGAGTAACGACCGAACGAGAGTGTCAGTTGGATCAATTGAGACGATATAGAGTTGAAAAAGGGGACGACGAGACTTTGGTTTTAAGTCGCATACATATATCTGGTTATATCGAGAATCAGGTGTGTGTAGTTCTAGATCAAGAGTAAATGAAATCTTTAAAAAATTGCAAAAGAGACTAAGGTAATTTGAAGACACGATAGCGGCGTGAATGGATAAGAATAGGTAGCGAAAAAGGGAGATAGAGAGCCAGCAAGAGAAGGATAGAGTGAGGTTATCGCCTATGAATAAGGTTCAGGAGTATGAGTAGCAAAAAATGATAGGGGATTTTGTGTGATAGATGATAGCTGATAATGGTATCAAGAGGCGATCGATCATTATCTGCAAATTCTAGATAAAAATCGTTATGCTTATAACTAGTAAAGATGACCAATAATGATAAAATATGAGTTCTAAATAATGACAAGAGTGATAAGAAGCGTATCTGTTTGAGACGTAGTGTAAGCCTTGATAGTCCTTTGGCCCATCTATGAAGGAATATCGTCAAACTCCAAAACATATGTGATCATATAGCGAACATAAAATAGAGGCATGTATCGTCGTTAGGTAATGTATGCTAAGCATCATGTGTAAGGTAGAACAGGCGAAATGTCATATTGTAAGGAAGATGGATGAACATCATATTTTAAGGCGGAAAGCCAAAAATCCCTGTAAGGCAGAAAAGCCAAACATCCTATTGTAAGGCGGAAGAGGCCTAAATGTCATATTTATTAAGGCAGACGAGCTCAACATCCTACGTAAGCAAGAAGAGCCTAATGTCATTGTAAGGCAGTGAGCCTAAAATTGGGGAGGGGTCGTTCTGTAGGCAGACACATACCAGAAGATCTTAAACTACCTCCCACCTTCCACAACCCCAACCTCATCTTCTCCCCCATCCTCCGCGGCCCTTCCCCACTTCCCACTACAAATCGTGCTTTCTCTCCTACTCCCCCACTCCCCCCGTACATTCGCACCTAATTCCCAGTGACCCCCTTCTACCGACCAGACCGACCCTACGCACATATACGACTCCCCGTTAATAGATCGTAGCGACACCTAACCTCCACTCATCGCTACAAACTACACCTAACTCCTCCCATGCCCACTCCCCCACGTTGCCATACCACCATCCATTTTCCCTACACCTTCCCTATCCCTCACGCCTACCGGCCCTCCTCAACCTATCGCTCGCCTCATCTTTACGGCACCTCCCGCGCTTTCCCCTACCAAGCACCCATAACCCGTCCGCTTGATACTCCCTTATTCCACATTCAACCCATTCCTCACCTCCTTCCCCGTCTCTTACTTGGGTGGGATGAGACTAAACATCCTATGTAAGGCGGCAGAGCCCTAACATCACATGTAAGGCGGAAGAGCCTACAATGTCGTATTGTAAGGCAGACGAGGCCTAAATGTTGTCTTGTTAGGCGACGAGCCTACAACATCATATGTAAGGCGAAGACAGCCTAAACATCCTATTATAAAAACGGAAGAGCCTAAATATCCCGTCGGAGTCGGAAGAGCCTAAATATCGCATTTTAAGGCGGAAAAAGCCTACACATCCTATTGTACAGCGCCGGACAAGCTAAATAAGTATATATAAAGCGGGAGAGCTTAAATATATATTCAGTCAGTGTAGAAAAATTGAAATAGCCCTCTTTAAAAAAAATAATATGAGGCATAGTGACTTACATATAGGTCCAAATATGCAAGTACGCTAATATTAATTTATTCCTCAATCCAGAGAAAATTCGTAAATTTCAAAGGCGAGAGATGGTCAACTGTGCTTTGTTTTTGCCTGTAGAGTTGCAATTCCTTGTGTGAAATTTTGAGAATTTCTCAAAAATTTATGCCCCAGTTTGAGTATAAGATATATACTCACTTTGTTAAATATCTCTGTGCAAAATTTTTGAGGTTTCCTCAAAAATTCTGCCCCAGTTTAAGTGGGAAATATTTTATCCTGCTTTACTCAATGAAAAATTGTAAGTTCCAATAAAAAAAATGATTTCTTGTATTTGGACATTAAGGCTTGACTTTGAATTCAAGTGTTCAATTATGTCAGGTTGTCAAATTTAGCTAGATTTGAATTTGTAAAGGAGTGTTTTGAATGGACCATGGGAGAGAAAGAAAAGTTATTTGATAGAGACCGGACCCATCAAGGGTTTCCTACGTATAAAAAAGGAAATCAGGTCAAACGTAGATTTAATACAAGGAAAAGGAAAGGAATGAGGAAGTTTTGGGATAAGGTCGGAGAGCAATACAGCCAACTTGTTCATAAGAGTCTTGTCCTTATCAAATTTCTTGATGTGATTTACGCTTCCTGTCAGTTGCCTAACGTACATCATTGTAGGATCTCTTGAACGATGAATGTAGTCGCCATAGAAGGATTGCACTTGTTGTTTTGGTCCTTGTGCACTATAAATTTTTCCTTTTTCAATTCATATTAAGAATCTTAATTTATCAATGATGCACATTCTTCGGGTAATGACCTTGAATGTTTGACATGATAGGCCACAATTCTTTGGAGAGATCAAAAGTTTGAAGTAGAGTGTTTGGGAACCATCCATTTATTGGTATTAGACGGGCACTTTAGCCCATAATTCCTCTGAAAATATCGGTCAAAGTTTCCCTTAAGGGAGTTGAAGACACGAGGTTTTCCTCACTTGTGTTGAGATACCTGCGGGTTGGAAGGCTCAAGAATAGCATGAATTTGCCTCAAGATTTGAATTCTTTGTTCGAGGTATATAGGTTGCGTATCTTCGTTCTTTCATCTAATGATCTTGTAGACTTGAAGAGGAATTGTGTATCAGCAATTTTCAGGACTGAAATGCAATATTTCAACTCTTTTCCAATGCGAATTAGGACTGTCGAAACTTGGGAATACCAGCGACGAACAAGGTTTTGTGGTAGATACCCTAAAGTGATCGAGAGAGTTTGGACCAAACTCCTCTTTATGCGGTAAGTGAACATATCTTGGAGGCTTCCATGTCTAATCGTTGACAATATTCCTCAAAAGATTCATGACTAATTTTGCAATTTGCGCAAATTTAACATTGTAGATCAACCTCTATATTAAACTCTGTATTGTTCAAACAAGTCTCGAGCATGTCTTCCTGAAGAGCCATTGTCAAAAAGTCTTGTTTGACGTACCAAGTGAAGGGGGGGGGGGGGACTATTCCTGATAAGCTTTGATAAAATAAACCTCATTAGGAGAGGTTCATGTTTTCTAAGCCAACTAGCCCCCCAAGCTGCAAAAAATCTTTGAGATGTGCATTGGATCCCACGTCCGTCAAAACATGCTTGAATTTTGGAATTTGAAATCCCGACGGCAATTCAACTCCTGGGTGTAGACATAATTTTTTAGACATTTCAGGTCGTGAGTAGGGTATTGAGTTTAATACTCCATTCACATTTTTCTCCAAGTTCATGTATTTTTCGTGCAGTGCATTTAGCTTAGATTCTCTATTTTGTCCCTATTCCCTCATATTGTAAGCATCAAAGTTGAGGCGTGTTGAGACCTTTGGTGAGAGAGGGTGTGAGTAGGAATAGGATGAGGAGAGATGGTCCAAAACGGTACTGTGTTGGGACGAGAAGAGGGTGATTTTTCGAAGGTTGAACATACTTGTCATGTTGCAGGTGAGTAGTCGAGGCCGAAATCCAAAATACTAGAAAACCTTTAGTCAAAAAGTAAAGTAAAACACAAAAAGTTGGTTATATATAGTGAGCCAAATTATAATTTCAAGGAATGAACAATAACTCAAAGTGGGACAATTATAACATTAAAATAGAATAAGGTACATAATTGGTTCAAGTCATATTTGCCAATTTGAAGTTTAGAGTCAAAGAAAGTCTTTAACTCAATTTGAATAAGACTTGATTTAAGTATTATGACACGTTGACACATAAATATGCAATTTGTCAGGGTGTTGGGACATTTAGACGACGAGGGGACTACTAATTATGTGGTCTGCCAACAAGGGCAAACCACCTAGGGCCTTATGCAACAGGTATGATTAACAGGACTTCTCAGAGTTGGCTTGACACAGACTGAAAGGGATTCTATGCGAGAGCTCGTGGCTTGCGGTAGTAAAAAACTTATCTGTTACGTCCACGCATTATTGCGACTCTCTATAATGGGTATTTGAATAGGATTGGAGTAGTTGTGAGAGGTGCAAGGCACAACATCACGAGAACAAATAAAAAAAAAAAGAAGAGTGTGTCCAAGTGGGGGAAGTTGAACTGGAATGCCAGTTATAAAGCAATAAGACTTTAACATTTAAATTGAAATGCGGTAACATATAGGTAGTGTAGTTAAACAATAAATAGGATAAATAATATGAATAAATAAACGAAATTAAACATATAAAGATATAAAAAACTAGCAAATAAGGAAAAATGAGGTGTATGTGATGAACATGAATTAAGCAAATAAGGAAAGGGAAGAGGGGGATGAAAAAACATGGTAAAACAATTAAGGAAAAGGTAAAGGGATGGAACATGGAGAGGAAAACAGTAAAAAAGGTGAACAAACTAAGCTAAAATGGTGGGGGGGCAAGCACCAAAAAAATAATGAAATGACAAAAATAATGTAAACCCCACCATAAATAAGCAATTAACACGCTCATGGAAAGAAACCTAAATCCCCAGCAGAGTCGTCTTCTGTGTGCGCCATTTTAGCAGAAAATGGGTTTTGTGCACGACCTAACAACTCTTTGGGATTTCGAGTTGGAGTCGACACCTAACGAACGTAAGGCGCGTTAGGGCACCTATCTAAAATAAACTAAGGCTTAACTAAGGTCAACCGCAGCGATTAGAGTAAGGGTTCAACTTACCTCGAGGGGAAGGTGTTAGGCATCCTCGAGTTCCACAAATGTGAAGGTCCCGACCGTACCTCATGCAATCTATGTGGGGTTACCAATTAGCAAATCAAGGTCACTTCATTTTAATTATTACTCTCGATAAGTGATATAAAACAATAAGACTATTTACTATTATTTTTTCCATTAATTGAGCATGCAAGGCTAGGTGATAGCAATAAAGACATTAATAGTTTAAGATATGAGACTATATTATAAACAAAAAATTGGGCAAATATGAAGCAATTAATATGTAGCGAAAGTTAAGTTTGGGGGAAAATTGGAGTTTTAAATAAGGAATTTTTATGTTTAAAAATCTGGAATTTTATTTTTAAAAAATGTGTTTCTTTATTAGGGCTGATGTCACGATTCTTGTTGATCGACGCTCCTCCACCAAAGAAACAATTTTGATTTGAGGCGGTCTAAAAAGAGGTTTTCTGTTTTTAAAAAATGATTTAAAAGATTTAGTTTACATGTAGGTAAATACATATTTACACATAAATCCTTTTGAAATTCATGGGTAGGTGGTACTTCGGGGAAGCGTGGGTTAAAAGTGAGTTTCACTAGGACTGTAGTTCCTTTGACTTACCATAACGATAGGTTAGGAGATGAGTGCTTATAATTATTTTAAAATAAACAAGTCATAATCAATCCAAAAGTTTTTTAAGGAAAGATTGCACCATAAAGCCTATAGAATGTATTGCTAGGCGGTTCCATCCCACTGTCCTCAGTGTACCTAGTGAGAACAGAGACCCCCACCCCACCTAACGGGCGCCTAGAGCAGGCATCAGCACATAATGCATGGATTTTGGTAAATCTAAACGAATGAACCGTTTAATTCTTAGGGCATAGTTTTTACGTGAAAAAGACATGCTAAAAAAAGATAACATTTTTAAAACATCTAATCCAGCCTACTAAATTATTATGATTTGATTTTACAATCAAAAATAATGCGAATCTAGTTATTAATTTTTAGATTATTAATAAAGCGTCAAGCAAATTGAAATGATTAGATTTATAAATCTACAAAACAATAAATTCTAGGTGGTTAAAATTAGCCTATAGGCATGATTTTCTAACGTTTTTTTAAAAAAAAAAATAATGAAAAAGTAGCATGTAAATCCATCCCCTAGATGACCCAAATAAATTTATAATGATTTTTGAGAGTTACAAATGTTAACATTCGAAAAAAAGAAAGAAAAAAAAATATACGATTCAAATAAGCAAATAAAATCTTCTAGTGGTTAATACTTCAACTTGAACTTCAAGTTTGAAACCTGTCAAAGCAATCAAATAACTACACAAGTAATCACATGTATTAGTCAAAGGTGAGACAATATCAATTGTTAACAACTTAGACAGAACAAAGAATAGACCAAAGATTCACACAAATGTACGAATACAAAAATAATGTAATGCAATTTCGGAATACTAACCGGTTAAAAAGATTAGGATGGTAGCAATGAAAAAAAACACGTTGATCAACCTTACTCGAACAAAAGCAAAATAGCAAAATAGGGATAGAATACTTCAATGTTTTACCGGAATCTTAATGTATTTTAAGTAGCACGGAGTAATGAGAGAAGGAAGAGTGATGAGAGAAACTTGTGATTAAGGAGGGAATGAGTGTATGAAGTGCATGAAATAATGAAGGGAGGGAGTCTTATTTATATAGCAAAGAGGGGACCAAATAGGTAAACAAATACTTTAAGAAATCAATCAATATACTATTTTTCTTATTTTAAAGGAGGTTCAAACCAGCCAAATAAAAATTATCACTTCCAAATAAGCAAGGGAATAAAGTAAAAAGAGAAATATATGTTCCCCTTAAATAAAGAAGCGTCAAATCATATATTTTATCCACTTTTTTTATGTATTGATTTTACCAAGTGTTAAGGTTATTTTTACCAACTAAGAGCAAGCAAAGAGTTGGGCTGCCAAATTAAACACTATTAGCCACAAGGAAATAAAAATAATTATATCTTTTAAAAAGGAAAGGGAATAACAGTTATACTATCCAATCAATATTAGAAGTAAAAAATAGGAAAATAAATTAAGGAAGAAGTAGCACACTCTTCCATTCGTTAATCAAATAACCAAAGCTAAGAGGGTCGAAATAAAACTAAACTAAATTAATTATGGTAAGCAAAAAAAGTTCAATAATAAGCAGGAAACTTAAATCGATGCGCAAAAGCGCAAGTTGATCAAGCACTTCGCTAAATTATTATATTTATGGGATCCTGATAGATATGGAGGAACAATTATCAAGCCAAATAACAATGTAATAAAATATCAAGGAAAAAATAACAAAAGATTTTTATCATAACCATGAAGTAGTAAAAAAGTGACCAATTTTCCTTTAAAGCATGAAGCAAAAAATAGACCAAAGGTATGAATATCAATCAGATTTTCTATCCCTGCATAGTTAGAAAATATCGGTCCACGGGACCAAAGGTCAAGCGTAATTTACATTTAATTTACAAGAAAAATTGTTGGAATTATAATTATGGGTCAATGAATTAGTGCATCACAATTCTCACAGATAAAGGCTAATTATAGAAAACATTTGTAGTTCTCAAGAAGAATTTTAGACCAACTCCATTACAATTGAATGGATAAAAAATCATAATTGTTCTTTCGTCTTCTTCTTTTTTTTCATTAGGACATCAATGAACTTAAAGTAATGCTAAGAATTTAATAATAGGACAAACGATGGAGCAACCTGACAGAACTGGAGCAGATCAGTTTAAAATAATTCGAAATCTCATAGAGGAGGCTCCGTCGGAGCTCGTTGTTTTTTTTGTGGTGGTGTTTCTGTTTCTATCATAGGCTAATGCCTGTTCCGTTTGCTGGAAGAGCTCGCAGGTAGTCTTCGCAGGCTGCTGCCTAGCCATCACGTGCTCGTTATCGGCGGCACGATGCTGCTGGCTGGAACAGTGATGCTGCAACTTGTAGCTGCTGGTGCCCCTTGGATGTTGTTGTCGCGGTGATCCTGCAAGGAGGATAAAAGAGAGGGGGACGAGGAGGGGAAAGAAGGAAATGAGAAGAATGCAGGAAAGATACAAGAGGAGGGGGCAGAGAGGGAGACAGGACCGAGAGGAAAGGAAGGGGGACACGACCCGAGAGGGAGGCAGAGAGAGGGGGGAATAGAAGGAGATGAAAAAAAAAAATGTTGTAGTTTTGGGTCTCATGGTGTTGAAGACAAGATAACAGGAGAATTTAATCATAACCGATAGCTTAGATAGAGGAGAGAGGGTTAGGATTCAAGCTGAAGTTATTTTAAAAATGAAAGGATGAGATAAAAAGATGAGGAAATTAAAATCAAATTGGTTGGAGGATTGGATGGCTAAAAATGCAATTGAAAATGGCTAGAATTGAAATGAAAGAGTGCCTACCAATTGGAATAAAATTGAAGTGGAGTGACTAGAATGGAAAGAAATTAGAAAGCAAGGCTAGGAATTTAAATAATTTTAAGAAAAAGTGTAGGATTATTACATTTAATAAAAATTACATATTTAAAAATATTTTTATATAATTAAAAATCATTTAGAATTTGAAACATTGGAATTTCATTGTAATTTTAAAATATTTTACGACATTTTATAAAAGTAAAACATACTAAAATATATAATTTGTAAGTAAAGTTGACTAAAAATTCCTAAAAATTTAAATACGTATTTAATCGAATAATATTCCTAAAAATGGTCAAAGGTCGGTCAAAATTGGGTGTCAACAAATGTACCATTACATCCATCTGATCTAACAAAATCTCTCATCTTTGACTAATAAGAAGTCACTGTCTCTGTTCTCTGAGTCCATACACCAATCTTCTTCTGCAAGTAAAAAATCCTAGTCAAATTCGATTTATCAATTCTTTCCTTGAAATCACTCCATATTTTCTTTGAACTAGAAGCATATACAAAGCTTTTCATTAGTTCTAGTGCTACAGCGGCACTAATCCATGATAACACAACCGCATTACACCTCTCCCATCAAATTGTCAAGTCTCCTTTGTATGAGCTTTTAGCCCATGTGCCATCAACAATTCCCAGCGTGTTTTTGACTAGAAGTATCAATCGCATGGATTTACTTCAAACAACATAGTTCTCGGTCCCTGTGAGTTTCATAGGAATCAAAGGCAACACCAGGAGTATCTGAGGTTTAAAAATGAAATAGATGATTATGGTTTGTCTGCGGATTATCTTCTGTACCTAAACTCTGTGATTCCACCATTGTTGTTGCTGCAATGATAGACGATTTACAGCTCCAAACAGCCCTTCGATCTGTGCTCTGATTCCACAAAGAATTTGTGAAATCTACAGGAAGAAGAAAGAAAAATTATATTCCGTTGAATCATATTGTATTACATTTGTGATCTCAAAATTTGTCTTACTTGGCATCTACACAACTACCTCTATGTGTAGAGGATTTCAGTTATTGTAACTAAGTGAGGTGCAAAACCATGTGACCTTTCTAGCTGAGCTGTCACTTCCTAACAAACTCCAACTAACTATTATACTGACCAATATCAATGCACTAATTCAACAAAAATTAAGCTCTCATAAAACAAAGGGAATAAATTTAATGAAAAAAAGATAAATGTAGCACCTTTTTGATGATCCAACTTACATAACGTAATTAAGTGAAATGACAAAGAAAGGAAGAAGAGAGGGTGTGTCACGGAACCCAGTGATATATATATATATATATATAACTGAATAAATATTAACTTTGCCACCTAGTAACCAGAATGCGGAACAACAAAATTGGTGAAAGAGAGGGTCTGCCGCCTAGCCAACCATGGTTCAAACCCCACCAACAATATTTACTTTTTTGCTTATTCCTTTTTTCATTTTTTTAAATGTCGTGGCACCCCGACTTCCGAATCCTAGATCCGCCTCTGGTGAAAACGCGATAAATTCCTTCAGTAATTGCCTAAAAGTTAACTATTAAAAGAGAAGTGTCAAAGCATGAAAATGTATTAGTTACTTACTATGATGATTAGAAGGCCAACTTTGTGATACACCTCCTCAAAGATTTTCAACATCCATTCCCATCACACTGCAAGCTCCTTGAGAAGTTTTAGAATGTACACACACATTTTTCTGCACTTAAAAACAAAAAAATATAATGAAAAGTGATCAATGAAATGTTTGTTTAATAATCATGCATTTTTTTATATAACCATCGGGTGACCTCTTTGCTACACAAATATAATACTGACTCTGATAGTAAATTACCACAACTCTTCATTCTTCTTATTCATCATTATTAGTGTTAACACAATAAGTAAATACTTCTCTCATAATTAATACTGTGCAACTCTTCATTCACCTTCTTTAATATAATTATTATAGCAATTAGTGAACATTTATAGGTAATCGGAGAGTAATTTAGATTTGGAAGAAAATGAAAATCTCAAAGCGGATAAAACAAACAATCAGGTATTTTCTAGTTGACATTATTATAACAACATAATAATATGATATAATTATTATTTAATATTTAATTTATTAATAACTTATAACATTTTAATTTGATGTAGGTGTAAAATGGTAATCTAACTTTTTTCCAACATTTTTCTAATTTATAATAGGGGTAAAAACGTAATTCAACTTTTAACCTTGTTTTGATCCCACTTATAGTAACAGTAGTTCCCGGAACGTGGTTTGCACGTTTTGTCCCATACAATTATTATAAAGTTGAATTATTATATAGAAACTGTTGAGCTTAAAAATATTAGTTTTGTTATACATTTATTTGTGTTATAGTGAATGTCTAATTATGTGGAGTCCTTTTAGAATATGGTTAGGAATCCTACTTGGGGACCAAGTTAGATTTCCCCTATAAAGGGTTTTCCTTCATTGTAAAGTAGATCTATGAATGCTGAATATACTTCAAGATGAATAATAAGTCTTTTTTGTTCTCCCTACTTTTTTCTTCTACTAAATTTATATAAGTTCATAACACGTTATCATCACGATTGTTTTATTCTTAAAGAAGTATGATAGAAGACATGAAAATTGCAAAAGAGATCTTGCATAACTTATGCAATCAGGTTGCAATAAGACTCTTATATCTTCAAGGTATGATTCATCTTTACATTATAATTATTTATGTGAGAGATCTGAAGTTACCATCTGGAGTAAGTATTTAAAGAGACTTGTCGACTTTTATACGTTTAATTTTAACCGACTAGGAAGATAATTCATTAATTTATTTTAATAATTAAAATAATCACAATTTAGTAAAAGGTATGTTTTCAACCTTCATACGAGGTATGTGAACTGTTAAGCTATATCTATTATCTATTAATGTTGATTATAATAAATCAATAATCTCAAATTTGTGTGTAATTATAATATACGATCATATTAATGATCATCAAAAGTGATAAAACTAGAATTATTTTGGAGGCTTGAGGTTGAACTTCATTGCGGGTAAGACGATAGATTTAAGTTTTACCTCACCAAAAGAATAAGATGATGAATTTAAGTTCAATTGCACCATGATGAGAAGGTATTGGGTTCAAGTTCCATCGAGTTATCGCCTAAGATATTTTTATATGGATAAGACATTGAATTTGAGTCTTAATGAACCATATTGATGATATAATAATGACTTAAGACAAACTAATGTATTTTTTAAGAAAAGTCATGAAAACTATTGAATTTGCTCATTACTAGAGTGTATTTGGTAGTATATGTCTGAAAGAAGACAAGTGATTGAATAACACACATAAATATGGAATGAGGTACTAAAGTTATCAAAATTTGATATGCTCACATGTTTGTGATCCATTCACGAAGAATGAAATTTTTTTATAAATGCTAAAAATATAGATCCATTCTTTAAAAGGAATGAAGTGTAAGCCACCATGCTAGGCATGAGAGATGAATTATGAAAAATTAAAATGGACATCGATGGAAGAACCTAAAAAATTTCTTTTAAATAATGAATTTTATGTACTGTTTGTTAGCAAGGAAAGTTAATTGTGCGACCATTATAAACGAAAGTTGAGATTGAATCCCTTGCGTTCTAGGAACGTATACAGATATTTGTGGACATATTCGTCCACCTAGTGGATTGTTTAGATACTTAATGGTCCTAATAGATGTTTCCTTTAGATGATCTCATGTGTGCCTATTGTTATCTCGCAACTTGATGTTTGTAAAAAATGTCGGCACAAATAATATGATTGCGTGATATATTTTGATAATCAGGATCAGTTGTTCAGGATGGGTCAGCTCACCTCTAGAAGGGTAGAATAAAATATGCGAAATAAATCTGAAAATTAATATCGGAGAATAAAGTTAAAATTTATTCAATATAGTAAATTAGACAAGTACTAAAGCAAAAAAGGGCAATGACATAACACATGGATTACTTATTAGTTGACTGCTAATGGGACATCCCAAACATGGGCATATGAGTACGGACATAATTGAAAAATTAGAAGATCTTCGAGAATTCATTTGTGCTTGTTCTCATGCAAGTTGATTTGATCAATTAATGCTGGGACTAAATCCCTAAATTCTAAAAAGTATAAAGGTGAATCGGGTCCTTTCACCTATCTGTGTATGATAAAGTGATGCATCTATAAGTATAATCACATTTGGTTTGTGGTCAACTGTCAATCAGACTTCACATAATGTTTGTGCCAGATAATCTAAGTTAAGAGCAAACTTTCAATATAGAAATCAGAGCAAAAGATCTTGATAATTGATAACTGTTGGCCAACAGATGGGTACACGACACATTCATCAGAATAAATAGTTAATCATTGCTTACGAGAACAAAGTTTTATGAGTCTGAAAGAAATGTAGGTGTATGCAATAGACCACTAAATTGATCAAAAATTTTGTTTAATTTGATTTATGACAGGGACCAGATATTTTTCATCAATTAATTTGATGTGTAGTATATATTGGAATCGATGAATATACCTTGACTCACACAGACTGATTCTCCAATAAGATTACGATATGTTAGTGTATAACATAAGGGGAGATAAAAGCAACACAAGAGTTATAAACACTCCATCAACTGTCCGTTAAGGATAGAGTCTACTAGATGATAAACATGATCAAACTAATCAATGGAGTAAATCTTCTTGAGAAAAAAGGGGAGAGGATGAAAAAAATCCAAAATGATCAATAAGGAGATAATGTCCTCTAGAGAGAAGCGACGGACAGAAACTTTATGAAACCTCA
Source organism: Solanum habrochaites (assembly GCA_027704765.1). NCBI lineage: Eukaryota > Viridiplantae > Streptophyta > Magnoliopsida > Solanales > Solanaceae > Solanum > Solanum habrochaites. Next base: position 73,723,810 of record JAKWJA010002489.1, read on the forward strand.
TGAGAGGGGTAGGGGGGTATTTGTGGGAGCTAACTATAATAGTAAAAGTTATGAGATCTAAATAAGTGATGGCCGTATGTGAATGCGAACAAAAAGGGATATCGTTGAGATATCTTATTGCTATAGCGCGGCAATGTTGTAAAATATTATGATGATATAAATCTCTAAATTATGGAAGCATGTTGGCGAAGAAATAATTATCAAGTGAAAAAAGTGGATGATTCATCGGTGGTAAGAATAAAGCTTAGTTGATTGAAATCTAGGCAATAGAAGTATGTAAATTTATAATGAATGTGGTCACTGACCACAATTGATATTGAAAAGATCTCCTGGTTCAAAATCTAAAGATATACAAGATTTGAAAAAAAACTTGTTATAATCCTCATAGGACGTACATTAGATCAAATGCATGAGCATCTACAAGTATATGTAGGATATACTAATAAGCAATGCGTTTGGTATAGTATTATAGAACAATGGTTTATTTATTTACTCAATGCCATTGAAGTGATTACATTAACATAGATCAGTGTCCTATAGGTCCCTTAACGATATAGTAAATGAATTGGTGTATAGAGTAAGCTTATACACAGAAGTAACTTCATCAGTTCTTATAAGTTAAATGTATCGTTCACCTCATAGATGAAAAATTTGGGACAAAAATCATCCGAACGATTGTAGCTACGAGATCGTAAAGGTAAATTTATCGATTATGAGTTGGCCATTTAAAGGTTCTAACTCTCGTGCTAGTGCATGGAGGGTATTGAACGGGACAAGCAGAGCATAGTTTTTTTAGACTGACTGATAAAAACATATTCTCTAAACTATTAAATGACTTAATTCGTAATACTGATATAACGATGTGATCTGTATCTATATTATTTATCATTGATTTATGAAAAGGTGAGATTCTGAGATAGCTGGATAGAAATTACTTATTTAATTTTTTATGTTATTATTTTTTCTTCCCCCTTGTTTTGGCATGATCATCTCTCTCTTGGTGCCTCATTCGTTAGTTGCTGGATCCCTGTTCAGTCTCGCGGATTGTGACACCCCCCTTTCTGCGAGCTGTCAGTGTTCATGTGTCAATCCGGCGGTAGATTTCAATCTGGCAATGAAATAGTTAAGTATTGCTTTAAAAGAAATTAATCATGAATTAAAGTGTGTCAGTAATTAATTATGATAGTCTCGGTAATCTTAACATGGGGAATCAAATAAGTTTTTGGTGGGTTTACTTGCATTTCAAAATAAAATAGGAGGAGTTCAATTTACGAAGTTTTTAGGGCAATAATGTAATTATGATGGTAGAAGAATCAATTAATTATTTAGATTATTTCCCATAAGAAGAAGACTCAGTAATAAAAGTGTGTGGTCCCTCCAGTGCACAATTGAACTAGAATCCAGAAGTCCTATTTTCTAGTTCGAAGATGGAAAAGTAGCGTGTGTTTTCTTTTAAAGGAGAAAGGGTTTCCAGTTCTGAAGAGAAAGGATTTGCACTTTCTTTCCTCTTTGGACACGAGACATCTCTATAAATAGGGATCTTCGAACATATGGAGGGGTTTTATACATACACGGCCACCCAGTATTGACGAGAGTTCAATTGTCGATTGGAATCACTGTAGAAGCGATAGAGCTGGAGTTTGATTTACTTCAAGATATCTGCACCCCCCCCACGCATTCAAGAGTTAGTCCTGAGTTAATTTTCAGCCATACCTTGGATGTATGGACGATTTATGGTGTTTCTTTATATAAATGCAAGATGTATGATTCTGGAAGCTGTTCGCTGGTATATTGCTATTCCAAAATTGGCTCAAGAGTCAGACTTGCATTTTTACCATACAATTGAAAAAGTGTATGTGTGCCAGTGATGTATGCGATCGGTGGTTAATTTTTATTTTAAGAAAAAAAATAAAATTATACAGTGCATACAGTAATAAGTCTTGAAAATTGCATTCCACTAAGGTTTGAGAGAATTTCCATGAGATTTGCATATTCCGTAAGTCTAAATATATAAATAAAAAAAAGGGAATTATTGGATGCTAGGTTCTCTTTTGTCTTCTTTTTTGTGCGGCAATTTGCAGAGAGATCCCAAATTTTCATGTTAATGTTGCGGTTGTTTTTCTAATATATTAAGAAAGGGAGACGACTATTTACTGAGATGATTTTTTATGTTGGACTGAGTTGTTTTCTAACTATTAAGAAACGAGGAGAGACTATTTTCTGAGATGAATTTTAAGTGTGGCTGGAATTGGGTCTCCTTATGTTATGCTGGGTTTTTGTATTAACAAAAGATAGAATAGTAAAAATGTAGTGGGACCAATAATGTTTGTTTTAGTATGCATGTTGAACTTTTCTATAAGCCCAATTTTTACAGAAACGATTGTACTCATTGCAGTAAGTGTTCATATGTGTGAGACATTTTGGTGTCCCATGATAGACGGATATTGTTTATGTTGTATGAATTAAATGAAACGTTCGAATAAATTGAACTAGTATGTTTATGTTTTATTTTTCTTGAATTTTTTGTATAAATCTGAATATATATATATATATATATTATATATAATATATATTATATACTATATATATATATATATATATATATATATATATATATATTATATATTATAGATAGTGATGAAAGTTCTTTTCAATAATTACCAAGAAAATAAAATGGATGAGTATAGTTTTTTTTTTAAAATTACCAAGAGCTTAAATAGTAATGCAGTATTAAGTTTAATGTGTTGGCTTGCAGACCTTCTCCACATTGGATGGATTTTAATTACAAGTCACACGTATTAATCGCTAGTTGAGATTGTTATTAGTAACTCTCCTAAACGAGTAATATATATCATGGATCAATGAACTGAGAGGATTCAATTGACTTAAACGTAAAGTGACCTACCAACGGAGTAGGTCCCGATAAGTTATGTAGTGAATAAGACTTCGGGCGATTATATATGTCATATGTATGAATAGTTCTCAATCCCAACGATGGCTTTAAGATGCATTGGATGTATATGTATATCATGAGTTTGAATGTAAATATTCAATTTATAGACATGTTATTGAATTATGTAATCTATTTCTCATCTCAGATTCATACATGTCTCCCTTTTAATCCCATTATTACTATTGTGGGTCAAACCAAACTAGAGGGGTTCTCACTATGTTGACTGGAGGAGAAATCTTGACATTGTGTTAATGCGGAAGAATATAAGTTTTGTGCTTCACTGAGGAAGGGCATTGAACCAACTGATCAGGTCTAGTGAATGATGATAAGTTTAGCCTCATCAAAAAATGGAGCCCAAGATGATGAGATGGCGTGATTTAAACATTTGTTTTTTTTTTTTAATGCTTCAATGTCAAATGTTTTGCAACATCAACATCAATCTATGTTATCTGCTTTGAAATTCTGGCGATCTAAACCAATGGGTTGGGAGACCAGGCGATCGCTAAGCAACTGCCTATGAGAACTTCATGACACCTAAGAGGTTGAAGGCACCCCTGAAAGAACATGTTTGAAGATGATAGGTCTTTCTGAATGAACTAGAGGTTTAGGGGCTGAATTGACAATGACTACCAAGTGAGATGATATTGCAGTCTATGCCTGATAGTTTTCAAAATTTGCCTAAATTATAATTGAATAAGATATAGTCTTATATTGGCACATGGTGAATGAGCACAGGCGCAGGAACCTTGTACAAACAACATGCACCATAATGGCACTTAATGTTGCTGAAAGGTTCTATTCAAACCGCAAGGGGACAGAAAGAAGAAAAAGGTCACAAAGCTAGGACAAAGCACCTCAACTGGGGAGAGTGAAAAAAAGTAAGGGGTAAGTGTTTTCTTGCAAGAGTCAGGTCATTGGAAGGCACTGTCCAATGATTTCTTAGGCCAAGAAGAAAAACAAACCAGGTAACGCACTTTCACGTGTAGTTGAAACACTTTGTAGTGGATGTTTCTACCAAGCATTGTGGGTAGATTAGGAGCCCCTAATCATATCTGCACTACAGCAGGGGTTTCAAGAAAAGCGCAGTGATTGAGGCTGAAGTTAGCGTTTTACAAGCAGATGGATCTGACAGCTCCAGCTTTTAGCATTAGGAATATTACTTTTTCGTTTGATACTTGTAGAGTTTAATTTTAAAAGACGTTCTATGCACCTGCTGTTAGAAGAAATTTGATTTCAGTTTCTAAAGGTTTGAGAGATGGTTATATGGTTAGTTTTTCTGATAACGGTGTGTTATTAGTTACTAATAAACTCTTGTCCTCTGTGTACATGATTGTGGGTCTTTTATTATTAATGTCTATACAGAAATGCAACAAATAGTAGGCTGGAATAATGTAACCTTTCAAGTTAAAGAAAACGTCCGTAGGATTTTAATGAGATATCTATGGCACTTGCGTCTATTTCATATAAAGCTAGATATGATTTCAAGGTTGGTTCGTAGATGGACCTTTTAGGTTCTTAAAAGCGGAGGCCACTACAACAGTGAATCTTGTTAGAAAGGAAAAATGACTAAGAGACCTTTCATCAAAAGGAAATAGAATAGTCAATGCTTAAAACGAGAGTTAATTCATTCGATTTGGGGCCCCTATGAACATTCAAGCTGAGGGGTATGAGTATTCGGGACCTCATTGATGACTACCTCAAAAATGGATATATATATATATATTTGTTGACGCCGTAAGTCTGAATGCTTTGTAGAGAATCCAAAGAATTGCAAGGCTAAAACTAGAGAAACGGACAGGGATATATATCAGTCATTGCGACTGATCGTGTGTGGGCGATACACCTCTCAAATGATTTATTAGTTATTATAAGAACAAGGGAATTACATCTCAAATGTCTTGCACCTATTATAACGCCACAAGAAATGGTAGTAGCATAGAAGAAATAGAACTCTTTTAGAACTGGTTAGATCAATGATGAGTTACTCTGATTGCCAGACATCATTTGGGGATGTGCCATAGAAATGCAAATACATTCTGAACTTAGTTCCTTCTAAATCTGTTCTTTGACAGCCATTGAATGTGGACTGGGCACAAACCTGTTGAGAAATATTCGGGTTTGGGATGTCAGCAAAGTATTAAAATGGAAGGCAGAAAATGAGAACCTAAAAAGAGATGTGTTTTTATTGGATACCCTAAAGGAACGAAAGGGGTATTGTGTATAATCCTAAAGAAAAGAGGGTCATTGTGACTACCAATGCAAGTTGAAATGGATTTTTTAACAAACCATATTCCTAGAAGTAAAACTAGTTTAACAGAATTGAGCCAAAGAGAAAACAAATCAATCTACTGAAAATAATGAAAACCAATATTCCGACCCACAATGTTAGAGTTAACATACGTTTGGCCTTATAATAGTGGAGAGAGATGTTTAACAAACATAAAAGTCTGCAAGTACAGATCTTGAAATTCATTGCATCAACGGTAGTAGGAGTATAGGCGCCAATGTGTATTAGAGAAGACGTTATTGAATCTCTGCACCGCAAGATATTGAGATAACATGGAAATCTCAAGATCCTAAAAATGCTGTGGTCCACCACCAAGACTAATAATCAATCTCTCTGAACCCGGCCCCTGCGCACTATATGTTCCGTTGTCGTGGGCGAGTGATAAGAAAACACTCGGTATGCACTATTGGGAGGAGTCCTTTAGACAGAAAATCACCATGACGAGGTCGAATACCGAACCTGCTGAATTACGGCGAAGCAACTACAAGATAAAGATGCAGAAAAAATGATTGTTGCTATGAAATCAGAAATGGAGCTATGTACTCTAAACAACGTCTGGGATCTTTGTAGAAACCGACTGTGATGGAGTCAAAACCCATTGGATGCAACTGGATATATTAAGAAAAAGAGAGAGTAGAGGAAAAGTGCAAACTTACAAAGCTAGATTGTTGCCAAAGGGTTACTCAAAAAGAAGGGATCGACTATGAGGAAACTTTTTCGCCAGTAGTCATGCTTAAAAAAATAAAAAAAAATCTAATTAGACTTATCTATCCAGTTGTGTCGCTTATGATATGGAAATTTGGCAATGGATATCAAGACAATTCCTATGGAAAGCTCCTATTATGCGACAACATAGGTTTCTAAAAAGGAAAAGAAAATATGTTGGGCAAGCTAAAAGAGATATATTTATGGATCAAGCAAGCTTCTAGGGCATGGAACAATTGCGTCGACAATGAGTCAATATTTTGTTTGAGCAATGTCTTGATGAGTCTTGTGTGTACAAAAAGTGGAATGGCGAGTAAAGTGGTATTGTTGGTTTATTATGTAGTATGATATCTTGATCATAGGGAAAATATGTGGGCTTGATGAAATTCAGTTAAGAAATGGTTGCCACAAACTGTGATAGAAGATTTGGAGAAGCTGCTCACATCCTTGGGATCAAGGTTTATACGTTATCTCAAGCTATTTATATGTACAATTCTTACCAGGTTTAGCATGCACGATCCAAGAAAGGTTTTATCCTTTTAGACATTTGAATTTCGTTATCTAAGGATCAATGTACTAAGAAGATGAGGAAACGAAAGTATGAAGACAGTTCCTTCTGCTCAACGATAGGAAGTCTCATGCAGCATGTTATGCACTAGGACCTGCACATTTGTTTGCGTCAGGTTGGTTAGGAGATATCAGTCTAATATGGACGAGAATGGACAGCAGTAAACTATAATCAAGTCACCTGAAAAGGACTAGGAAATGCTAGTTATCAGTTCGGAGAGTGGCTGCCCAAAGGGTGAACACAGACTCGATTTCCAGCTGATATGGATATAGATAAAGTCGACCTCAGGAAATGTGTTACTTTGCGGAGGTGGAGTCATTGTTTGGAGAAGCATAAGCAAAATGTGTTCGCGATTCTACAGAAGCCGAATACTGTAGCAGCTTCTGAAGCGCTAAGGAGGCAGTGTGGCTCAGAAACTTAGGAACGACTTGGCGGTTGTTCATGCTAAAGAAATGACACTTACAATGTTTTGTGATAATAGTGGAGCGGGTGCAAATTCAAAGGAACACGAAGTCATAAGAAGCAACAACAAATTGAGCGAAAATACCATTTGATCGCGGGACTATAGTACAGAGAGGGGATGCGATGGTTGGCGAAGATGGATCAGAGAACAACCTTGCCGACCCTTTACAAAATTCTTACCGCAAACTGTCTTTGATAGACATTTTGAAGGACTGGGTGTTCGATGTTGTAGTGGCGGTTATGAGTCGAAGTGGGAGATTGTTAGAACGACATTAACCAGCGTTTTGATATAATATGAATGAACAATTGTGTATTTATTTATTCAATTCAATAAAGTATACATTTAAATAGAGTCAATTGTCCATAATGTGTCTGAACTTATATAGTAGTGATTTGGTGTATAGGTTTAAGTTATACACAGAAGATTTAAATCATCAGTTCTTTAAGTTAAAAATTTATAGTTAACAATATAGATGATTAATTTGGACAAAATCATCAGAAAGAATTGTAGCACGAGATTAAATTGTAATATCTTGATTATGAGAAGGATGAGTTCGACATTCTCGTGCTAGTGCATTTGGTATGTAATTGTACGGGACAAAGCAGAGATAGTTGTTTCGACTACTGATAAAAAACCTATTCTCTAAACTATTTAAATTGTATCTTATATTCTTAATAGTGATATTAACGATTATGATCGTATATATATGAGTGATCATTTGGAGTTATTAAAAGGTGAGATATGAGATACGCTTGGTCGATTGGATGACTAATAACATATATGGTGAAATAATGAGGTGGGGTTTAGTGATGGGATCCATGTCTAAGTATAGAGATTGATGATACACATTGGATGAGGAAGCTTGAAGTTTTTCTGGTAAATCCGGCCGGTAGATTTACTGAATCTGGCATGAAATAAGTTAAGATTTCTCTAAAGAAGTAATCATGATTAATCGTCAGTATCTTAATGTATGCTTAGTCTCGGTAATCTTACAGGGGAATCAAATAAGTTGTGGTGGTGCATTTCAAAATAAAGTAGAGGGTTCAATTACCGAATTTTTAGTGGAATGATTTGTAAGGTATTATGGGAAGAATATTAATAATTAAGTATTTAGAATTATTTCCATAATAGGAAGCTTCAGTACTAAATTATGTGGTCCCGTCAGTGCCCAATTAACTAGAATCAGAATCCCTATTTTAGTAGAAGAGGAAAAGAGCGTGTGTTTTCTTGTTAAGAGAAAAACGTGTGTTCAAGTTCTTGAAGAAAAAGGATTTGTTTTTTCTCTCTGTGGACTAGGAGACATCCAAATAGGGATCTTCTAACCTATATGGGAGGGGTATTTATACATACTGCACCCAAGTATTGAGAGAGTTTTCAAAAATAAAAATAAAATTTGGCGATTGGGATCACTGTAGAAGATCTATAGAGCGGGAGTGGATTTACTCACCAATCTGCACCCAATTCAAGAGGTAATCCTGAGTTAATTTAAAGCATACCTGTATGTGATTGACGTATTTATGTTTGTCTTTATATTAAGGATAGATGTATGATTGGCAATGCTTCTTGTATAATGGCTATTTTCCAACAGTATAGTTATGCAAGTGGATGCTAGAATTGGAAATCTTAAGTTATCAAAAGCCAATAGATTATTTGCTGAAAGAAGTGGAAGTAAGAACTTGCGAAATCTTTGCTCTTGAAGGGAAGATCATAAAGGAAGATTGAAGAAAGCATATTCATCACAGTTTTTCTACACCCATGAGGCTCCCAAAATGACATATCAACATGCAACCAATTTGTTCAAGAATTATCTAGGAGTTGATTAATTCATCAAGGGGGGTCTACTACCAACTAACAACTTTAGAAAGATGGGTGCACAAGTGGAAAACGAAGATTGCAGTAGTGGATTGATGTTCTAATTAGATGAGTTATATGTGTATGTAATCTTTTTTCCCTCACAAGGGTTTGATGTAAATTAGTGTTTTCCTTGTAAAGTTTGATGAAAATACGATAATGCGTATAGTAGAGAGGGTGTTTTTTTCTTCACGAGATTTTTTCCCATCGGAGGTATTGTGTAAGGTTTTAAAGAGACAGAATCTACCGACATCAAGGAGGAGTGTTATAACATATTTGTGTTATAGGAATGTCGAATATGTTCAAGTGCTTTTAGAAATAGGTTAGGAATTCCTACTTTGGACAAAGTCAGATTTCACTGTCAATACAGGGTTTCCTTCATTGTAAAGTAAAATTATGCATGTGGAATATACTTAAGAGAATAAGAAGGCTTTTGTCTTCTACCGCTTATTTTCTTCTAAATTTATATAATTTAATAACAAGTTTACCAATTTATATAGTATCATTAAATATAAAAGTCATACTAATCGAATAACCATTGAGCATAGCAAGACTATGAAAAATAAGAATATAGTGTAGCAATAATACGATGAAATATTGTCTGATTTACCCTCCTATTCTCTCATTACATTGCATATCAATACGTGACAAATTATATATATCTACTTAAAGAAAAAATATAAGTAAGGAAAGGATAAAAGAAAAAAAAGAGTAGTATAAAAAGTACATTTAAGCACGAATAAAAAAGTCCGAACTTAATAATTTTAGGCACTAATATAAATAGGACTTCATAAATTTCATAAGATTCAATTACACAAGTATAAATGTTTAAAGAATAAAAAAAAAGTAAACAGATAAGAACCAAATAGCAACAGTCATATCCTTAGTAAGACTTTATTATAATAATATATATAGTAAAAAGAAATACATAAGGAGTAGAGGTCTAGATGATTACTTCTCCCCGTAACAAAAAAAAACTGTCAAAATTTTTAAAGATAAAAACTAGATTACAAAATATCATTTTAAATTAGAAATCAACAAATCATTAATATGTGAAACACAAAAAAAGTACATTGTGAATAACTGCCTAATGATTCACATCAACAAGAGGCACTGGAAAAGAAAAAAATACTTTTAATGATATATATAATTTTATAGGTAAGATAAAAAGTGAGATTGGTTTAAATAATTTAGAAGTTAGTGCATATTAGACATGGGGCAAGAGGAAAGGTTTGCTTGTTTTATCTAATAATTTAACAATTTCATTAATACTAATTATTTAGAAAGAAAAACAAATTAATCCATCTATTAATCCACTAACACACTGATTTATAGAGAAAGAATAGAGAATTTTATTTTTAACAAAAAACGTAACTCCTTACAATTTTTCTCTCAAAATAATTTAACAATTTGCTATGAATTATGGTTTTGTCTTCAAAGTTTGACTTTACACCTTATTTTATTGTGATTAGTATAATATATAGTACTTTACTTAGTATTTAAATAATAGCAATTTGAACCATTGTGGCTAGATTGCATGTATAAATAGCAATTATAAGTATTAAGGTAATTCACTAATTAATAGTTAAGTTATTAGGAATAAAGAAGCGGCAAAATGGCCTAACTTCAAGTAGGAGTGCTCCAGTATAATAATAATACTAGTCTTGTAAACGTGCTTTCCACGTTTGTCCCTTATTACTATATAAAAATTGTAGCCAATATAAAATCTTTATTGATAAATTTCAAATTATATATTCATCAACATGTGCATAAATTTTTTTTCAATCTGTATGCATACTTGTTAAAGGAGTAGATATTATGTCCCAATTTCTCGAATTAGTGACAAAAGGATTCATTACTATTATCGAAATGCTAGATTCTCTAGTAAAAAATTTAAGACTAAAAACGATGATAAAAATAGGAAAAAAATGAATGTGTATAAATAAGAGAAAGTGTATTTAATTCAAGAAAGCACACTATTTTTCTTTGATTTGGAGAGGAAAACAAAACATTCACCATTCAACCACTATATATTTTCTTGGACAACTTCAATAGAAGTGAAGACAATGAACCAGTTTCCATCTCCTTGATCTTTCTAACATTGGAATTCCATTCTTATAAGTATTTGTCATCTACTCCACCCAAATTTTTCATTGTTGAGTTTATGTGATTACCATTAGTCGACTCTCATAGCTAAAGTCATTTCATTGACAAAAGGAGGCAGAGTGGAGAAACAAATATCAAAACCAAATTTTCAACACACTACAAAACATGACGGATTGGAAACATTTAAGTGTCTAAAAGTGACATCCATATGCAGTAAAACATTAGGAAATTATTTCACTAAGAGCACCATTTTCTAGATTCAAGAATAGCAATATGGACTTGATGTCCCTATAATTTGGACATAAAAAAATATAAATAATACAAAAAAAAAAAAAATGATTTTTGGTTATGAAATATTAATATGGATGTTCCCGAATATTCTCTGTGATGTATTGTTAATCTTTCACTACATACATCCTAATGAATATAACTCTCACACCTCTAACTTTTCGCATAATCTCCATTGTTAATGCTATGTTATAAAAACCTTTTGTATATACTCTATCAATACTATATATAGAAGTATAGAAACTCATATTGTGTACTCTTGAACATACTTATTGAAAGTATAAGAAATTACTCTTCTCTTGTCTCCTTACTTTTATTGCTTTCATAACCAAGGGTCTAAGACATTGTGTTTGATAGTGAAGAAAGAAAATGTTTAGACGAAAATGTTTATGAGAAAGGTTTTTTTCTTTCGTCAATTCATAGTATCATGAGAGAATTAAAATAAAAATAAGCTAACATGATATAGTCCAAAAAAGAAAAAGAAATTAAGAAATCAATGGAAAAGCAGATACCAAAACAAAGATTTGTTATCATCTACTATTACTCAAACAAAATAAAAAAGACAACGGGAGAAAAATATACCAGGCCCGAGAGCATGGACAAGTGACCCATCTCCACAAGTAGAAGGTGCGCTTGGATTAGTATAGGAATACTATTTCAAATGTTTTATTATGTGTAGCCGTATAGGAGATGAAAAGGTCATAACTCCTTGGAATTGGAAGTGACGGCTAACACTATATGATGATTAGCATATTATTATATGATATGAGTAGAATTATATGGAAAAGCCACACTATTCTCCAGCCTATGCTAGAAATATCAGAGACAACAATTACTATACTAAGGTCTTATTACCCCCCTTAACTTATTTTATAAGTAATTTTCTAACCCTTTTCGGCCTACGTGGCTCTAACTTGAAAAAAAATGTGAGATCAGCGTTGGGATCCAGAGATAGTGTCACGTAGGCTGAAAAGTGATAGAAAAGTATTAATAAAATAAGTTAGGAGGGGATAGGACCGTAGTACAGTAAACTGGTTCTGAGATTTTGGAAATGGTTGGAGGATTTCGGTTGTAGTGGGTACTTGTTCATTACTCCCTAAAATATAATAATTAATTAATGTTTTCATTTTTTATTTAGTTGAAGGGTTAAATGGTTATTCAAGTTTTGCCTTCGACTCTTTCCACTTTTAATAATAAATTATAATATATGATATGATATGATATATAATAATAAAGTAAGCTTTTGAAGCTCTTAGCTTTAGTTTGTGCATAGAAGCACTCTTTCATTTCCCCCTTAACCTTAATACACGGAACTCTCAAGAATAGGAATTTCCTGTGAGCAATAAATTCTTTTTATCATTCTGGAAATCTAGTTTCACCGAGCCACACAAAGAGGAAGGAAGAGGTGGATTGGTCCGGGAACAATAAAGTGAGAGGGCCCGTAGTCCCCTCCAACTCTTTTCCGCGCTTATCTTATTTGTTCACCTGATATGCATTACTCATTTTTTTAATGAATAGATAGAGCCATGATACATTTTGACATATTGTAAAGGTAAATAGACTATTTTCGTCCTCTTTTTAGCGTATGCCTGAGGACCTATACTACAAAAAAAACTATGTTTAGCGATGAACAAAATTGATCGCTAAATAGCTTATTATGTTGCTGTTTTGGTTTAACGACAGAATATTGTTCATCGCTATATTGCGCGTAGCTAACCATTTATCGATGAAATAATTGAATCCGTCACAAACTTAGCGACGGATTTTTGATGAAAGTTATCCGTCGGCAAGATTAGCAACAGAAAAATCTGTCACTATTTTTGTAACTTATTTCGTTGTTCTTGTAACTTATTTCTTCGCTCAACATATTGGGGAACAAATTATTGTCGCTAATTTCATCACCAATTTCTTTAGCGACAAAAAAATGTGTTCCCCATTTTATATATTATTTCTCTGTTTCATCATATAGGGCGACCAAATACTTTGTTGCTAATTTATCTCCATTCATTTAGCAACGAAAATAATTTGTCACAAATCTATCAATATTTTTTTGTTTGTGTAATTAAACATACATTTTCAAACACATATTATATAAGCATAAAATTAACTTATTACGTAGAAATTAATATTCTACAAGATCCAAAGTGCATAGCTGATTGCAAATTATATTACCAAGTTCAAAATATCCCCAGTGATAAATTTCAAGCAAAATATGTAGTTGAAAGCACTTGCAACAAAATCTAGCAAAAAAAATAACTAAAAGAGACTACAGACTCATAATCATTCCTCACAAACTGATGCACGATCCTCATCGATATGTTGCAGTTGGAGCAGGAATTACAAGTGCAATGGTTGATGGATGGTTGGTAAGAGAGCCTGACTGAGATAAGGCTGGAGAAATCAAACCACATACTACAAATATAGGAAGCAAGTGATCAGTTAGAGAAGGAATCATTCGTACCACTAACTCATCCACATTTTATGTCGATGTTGTTTGAGTATTTGGACATGATACTGAGTCAGAAGACATACGGAAATTTGGTTCATAAAATACTTTTGCTTGAGCTCCAAGACCATATATCATTCTTTTCTTTTCCCCTCCCGTTGCTTGATAATATGCTTGCCATTGATCAACATCAAATTGAGTTTGTGTTTGGTTCTTTATTATTTTTTAATATTTTTTCTGCAAAACGATGAAGATTAGTGAAATTCTTTATTGATAACATCAATAGACACATCCAGACTCAACTAACAACAATGAGTTCTCATGTATTTTAAAAAATTCGCATTTAAAAAAGGTCTAAGAATAAAAATAGACATACAGTGCAAAATAACAGATAATGTCTAACAATTGCCAGTTGAATGAGTTGACGAATTAAATATGCATATATTGTAAACAATTCTTAAAATTGTTTGTTTTGATGATAGGCTTTTTTAGAGGAACTGTTTTATGTTCTCTATATAGTACTCACCCTAAGATGACTTAGTATTGGTCTGGGAATTAATTTTTCATTTGCTGAGCAATGGAGACCCATTGCTGAAGAAGTTATGTATGTTGCCGGCAAACTTACATGTATCTTCTGTTATGGATCTAGCAGCAATGACACTAGATATAGGCCACGATTGATGGAGTCGCCAAATTTTTTGACAGGCTCAGTCCATGATTGGATTTTAAGGTGGAAAGCGAGATTTCTATGGAAGGAGAAGTTGTAATTCCAAAGTCTACTTCTAGTTTAAATGATGAGACAAAGGCTTATATTAAACTATGTATCTAGTAATTATCTGTTTCCATGAAATACATATATATGAACTAAAAAAAAATATAATAGAGAGGGATTTGAGCAATCAAACAACATAAACTGCCAGCAAGGAGCAATTGGGAAGCATAAAAAACATAAATGAACTTAGGAAAAGAGTCCAGGAAGTTAAGGTTCAAATGTTGAACTGAAAATAAAATATATAACTCTTTCTCTCAACCTATCTTGTGTTGTTTGTCATTCCTGTATAGACACATCGATGTGAACTTTGTCATTAGAAGGAAGATTTAGCAGTGGTTGCTGACAGACTTTCAGAATGCCATATAATAATCGCATCCCTTGACAAATAACTACAATGTCTAGCTACTCCGATCAATTGTGTTCCAATCAAAATCAAAATAACAGAAGCTAGAAAGCAAATAAAGGGGAAGCACCTGCAACTTATTCCAATCAAAATCAATACCGACAATAAAAATGAAGCTCAAAGGGGGAAATGTTTGCTACATCGAGATAAAATATTTTATCTAGATTTGTATAAAATAAACACTTCAGCAATACAAAATGAAGAAATCGAGCCCATTTTTATCGACTTTAATTATGGAGTGATAACATATTTATCTTTTTGTATTTAGCCCATTTTTTACTCCTACACCCAACCAAACATCTCCCACAAAAAAGGTGTTCTTTTCTATTTATACAATTTTTTCATTATTTATTCTTCCATACATACTTTATATTTAGTTGGTTCCACAATTGATGATATAACATCGCAAAGAGAGGATATTTTCTTTCATCAAGTAAAAAGGTTAGTTAACTCATCTACTCTATTTAAAACAATGAAGAAAACATTTTCTCATGTTTTGTAGTAAGTTCAATCTAGTTCTTGAGTTGGATATTGTTTATGAGAGAGTAGAGAAATGAAGAGTTTTACGAGTTGAATAAATAATGTGACTTTGTGAAATTAGGATATATATGTATTGCTGTCGAATCAGTAAGTTGAAACTTGTTCATTACTACAACTTGATAAGAGTATTTTCCTTATTAGGTCGACACAAATACTTGCTAAGTGCCTATACACTATAGGATATGTCTTATTTGGTTATGATTAGATATTCACATTTATTTTATGGTTAATATGATATTTGTCTTCAATGGTGTGGCTATTGGCTTTGCAAAACTCAGAAACTAACTCCTCAATAGACTTAGTTAAGTTAAAAATTTTACCTAAACAAATCTTCAAAGGCTTTACCTTACTTTTTTTTGAGATTCAACCAAATCTATAAATAAAATACCAAATATGTAAAGAAAATTGAAAATGTAGAAAAAGAATACCTTCTGATTTACAAAGAAATATGAGGTTTCAGAGTTAAAATTACCTTTTGATAAACCAACAACGATGAACCAACACCCAACCAGTAGCAACAAGTTTTTAGCAACAATGAAGTAGCCTCAAAGTAGCAGCGAAAAGTTTCCAACAATGATGCAAAAACACTTGATTTCAAGCAATGATGAAGCAACTTCCAAGCAACAACACCTGATTTCCAGCAACGATGAATCAATCATTTTTTTGATACAAGAAAAAATGTGGGTATTCACTTTTAGAGACTGAATCGGAGAAAACACCAAAATCAGTTTTACAAATAGAAAATAGAGCATACAAGAGAATGAATCATAATATCAAAAATCATAATATCAAAAACAGGAAAAAAAAGAACTCGAGCTTATTGCAAAATTGTTGTTCTTCAAGCAAAGAGAAACAAAATAGAGCTGAAATAGAGAAAACACTTACCTAAATTTCTGAAATTTTGATCTTTCACTTCACCAAACTCAATTTCTTCCAAAATCTACAAACTTTCACTTTACAAAGAGTTTTCTCACTGAGTGGGTGGGTTGGCGAGTGGGTGGGGAGCAATGGGAGGTTCCTCTGTGTAAGAGACATTTCTCACTCTCACACACTACGATTTTTACATTTCATGGCGAGTGGGTGGGGAGAGATGAGAGGTTTTATCTGGTGGAAATTTGGGGAGGAGAAAAGGGTTAAGTTGGAGGAAAAATATGAAGCCCTAAAAATTTGGGTGCGTAAGTAAATTGTTCATGGTTAAACTTACCGACGATTTTAGCAACAGATATGTGTTCTGTTATTAAGTATTTTTATATATTTTAATAGAAATTAGCCAACGACCAAATTTTTTGTAGCAATAAATCAAATAACACTAGCGACAAAAATTTCTGTCTTTATTTCCATCGCTATCAGATTATATATTTTGTCATCCTCCATATGTTGCTATTTTCGTAGGAAAACTAAGGCGCCAAATTTTATCGACATATTTCAATTTTCGTCGCTAATCCGTCACTATTTAAGATTTCAATATTTCCTTTGATACTTTAGTAACTGAATTAATTTTTTATAGCTAATCCGTCGTTATTTAGTGACGAAATATTGTTTGTCGCTGAAATCCATCGCTAAATGCTATTTTTTGGTAGTATATGTTATCAATAAATAAACTCACGATACGGACTAATATATTCTTATCCATAAACATAATTAATTTGTCAGTCCCCAAGATAGTTGTTTCTCGTTTTTATGAATGTGTGAGGAAACCCCAATACTATTACTATAGGGGTTGTAAGGTAAGATGCATTTAAAAATTGCATGTATTAACCCTGCATACTATAATACTTTGTTTGGTACACTTTTTCAACCTAAGTATCACTAATGTAAGCACTAGTTTTACACTCTATTTGGTATAATATTATGCATAACTTAGGGGTGTACAAAATTGAATCGAAAACCAAATCAAACCGCAAACCGAGTCAAACCAGAAAAAAATCCGACTAGTGGTTTGGTGTTGGAAAAAAAAATCAACTATATTTGGGTTGGTTTGGTTTCAACTAAATAAAACAAATCCTGAGACCAAATAACAGTATCTATGTAATTTCTTAATGTATCCAATAGTAATAATTTATTTTGTATGTAAAAATAATTACTTATGATATTGATTTTTAAATATCTATCTATCTTGTTCGTTTACTTTTTTCTTTTAATATATTTATTCATGTTTGGAGAGTTTAGAGTTCTTAATGACTAATAAAGATTATAGTTCATCAATGTTGCTAATATAAATAACGTTTAAAGTAAAAATCAAAATTATACTAATGCCAAAAAGAAAATCAAGTTCACATAAGAATGACATTAATTATTGAATATTTATTTGTTAGTTTTAATAATTTGACAATTAAAATACATGATCTAATTTTACTTTCTTTTAAGATATTTGTCATGTAACTAATTACTTGCTAAACTTATTTAACAGGAGTTAGTACTTCAAAATTATGATCAATTTCATTATGACGTATTAATTTGTAATACTTTGTCTTTTACAACGATATATATTATATTTTGTTGTGGGATATTTTAGTGTAATTAAAGCTTATCATATTTTTGTTATTTTCATCTCTGAGAGAATAACTTAGATAGTTGACATTTGGTAGTAGGGACCCTAAAGAAGTATTTGAAGTACAGTGAAAAAATTATAGGTTTGTATGAAGATTTTACGAAAAAATCCCAAAAACCGAAAAATCCCCAAAAAATCCGAAGAAGTTGAAAAACCCGAGGTTGAGTTTATGAGTTTGGTTTTTGTTTATAAATTTCAAAAGTAAGGACACAAATGGTTGGTTGAATATGAAAAAAACCCGAACCAACCCGGTCATGTATACCCCTAGGCCATAACTAATAGATTAAAAACCATGGTATTATTAATGCAAGGAGCTTTAATGAATGCATTAATATGATTAAAAGTATAATTATCCCTCAAAACCTTTTTCACTATATTTGTAGAGAGTATTTTATAAAACAAATATGTTTTTTAGAAGTTATGCAATACATATTTTTAATATATCAAACCAAATAAAGTATGATAAACACTCTTAGCATAACTAATGCAAAACATAATTAAGCACCAACATTACTAACACATCACATTCAACAATATTCACATACACGCTATCACATGACCCTTAGCACTTTATTTGACAGTACATTTTTTCATCCTACTCATTAATTATACCATCTTATTTGATATTATCCTATGTATAACAAATACATAAAAAATCATGGTATTTAGTATGCTGGGAGTTTATGTATATATTAATTAGAGAAACTTAAAAAAAAAAGACTAGTTTTAGGATATTATTAGATTAGAGTAGCTATAAGTATTATATTTACCCGAATTAAATAGCTATAGTTTCTGTCTAAAACTCGTTGTATATGAAGTATTTATAGTTTATTATAAAAAAATAAAAATGATACAATTTTAAATATAATGCATTAAATAAGGGGTCTTGTGTTATTATAAGCATACACTAAAATAGATAAAGTAACTAATAATCACTTAAATAGGACTTGATTGGATACAACAAAACTCCAATTACTCTGTTTTTCAAAATTATGCCGAGTACCCTCTTTTCTATAACCACTGAGAATTTTAATTGAATATTTTTGTAGATACTATACACAGAAATAAGAAAATAATTAATATTAGAATTTGACTGGATATGAAAAACATCCATCGACACACGCTGTGCTATTCAAAATTAGGACTAGCTAGTAACTTCTTTTTATAGAATAATTGATTGATACTACAATCAAAGTTATTCAGTATTACAAATATTCTTTGAAATTTGGACACTGGGAAATGATGAAAATAAAAAGGATTAATATTCACTAATCAGTGGAGAGAAGTAAATTTTTGGTGGGGTAACCCCCAGACAGAATTAATGTCCATATTAAATACATGCTTCAAATTAGGACAACAAATTAGTGAAAGGACCCCAAGGCCAGTTTTTTGTTGTCTTGTGTATTCTAAGAATTTAGACGTAACTGATCAGGAGCTCCATTGGTATGTTGTATTTCTAAGAAATTTAGACGTAAATGATCAGGAGCTTCCATTTTCATTTTCTTCCCAACTGTTAAGCTTCTCATGTACACCGCTTCATTCGGGATTAGCCATGACCTTGCATATATCATTGAAATTATTGTGGTTCATGTTGAAATCTATTCTGAACTGTGGTTACCAACCCTAAAATTAATTTTTAATAAAATAAATGCTTTATATTGCAGGAACATTACTAATTACTACAATTGATGATAATTTTAGAGAATAAAGTAACGAGAAAAAACATGCCTATATGACCCTTGGTTATTGTTTGGATGAATGTTATTTCCCAAATGGTTTGTATTTGTCGCTTGCCCTACTAGGTGACCCTTCTTGTAGGATCTCCACTGATAATGCTAAACCAAAATGACAACAATAACGTTTAATACATCAAGAATTGCTAAAAGAAAAGTTTTGAAAATTATATTAACTAAAATCAAAACCATTATATAGTTTTGAAAAAAAAAGGAGGAAAGAATAAAACCTTGCACTTTGTGGGAATTCATTATCCGGGGAACTCAAAATTCCATTTTCTTGACCAACCACCAACTTTTTCAAGGACGCCACTCTTTTGAATTCCTCCAAAATTGGAATTTTTGACCAACCACCAACTTTTTCAAGGACGTCATTTGTAGTTTCACCTTGTTTCTCCATATCAATAGGCATAGGGATAGAGATTTCAGGATTTTCTTGATTTATCACATTAGTGCTTGTTCCTCCGTCTTCTTGCAACGTGGAAACATTTTTCAATCCCATGAAATATATGTACGATAATGAATAGTCATCATCATCATCATCAAGGATAATAGGATAAGTTATCTTTGAAGAATTCTTATCCGATAGGCTTAGTGTTACAATCTCTTAGCAAATCGATTAATATCCCGAGATTACGGATTACCCTCGAGTTTTGCTAAGAGATTTTGGACCAAGGACATGAAAATTTATCCTTTCTCCAATCTCTCTTGAGCAGTAACTTCCCTGTAGGACAAACTGTGGGTCTGTGTAACTAGCAACAAGTATTCGATTTCAACATCGATTTTACCTTTTTTTTGGGGACATTACTGGAGGTGTTGGTAGTGGTCATAGGTTGTTTCTCCTCAGGAACAACATCAGGTAACTGTGAAAATAATGGTGGTGTCCACATGATGCTCTTAAGTCATATCAAATATTTTTGACAATTCTACTTCTTCACCAATATCAAATTCATTGGCCCATGGTATAGTAGACGAATAAAGATCTCGGTGATCAATATTATCCATGAAACGTTTTGGAGCTTCATCCATGTTTACCAGTCTATATAAAAAGATTTCCTAGTAGACTTACTTATATAATCAGACACTTGTTATTTTAATTTATGTACATTCCATATTTGGATGAAATTTTCAAATTAACATATCCAGATGGGATGGTTGACTAAATTTTTTTTGTAGATGCTAAAACCAAAATAGGAAAAATAACTAATAATCACTTGGTAGGTACTGATTGGCATATGAATAAAATACTCCCAATCGTACTCCTTGTTATTTCAAAATTTATGTTGAGTCGTTACTTTTGATCAAATAAGGCTTGATTTCAAGTAATGTTTTGTAATATTATGATTATACAAAAATAGGAAAAATTACTATTTATCACTAGTAGGATTTTGTTTGACTGGATATGACAAACCCTCGAAGGGATGAAAACTAAGTCTAAGTATTCGATTTTAAAATATTACTATTTTAAAGTATACAGGGATTTGGAAAAGTGTGTCACTATATTTAAATTTACTATTTAAATTTATCTAGATTATGTTAGAAATATTGATCTATCAATGAAACCTTGTGTGCTCTAGCAAAAATACGGCCATAATTTTATTTTTATGTTATGTATATTGGACAAATTGCATGGATAAAACGAAATAGAGTGTAGTCAATTCTGTATAATCTGGACGTCAACAATAAAGATAATATTGTAAAGGTGGCACAAGAAATTAAAAACATATTGACTAGTCAAAACCTTAATAGCCTAATTGACTAACTACCCCATCTTTCTCCTTGGGTGAGATTTCGATCTGCACGTCATTAGTTCACCTTAACTTAATTTTCACGTCCATTAATCCCACTTCACTGTTATTTTCTTAAAAAAAATATAACAGTAGTATCTCTAAAAAGATAGAAAGAAAGGTAAGAGAAGATTAACATTAATTTGAGGCCTAAACTACAATTTTACCTCGAGTACCCAAAACTAACAAACAGGTATTTATTTTATGTGAAATCTTGTTTATACGTTTAGTTTGGCTAGGCTACATATATTTTAACATATACATACAGGTATTGTATATACATGTATATAGAGACATACATATATATAGATACTACATGATATTTATTATTACATATATTATATATACATAAATAAATAGAGGAGAGAGACATATATATAGATATAGGTATTAGTTATGTATATATAGTATCTTGGTATATATATATATCTATATATACATATTCAAGGCATACTAAACTTAAAAAAATGAATAAAATTCAAGAACTCAACTTTGCCAAATCTTATCTATATATATATATACATAACACATATATATATATCTACGTAGAAATATATATATGTATGTATATGTCTATAGATATATATGTACTGTATATATATATATATAGATGGATGTATAATTATTATATATATAATGTATGTATATATTATAATATATACATATACATATATATATAATATCTACATATTCAAGCATACATCAAACTTTAAAACATGAATAAAATTCAAGAAGGAACTTCAACTTTGCAAATCTTGATCTCAATGAACAACAACTCAAAATAAAAATTCATTTTTAATCACGTGTCATGGCAACTTAAGTCTTTAAAATATTTAACAAAATAAATGAACAGACTTCTGAAACTCTATTGTCTATTTATGAAGCCTCTAAATGACAAAGATGGAAGTCACCACAAGACCCACGACCTCCCAAAAACATATATGACTGAAAGTAATAGTGGAACCCTCCGGAAGTAAGGAGGCTCATCATAGCTAACTCAAGCTCCATGTGGTGATACGAAGTTCCTGACCCTGAATAATACATGTATCTGCAGCATGAAAGGATGAAGGCCAAATGGCTCAATACGTCAAATGCACAAGCATGTAAGGGGAATCCTAAAGTACAAAATAAGCTTGAACTTAATAAACAAGAAACATACTTACCTCTTCTCAAACTTACTCAACTCAACTCAACTCAAGAATAAGATACCCAACTCAACGGTTATATACTCAACTCAATGATTAAATACTCAACTCAAAGATAAGATACTCGAATCTGGATACTGAACTCAATATAAAGCACAATACACATGCAATACACAGAAAGTTTTCAAAACAGTAGAAAGCAACTCAGTGTATTGAAGAACACAATGCCAACTCAATTGTATATATTTAAAACAAATATAACTCTGTGAGAGTTTCTCTAACCAATAACCATCACTATGAGCTATGTAATGATACAACATCGTGTCATGCTACCAAAACTGTCCTATATTTTGTCAAGTTATAAGACCTCTCAAATAAGTGGATCCACTAGTCTATGCTAAAAAGCATTAAGGAATCCTCTAAAAATTATGATTATTTCTACCCACGTTGGCTACATGGTGTATGGATAAACTTTAGTTATCTGAACTCAAACTCGTCCCCGTTTCGGTGCTCAATATTATTCTCAAAATACTTAGCCCATATGTTTAAAAATATAACTCTTGTTGTGGTTTGAGATTATTACTCAAAGCCATTCTCTAAAAGAGATGTTACTCAGATTGATCTCCCAGATTCACAATTTATGTTTCTTCTAAATTTGGCTTATGCTGATTTTTGAACTGTCGAAATTCCTCAGCAACATATTCTGGTACCTCATTTTATTCTTCATATTATTCACCCTTGTCATCACCTGCCTCATTTTGTTCGTTCAGCTTATGACATGACATGGCATTTGCAGGTTTAAAATTAATATTACTGAAATCATAAACAGACAAAGT
The DNA here is from genome assembly GCA_027704765.1 of Solanum habrochaites. NCBI lineage: Eukaryota > Viridiplantae > Streptophyta > Magnoliopsida > Solanales > Solanaceae > Solanum > Solanum habrochaites. The sequence goes on from JAKWJA010002489.1 coordinate 73,747,244, forward strand.
TAGAAAAGAAGAATATAGCAGATAAGTAAATAAACAAGTTTTTAATAAAAGAGACTTTCATTCAACGAAAAACAATACACACTTTGGTCATGGCAAAGGACCATGTTGCCTTTTTAAACATCCCGGGGGGGTATTTTAAAATTCAAGCAATGAAAGAAAAAGCAAAATAGTGGGTCTCGGGCCTTTTCTGGACTACCACCGATTTTTAAAACATGCACAAACAATGTCCTCTACCAAGATAATTGGGGAATCAACATTGGTGTAGAAGTCCAATTCTGCAGCTGCTGTCCAGGTTCAGCATCAAAATACAAGCTAGCTCGACCTCTTCCTCTATGACAACATCAATCTCTTCAAAAAGGTCGTAAATTCCTTCCCCGAGGCCATCAAGTTCGGCGTACTCACAAACTGGAATGATTGCTACAGGTCAGGGATCGGCCTAGCCAATGGTTGATCACCGTTCTTCTTCATCTTCATCTCATCATCTAAGGGGACATACCCCAAACCATATCTCACTCCTTTGACGGAACTTGAATAGGCTCAATAATTCCTTAGAAATTCCTTTCTAATACAACACATGGCTCAAACCCATTCTGCAGCATCAATGTGGCGATCATTTTGTACACAGAAGGCATAGGAGGCTGTGGGTTCGAATCCTCGCTGGTGACATTTACCAGCTCCACCGTATAGAAATCGGTGCCTCGCGAGACTTCGTCAATAATTAGCGCCTGCCTCCCGGAGTGACTTCCTTCGCCGTTAATAACCAGTTCTTGGTCCTTTCAAACGAGCTTCATCATCTGGTGAAGAGTAGAAGGCACAACCCCAACCATGTGGATGAACGTCCTCCCCGTAAGAAGGTTGTAGCTAGTGTCCATGTCCAGGATCTAAAACTTGGGGTTGAACTCTGCAGGACCCATTTGAATGAACAGATTTACCGCTCCCAGTGTGTTTCTCTACACCCCATCAAAGGCTCTCACATTAACTTGGTTTTGTTCTAGCTTTCCAAAATCAAACCTTAACTACTTCAGAGTCGACAACGGATAAATGTTTAGACCAGACCCATCATCTAGCAAGACATGGTTTATAATCCTTTCTCGACATATGACAGTGACATACAAGGCTTTGTTGTGCATCCTCTCTTTGAAGGGCAACTTTTGATCACATAAATTGATCCGACGTCCTCGGATGACCCGGTTGATCAGGCCACTACATTGTCGATGTTGGTACCCACGGACACATACATATCATCCAAAGCCTTCAACAAGGCATGCATATGTAGATGTGAACTCATTGACACGGCCCACATAGAAATCTGAGCCGGGTTTTTTCCAAATGCTTGACAATCAAATTATCCTTCGACTGCATCTTTCTTCATAATTCATCAGCTTCGCCTTCACTTATCTGCCTCTTTCCTTGGTATTTATTTTTCCCTCCATGGGCCTACACTTCTGGATTATAACACCTGTCAAACCTGGTCATACCCTGAGCTGAAGAGGTTTTGATCATAAACCTCGGCCTAGTGGGTGTTTTTATTGGCACCAAGGCTACACCTTTTCCAGGCCAAAATCACGAACTCCTTTTTCTTGTTGATACTTAGCAAAGACACTAATCTTTCCAGGTCGTCATGAACAATCGGGACTATCGTCTTTCTCATGCACCAGTCATCATCCGTCTCTATCATGTTGATATTGACGCATCCATGATTCGAAAAAGGATTGGTGTTAACATTGGGTGCGACCTTTTGAAGTGAAACCACTTCTTGGTCGATAATATCTTGAATGTTGTGTTTGAGGCTGATACAGTTCTTAGTATCGTGTTTAACACTGTTGGAGTAATATGCACACCTTTGATCAGGTCTATAGAATTTGGAGCTAGTATCCACTGGCTTGGGCCCCACTGTGTGAATATATCCAGCCGCCACCAGTCGCTCGTACAACTTTGTTCGACTTTCAGCGAGCGTGGTAAACTGACTTTACTTAGATGAAGAAGAAGAATAAGAAGAAGAAAGGAATAAGAGTAGAGGAAAAAATGTCCAGATTCATTCTCATACAAAACTGTTAAACCAAACATAGATGATGAAGCTATATATATAGATACAGCTCTCATCTAGAATATTCTGTAAACTAACTATAGGATTAGGTAGTTGTAACTAACTATATGTAAATGACTATATTACCTTTCTTAATCTTTAATAGACTTCTAACTACTTTAACTAACTTCTACTTGAACACTTTATCTTCATACTTCAACACTCCCCTTCAGCTGGGAGGGAAAAAAGTTAACATCCAATCTTGGGATAAGATGTTGTGTTTGTAATTTGTTACCGACCCTTAGTTTAAGCATCAAAATGTTGTTCCTGGTATGCAACATAATCCCATTGATCAATACCTTGTTGTAACTTTCTCTCTTAGTAAAGTGCCAATTAATTTCATGTGGTTTTTCTTTCATGATAGACCTGGATTGCTGCTATTTTAATAGCAATCTTGTTTGTCCACTATATATTTTTGCGGAATATTAACTTTGACACCTATTTTGAATTCATCAAGCCATAACCATACTAGTTCCTGCAAAACAGTGCCGTCTGCTTCTGTACTAGTACTCAGCTTCAGACAGCTGAGGCTTCTAGATACAATATGTTTATTCTTCAGATTGCCAATATTACTAATGATTTTCCAAATCTTTCACCATATAGCCTGTTACAGACTTTCTATCTTTCTAGTTAATTGAGCATGAAGCCCAATCACATCCATATGCATGTACTAGATCATTTGAGTACTGTTAACAGTAAACCTTGTTTCAGTCAATAAGTTTGGCTTTAAGATCGCTGACCACAACACAAAAAAAATCTCAATACAGACACAAAACACAACTAAAAAAGTGAGATTTTTTTTGGTTGTTGCAAGAATTAACTCAGAGTTATAGATCGCAACGAAATGAATATATCAGGTCTTTCATCTTCTGTATAAAAAACAACAACTTACCTATCTCTCTTTGGTAACTTGTCTGTCTATCAAAGGATCCTCAACAATTCTGCTGTTGGTTGATTTAGATGATCATCATACTATTTGGAAGTAAGATTGACATTTATGTTTATAGGTGTGCCTGTAGGCCTAACATTGTCATACAACCTCGAAATAACTCAAGAGTATACTTACTCTGATGAATTAGGATACCATCAGCAGATCTAGTGAACTTTATGCCCAAAAATTATTTAGTTCCCCTAAATCTTTCATTTTGAATGATTGTTGCAAGACCCTCTTTGTCCTTTATTAGCTTCAAGCTTCTGCCAGTTACAAGTATGTCATCCACATATACAAGTACCGAAATGATTCCCTATTTTGAGCTGTTAATAAACAGTGAATAATCATGTTAACTATGTTTGAACTGTAGTTTAATAAGAGCCTCAGTCGGCTTATGGTTCCACTGTCTAGGTGACATGTGAAATTAGGTCTTAGGCCTAACTCACACCCCCAAAGCTAGCTAAAATGGAGGAGGATTGTCCAAGCCTTATAAGGAGTCCACCCATCTTATTAACCACCGATGTGAGATTTTTGTCATTCTTTGATACCTCACCTCACGCTCAGTGCTTAACATTTGGTGCGTGGGAAATTTTTGATTTTGGAGGCCCAACATCGGGTGAGACGGACTCTGCTCTTCTACTATGTTGGTAAACTGACTTTACTTAGAAGAAGAAGAAGAAGAAGAAGAAAGGAATAAGAGTAGAGGAAAAAATGTCCAGATTCATTTATCATACAAAACTGTTAAACCATACATAGATGATGAAGCTATATATATACATACAACTCTCATTTAGAATATTCTGTAAACTAACTATAAGATTAGTTAGTTGTAACTAACTAACGTGTAATTGACTATATTACCCTTCTTATTCTTTAATAGTGTCACGACCCAAATTTGTAGGTCGTGATGGCACCTATGTTCCCAACCAATAGGTAAGCCAACCCAACATATTAACCCAACTACAACCAACAATGAGTAAAAATACTAACACTTAGCAAGAATACCAACACTTGCAGTTTCTTATAAGTACGACATTGGAAGCTAAAACCTTCACCCCAAGATTCGTCTTAATACAAGACTCTAGAATACGATGTCAAGTCTTAAACTAAATGACAATCTAACATAAAGGATATCCCTGTCTGATGCTGAATAACAGAATAACCGTAAAAGATAGAGGGAGGTGTGGGCCACGGAACAACAGCCCAAGAAGCTCACCACCACTCCCTCCAAGACACTCCAACTAACTCGGTACTCAAACTGCTCCTCGAGATGTGCTCCTACCGAATCGAATCTGCACCACAAAGAGTGGCACCAATGTAAGTATGAGTACGAAACCAAGTGTAATCAGTATGTCTCATTACCGACACGAAGAAGTATGACGGATAGTTATATCAGAAATAATTCTTATATTATACAAGTAATATATATATATATATATATATATATATATTATATATATATATATATATATATATATTATATTTACACTTGCTATTTAAGTTTCATCAATAGGAAATCAGCATCAAGAGTACTTTCCAACCCCAAACGAAAGATATACTCATCAAGAATGAATGATGTGTGGAATGCTATGCAATTGAGACCATGAAAAGGGGATGATATATCTCAGAAATACTCCAGTCTCAACTCACCGTATATTCATGATACTCCTCGGAAATACAAATCGAAGTTCATGACCATGGGGGAACTCGCCGAGGGTCCAATACCGACACTGCGATCCTCAAACGGCACGATCATAATATCAACCAATTTCCCGCACGACGATCTTCCACGTGCCCAATTAACAATCTTAACATCTCACCATCCCATGCACGGACGCTCTCCACGTGCCCAACTTATACTCAATCTCTTGTCAATGATATGTATACAATATTGTTTCAATATAAGGGTATAAGGATGCATCTCACTCAATCAATATCAACAAATCATAACCACCGTCAATTATCACAACTATAACGCGGGTGTAATAAAGAAACACATCACACAAAATTGCAAGTCAATAGTATTCAACTATTGCACATATACTTGGGAAATTCTCAATTACAATCCGGCATTAATATATAGTAACGTTTCCGTTTTATTAACACCGTTATTCGTGACCAATCCGTCACACCATTGTCCGAGACCCCCATCGTTCGCCCTTTACCCCTTGTCTATTTCCTTCCATTTTTTTCTTTAATAGGAAAATGTCCTTCGAACAAGTCCTAAAAGTCTTAAGATACCTCAATCCCGAGCTCGTGTCACGAATCCTCAAGGATAGTTTCCTTCCTTTTCGTAAAGTTTCATATGTCACGATCTACCAATATCAATATACGTAAGTAAGCGAGTTTCGTAGACATTCATTCTTAATATGCCTATCATAGACCCTAAAACTCACGTCATATTTCTAACTAAATTCAAAGTGGATATAGTTTTAATTCTAAAATTATCATACTTGTCAAATTTCAAGCCTAGAGTTAAGCCTCAACTCATCTAAATATCATGAATTTAATGATATTCATCAAGACGATACCACCAAAATTGATTAGCTATACCCATATATATATTAAACTTCAAGGAGTAAATTATATGAAAAATTTAAAATAAAATAAAGTGACCAGGGAACAACAAAGATTCCCACTTATGTGCAGACGTATATGATTGCCAATGATCTTTTTTTTTTTCATTTATTCATAAGTGATTATGCCTAATCATTATTCAATGATTAGGCTTGGTATAATTTATATAAATAATTCCCTCCTTCTATTATAGTTCATGAACGTGATCACCTTTCCAGCTTCTGTGAAAATTAACAATTTCACGTCCTTAAATGCTTATCCCCAGAAACTTGATCAATATAATTAATTAATTACTCCATTAATCTTCTTCCCCTATAATCTAATAATACTCAATACAATACCACACGACAGGATACCATATTCATACATTATATTTTCTAATCCAATAACTAATAATTTAATTGGTAATTTTTGAGACAAAAAAAAAATAATATCTAACTCGAACCACTGATTGCAAAACCAGAAGCATCGCATGAGTATTAAAAAGGTAAAATTTTCCCTTTGCTTCACTTTTCATCCATCCTATTTATTCATTCCTAATAACAAACTAAAAATTTATTTACATCCCAGGGACCACATCGAACAACAACAATCCAGAATTGACTTATCCCATGTATTTCTGTCAAACCAAAAATACTTCCTCTGCATTCCCTACTAATATTAAATCATCCAATCCATAAACAAATTCCAAAAATCTAATTAATTGCTCTTAATTGCACTATCTATTCATTATAAACGTTTTGCCCTTACCCATTAATTTCCACGTAAAATACCACCAATTGAAAACTTCCCCCCAATCCCTTTTTGATTTTTATACTTCCCACACACATTATTTCAACACCCCTATCTTAAAATCCCATTACAGAACTAACGTTGAAAACCTTTACCTGAGTGAAGTCTTCCGTCCTGTAGGTTGATTATCGCCCGCTTGGGTAGTTTCTAAACCCTTTTTATTTCCTGCCCTTTCTAATTTAATTAAGTATAACATAAACAATTCCCCTAACTTAATCAATATATAGGTCCAAGTATAAAGATAAATTAACGAAATTATGCGTATGCCCACTAACTATTCTATATTACTTCTCACATAAAAACTTTTATCACGAAATACTCTTAGCCTTCGAATATAAAAATACCCTTTAAATTTTTCAAAAAGAGGTCAACTAGTCCCTCGTTCTCAAAACAACCTAGCGGGTCGTTACATCACCTACATTTAAACAAACGTTTTGTCCTCGAACGGGAAAAGAAAAGAACTAACCTTAACGCTAAAAAAAGATGAGGAATATTTACTCTCATGTCTGACTCGGTCATCCCATGTAGCCTCCCTCCATTGGACGATGCTTCCATTGAACCTTGTACTGAAGCAATCTCCTTATGACCTTAGCTTTTGCATTTGCCTCTCCAAAATGGTGATCGGTTCCTTCCTCAAAAGTCAAATTCTGATCAGTAACACTGACTCCCATTGATCACATGATCAACCACCCTGATGATACTTTCTTAAGCATTTAATATCTGAAATACAAGATTGACACCTGACAACCAGGTGGCAAGACACTGAACGCCCACTTCACCAATACGCCACAATCTCGAAAGGACAATATACTTGGGCTCAACTTACCCTATTTGTCACCTATCACAACCCTTCATGTTGAGCACGCCTTCAATAAAACCCTCTCTCCACCATAAACTCTAAATCACGATCTTTCGATCTTCATAACTCTTTTGCCTACTCTCAGAGCCATGGAGAAGTCTATCTTGGATCAACTTGACTTTGTCCAAGGAATCCCTCAACAAATCTGTAACCCCATGGTCTAACCTCAATGCTCAAACCAGCCATTGTGGACGACGAGATCTCCTACCCCATGGTCTAACCTCAAATGCATCAAACCACAGCCAATTGTAGATCGACATCTCTACCATACACAGAGCCTCGAATGGTGGCCATCTCAATGCTCGAGTGATACCTATTATTGTAAGCAAACTCCGCTAGAGGCAGAACTGGTCCCACTGCCCCAAAGTCAATCACACACGCCCGCAACATATCCCTTCCTCGAGAACCTGAATAGGTCCGCTCAGATTGACCATCAGTCGAGGGTGAAGGGCTGTATAAGATCCACGCGATCCCACTCTTTCTTGCATAGAACAAACCCCTCCAGAAATGATATGTAATTGGGTGCCACGATCTAAAATTAGATATAAGGAACCCCATGCACACGAACTATCTTTGAAACTATAAATCTTTGGTAACTTCTCGAGTTATGAGGTAGTCCTGAAGCTGGTACAACGGTGTGCAGACTTATCATTCGATCCAACGATGCCCATATAGCATCAACTTCCCAAGGTACGTGGCAATCTACCACAACGTCCATAGTAATGCACTCCCACTTCCACTCAGGTATGGGCATCCTCTGATCCACCTCCGGTCTTTTGGTGTTCCGCTAGAAACTTCACTTGCTGACAATTGAAAAAAACATCGATATACAAATCACTATGTCGCCTCTCTACGACACCACCAATATGTTGCTATCAAGGTCCCGATACAAGCTTAGTAGCCCCCGGATGAATGTGGGTCCTACCTCGACTTGAAGCCTCCTCCATGATCAATCTCATCAAATCACCTGTACGAGAAACACTAATAACCGACCCTTAATCCTACAAACTACTCCCACCCTCACTATCAAGGAATTGCAGCCTTTGGCTTTTTCCTTTTAAAACCTTGTTCCCTAATCTTACATAAATCACCATCATCAACTGTGAGCCCGAATCTATCTGCTCCAACAAGATAACCTAGCCTCCTATAAGCAACCCCTTACCAGATTCTGAAAGATCAAGTCTCACCCAAGCTATTGCAGGGATTGGACATCCCTAGCTAAAGGAAAAGGACGCTCGTTAGCCTATAATATGGCTGACTACCCATACTTTACCTACCACCTTTTCGACTCAAGGCATCTTCTACAAAAACAGTTTCTTGCCTGGATGATAAGATAGTCATGTCGTAGTCCCTTGATAAAACTCCAACGCATCTCCGCTGCCTCAAATTGAGATCCTCTCTGATTTAATATATACTGGAGCTATGATGATCCGTGAACACCTCACAAATGCACACATAACAGATAACCTCCAAATCTTCAATGCAAACACAACAGCCGCAAACTCTAAACATGATGGGTAGTTCTCTTCTCATGAACCTTCAAACGCCGGAGGGAAAAGAAGAAAAAGGAAAAAGGCTCGTAAGCCTGGGAGAAGCTAAATCACCTTTCCCTGAGCTGCATCAATACACAACCAAACCAATCTTAGTCAGCAGTCACGAATTAAATCAAAAACAGGGGGACAAAACCCTCTCCGCTCCCCGTGGTAGGAGTCAAAATTGGAGTCAGTAAGTCCATAAAGTCCTTGAGCTTTGGAAACCTAACCTCACATTCGTCAGAGCCCTTGAAAAGTCACCTCCTTCTGTGTCATCTATTTAATTGAGATGCAATGGATGAGAAACCCTCAAAAAAAAAAAACCGTACATCTGTAATAACCTCAAAAAGACACTACACATCACACAAACTCCCGAATCTTCTCGTAACTGAAGCAGGTCTGACCTTAAAAAACCAATCTCTCTCTAAACCGCCCTCAATCTTTTAGGATCCACCATGATACCCCCTTGGACACTACATGTCCCCAAGCATTCCTAACTGAAACTAAGACCAAAGCTCACACTTTGAAAACTTTGCATAAAGCTTCTTCTTCCTTTATAATCAAGCACGATCCTCAAATTGTGTCATGTTCCGCCATAGTGCGTGAGTATATCAATAATATCTCTCTAAGACAATAACAAGGAATCCAATATGGTCTGAAAACTCCATTCTCAGTCCAAAAAGCTGCAGGGGCATAGTCAATCCAAAGACATCACAAAAACTCGTAATGGGGCCATAAACTTGTTGATAAGTTTTGTCTTAGGTACTCTCCTCCGCCCTAACTTCAGTTTGAGATAGCCAGCATCTCAAATCAATCTTGGAGAAAACTGAGCACACCCTGCAAACTTACAAACAAGTCCATCAATCCGAGGTATCGGTGTACTTATTTATTTCTAATGGTCACCCTGGTTCAACTGTCGATAGTCCATACACATCAACGCATATATCCATCCTTCTCTTCACAAATAAAACCTGGAAGCCAGCCCAAGGAGATACACCGGATCTAATAAAACCTGCTCAACAAATCCTGGCCAACTGCCGCCTTCAACTCTTTCCATTCAGCCGTTTCATACATAAGGAGGAATGGAAATAGGCCGAGTGCCTGGCTCCACATCAATACAAAAATCACTATCAGCGATCTGGTGGAAGACCTGGCAAATCTGTCGTAAATACTGTCCTGAAAATTCACTCACTACTGAAATGACTCAAGCATAGGAGTCTCAATACTAGTATCTCGATGTGGGCCAAGTAAGCCAAACATCCTCTCTGTACCAACTGACGAGCCTTAGGAATGATTAATCACCGACCCTTAGAAGGGTGACTAATAGAACCTCTCCATTCTACTATAGGCAATTCCGGCATAGCTAACTGATGTTTTGGCATTACACTTTAAAATTGTTGTGGGTAAGAGATAACCAATCCATACCAAGACTGCACCCATCAAAATCTATCAGATCTTAAGCTAAGAACCTTTAAATCTGCATGAGTGTCATACCGCATCACAGTACTACATAATCATACAGAGCCCGATCTACAACGGATAGAATCCCCGACAGGAGTAGAAACACGTTCGGCAAATCCAGAGCACTGCACACAATGTATCTAGACTAGGAGAAACACTATGTGGACCCAAGAATAAGTAGAGCTTGGATCAAATAATACAATAGCTCGGTCGATGAAACCGAAATAATACCCTGTGATAACGCATCTCTGAGGCTTCAGCCTCGGCCTACCTGGAAACATAACAGTGAGAACGACCTCCATCACATTGTGAACCTCCCACAACCACCCACCCCCCAGTCGACCAGAAGGAGAACCACCTCTACCTGAATGAGAACTACCTCTACCATTATGTGCACCACCCCTAGCTGGAGGTTGTGCAGCCCTGGAGGTCGAGCCTGAGAACCTGTGTAAGCCACCACGGCTGGTCCTAGGGCAATCTTCAAAAGTGTCCCATATCAACCACACTCAAAACAACAGCCCCTACGAGAATGCAGGGCCCCCTTATGAGAGGAACCTGAATGACAGAATGATGCCTCCCAACTACAAGTTCTAAAGATAAACCCTGCGAAGTATCACCGCGCTCGAAATTATGCCCAAGCGTAAGGGACCAGCCTCAGACGCTGGTAATAGCAGCATGAATGGGTCTTCTGGACTGAGGGTGACAACCTCTGCCCAAGTAACCCCTAGCCTATCCTAGGCGGGCACCATCAATCACCTAAATCACCGAGTTCCTCTTGCCCTCCCTCGCTGCGCAAAATCCCTCACGCCGAATCAATCTCCAACTCCTTAGCGGCATCTATCTAACCGCTTTCTGGAACCAGCAGCAGCAACCTTGAGAACTCCTATCGGATCTAATAATCAGCTTTGTTAACAAACTTCTCCCTCTCTCAGCCTCTGTGGGAAGTATCATCGAGCATGCTAAGCCAGGCATGAAATTTACCTCATACTCCTGCAACTGACATACCCTTTTGCTGGCAAACCCTCAAACTCGGCTCTCTTTGTGCTCCCTCTCACTGTGTGGACCACCATTTGGATGAAATACCTGAGTACACCTGATTCCGATAGTGGATGGGATCCAGCTGGCCTCCTACTAATAAATCCTTCCACCACTGCTTAGCAAGAGCCATTCCATCTGAAACGCTGTGTAGTACTCCATGAACTCCACTAATCCCAGATTGTGCAACCCTCTCATGACACTAACTATAAATTCATATGCATCCTCAGCTAAGTCACCAGTATAAGTAGGAGATTCATTATCTGAACCTCCCAAACCTCTTTTGCTCATCATAGTCATAGAAGGCGGTTCACCAAATGTGCATGTCATATCTGGAAACTCCCAACTAATCCAACGCCGGAGCTACAGCGGCAGCTCCTGAGTCCTAGGAGTCCCTGAGAATCTGGAGCAACTATAGATCTAAGTTTGACCTCCAACACGGTTCTATGATCCATCAAAAGTGATAGGCAAAAAGCTCCTGCCTGGCCATCCCTCTAGGATTCCTAACATAGCGACCAAGATATCTTGAAGGACTGGGGGGGAAACAGTACTGGGTGGAGCCTGAGCTGGCCCATCCCCCTCAACACGAATCTTTTGCACATCCAGATGAATCCTCTGCCTCAGGAGGTACGCGTCTTATAATGACCCTGGGTTAGCTTTGGATTCTTGACCATCCACAGTGCTTGCAATACTGCCCCTACCCCGCCCTCCGACCTCGACTCGTCCCCTACCTATCTACCCAACCTCGATAGTATTCCCAGACGCGGTCACAAGAATAGGATCCTGACCACCAATTGCCGATTTAGAGTCCTCGCCATCCTGAGAGAGAATAGATATCAGATTAGAATTTCTACAAGTTCAAGTGGCAGATAAGAATAAAAGAACAGAATAATTTCCTAAATGTTCCTATAGCCTCTCGAGATAGTTATGGACGTCTTCATACCCGATCCGCAAGACTCTACTAGACATTATCTTTGTACTCTTGAGAACCGATGAAACCTAAAGGCTCTGATTCAAATTTGTCCGACCCCAATTTGCAGGTCGTGATGGCACCTATGTCCAACCAATAGGTTAAGTCAACCCAACATAGTTACCCAACTAAACCAACAAGGTAAAAGACTAACACTTAGAAGATATCCAACATTGAGTTCCTTATAAAAAGTCCGAATTTGAGCTAGAAACTCTCACCCAAAAATTGTGTCTTAAGTACAAAGCTTCTAAATACGATTGCAAGGCTGAAACTAAAATGACAAATCTAACATAAAGGATATCCTGTCTGAATACTGAATAACAGAATACGTAAAAGATAGAGGGAGGTGTGGCCCACGAACAGCCAAGCACCTCACCACACTCCAAGACACTCCAAACTCGGACTCCAAACTGCTCCTCGAGATGTGGCCTCTACTCGGAATCGAATCCCTGCACCACAATAGTGGCAACCAGTGTAGTATGAGTACGAAACACACGTTAACTTCAGTATGTCTCATTGCCGACAACGAGAAGGCGTGACGGAGTTATATAAGAAATAAATTCCTTAGATTAATACAAGTATATATTTATACCTTGCTATTTAAGTCATCAATAAAGGAAATCACGCATCAAGTACTCCAAACACCAAACGAAAACTATACTCACAAGAATGAATGATTGATGATTGCATGCAATATGATACCATGAAATGGATTACTCAGAATATCCAGTACTTCACGCCCCGATATAATGTACTCCTCGGAAATACAATCGAGAGTTCAGGACCCATGGGGACTCGCGAGGTTCCATATACCGACACGAACGATCTCCATGTGTCCTGTGCGACGATCTCAACGCACTATCATAATATTCAAACATTTCGCAACGTACCGATCTCCACGTGCCCACATTACATCTTAACATCTCACCATCGCCCTGCACGGACTGAGCTCCACGTGCCCACATTATACTCATCTCCTCTTAATGTGGTATACAATATTGTTTCAATATAAGGGGATAATGATGCATCTCACCAATCAATAATCAACAAATACATAACCCACACCTCAATTATCACAACTATACGGGTGTAATAAAGAAAACACAATCACACAAAATTTCAAGGCAATGTATAATCAGCTAATGCACATATGCTTTGGAAATTCTCAAAATACAATCCGCATTATATAGTAGTACTTTCCATTTTATAACCCTGTGGTCGCAATGCCGTCACACTACATTGTTACGTCAGACCCCCCCATCTTTCTCCCTTACCGCTTGTCTATTTCATTTTTTTTCTTTAATTTTAGTAACTGTCCTTCAACAAGTCTAAAGTCTTAACATAACTCAAGTACCGAGCTCGTGTCACACGACTCCCTCAAGATAGTTTCCTTCCCTTTTTCGGCACAGTTTCAGAATGTTCACGATCTTACCAAATGATGGCAATATACGTAAGTAAGCTGAGTTTGTAGACATTCAAATCTTATCGCCTATCATAGACCAACAACTCACTCATATTTCTAACTAACTTCAATCTTGATATATTTTTTAATGCCAAAATTATCAATACTTGTCAAATTTTCACGCCTATAGTTAACCTCAATCATTCTAAATATCCAGGAAAATTACTGATATTATCAAAGGACTATACCACCAAAATTGATTAGCTAACCTATAATATATATTAAACTTCAAGGAGTAAATTAATATGAAAAATTAAATAAAAGAAAGTGACCAGGAACTATAAAGATTCCACTTATTGCCAACGTATATGATTGCCAATGATCTTTTATTTTATTTTTTTCATTATTCAATAAGTGAATTATGCCTAATCAAATATTCAAATGATTAGGCTTGGTATAATTGTTAAGATAAATAATCCCTCCCCGTCTATTATAGTTCATGACGTGATCACCTTTCCAGCTTTCTGTGAAATTACAATTCCCGTCTAAATACTTATCCCCCATAAACTTATCATAAATTAATTACTTACTCCATCAAAAAAAAAATCTTCTTCCCCTATAATCTAATAATACTCAATACAATACCACACGACAGGATACCATATTCATACATTATATTTTCTAATCCAATAACTAATAATTTAATTGGTAATTTTTTAGACAAAAAAAATAATATCTAACTCGACCCCAACACTGATTGCACACCAGAAGCATCGCATGAGTATTAAAAAGGTAAAATTTTCCCTTTACTCACTTTCAATCCATCCTATTTTATTCATTCCTAATAACAACTAAAAATTTTTAATTTATACCCAGGGACCACATCGAACAAACCAATCAGAATTGAACTTATCCTTAATTTGCTTCAACCAAAAACTACTTCCTGCAATTTCCCCTAATATAAGATATCCAATCATATCTACATTTGAAAAAATATATTAAGCTCTTAATTGCACTATCTATTCATTATAAAGTTTGCCCATTACCCAATTAATTTCCACGTAAAATACCACCAAATTGAAAACTTCCCCCAACTTCCCTTTTTGATTTTTACGTTCCCACACACATTATTTCAACACCCAGTATCTTAAATCCCATTACAAAGAACTACGTTGAAAACCTTTACCTGAGTGAAGTCTTCTCGTCTGTAGGTTGATTATCGCCGCTTGGGTAGTTTCTAACCCTTTTTATTTTCTGCCTTTCTAATGTTAATTAAGTATAACAAATAAACTAATCCCACTAACTTAAATCAATATATAGGTCAAGTATAAAGATATTAAATAAATTATGAGTATGACCCACTAACTATTAACTATATTAATTCTTCACTAAAAAATTTTATCAACTAAATACTCTTAGTCTTCGAATAGTAAAAAAATACCCCTTTAAATTTTCAAAAGGGGTCAGACTAGTCCTAGTTCTCAAAACAACCTAGCGGGTCATTACAAATAGATTTCTACCTACTTTAACTAACTTCTACTTGAACACTTCATCTTCATATTTCAACAAAGATTCATCCGGCACCATTCAAACCCATGAAGGAACCATAAGTAATAACTTTAACAAAAGAATAACATAATAATATCATGACTACCCAACAGAACAAACTAGAGTTCCGGGCGAACATAATGATCACAAAAACCAAAGAAAACAAATAGAGATACGATCTTAATTCTAATCATCAAATCACTTTTGAGACCAAAATCTTCACTACTATTTCGGGAAAAAAAAAGATGAAGGAGGCAACTTAATCTCAAGCCGAATCATATAAAATCATCTCGGAATTAAAAGATATATATATATATAAAAGTAGGAGTTGTTTACCTTGTTGTGGGCAGCGTTACAGGGACGACAAGCTGAGAAATCGCCTTCAACAACCACAACAAAATTCCGACTGGAGCAGCGATCAAGAAATCCAAATAGACTATCGAACTCAAACAAAATCAGTTCCCTTCTGATTCATTTATATGTATTCAGTATGTATTATACTATCTTTGCGTAAAATGCTCTAGGTATTTGCTCTAAAGATTTCCAACTAAAATCCCCAACCCTTTTTTTCCGACCAAACTCTCTCCCTTCTTTTTTTTTTAGAAAAATTCCTCCCCATGAAGCCATCAGGAAGAGATCTTATATAGCAAACGAATTAGGGCTACACTTTAGGTGGAAAGAGCGAGGGCAAAGTGTAATTTTTGAAGAGAAATTGGAAGCAAAATCGGGATTCACCTTAATTTTGAAATTCAAATCCTCGTTTCCAGATCGAGAAAGAATGGTTCTTGTACCATGAAGTCACCATTTTTGGCAAGCTCAAAAGCAGAAAGTGATGCGAACGATTCGGATGACTCTCTCGCCCTTGAAGCTCGACGTGGCATCATCTCTCGCCTTCAAAGACGAGCAACGATGACCAGGCGTTGTTGTGAGGACAATTTTGCAGGTGCTTTTATCTTCTCTATTGTACGAGCAACTGGAGAGGAAGACAACCCCAACCACGCAATTTGGGGTCGTGTCTCGATCACTGTTCTTGATGGAGCGACTCCCTTCTAACTTTTCAGCGCATGGAGGAGAAGACGACCCTGGGGTCGCTGTCTTTTGTTACAGCACGCTTTTGGGAACGCTTCAGCGATGTTTACGATGTAGGATCCCTCTTTGTGAAAGGGGAGATGGGGTCGGGTCGAGGTTTAAAGGGGAATTTGGGTTGGGCCTGATATCTGGGGGCTGGGAATTGGAGCAAACGTTTTGGATAAACAAATTGGGTTTGAGATTTTATTAGAGTGGATGGGATGGAAGCTTCAAGTAAATGGCTGATGTAATTTGGCCCAAATTTGCATTTTGACGGGTTTAGGGAAATGAGTTATGTTTTGGATTTTAGGAACTGGTCAAATTAAATAAAATTTATGGAATTTGACCAAAATTTAGATTAGATGAATTAATCAATTAATTAACGAGCTTCTTAATTTTAACAATGTAAAATATCTAACTCAATTATAAATCAAGGACTCAAAACATAAGATACTAATTCAGACAAAATTAATTTGTTAAGTAAAACTAAAATCTTTTTAGATGATTTTTGAATATTTAATAAAATAAACTAATCATACAAGAACATATAAAAATATATCGCTTTAAAACTATAAAAATCGACTAAAGCTAAACGATTTGAAAAGCATTCAAATCTTATAAAGTCGACTATTTCAACTCATATGAAATTTAAGAAACTCGTGAATTAATTCCTATCGGGGAGGGTCAAAATTGGGTATCAACACATATAATTCAGTCAAATCTTCAGCTTCTCTATAAATAGTTCAGGGTTGCTCAATCTTAGGGTTTCATTGTAATTTAGTTGTTATAGTTTCTATGATATGTTTCTTGGAGAATTAGTATAGCCTCATGTATAAAACTCTGAAACTGTATCTTGTGTTAATTATCTATATTTCAGGAATTATATTTGCTAGGACGATTAGTCAGAAAATTATGCTTTATAATTTGAAAGCCATATCTTTTAGTATATGAATGATGCATTCTCAGAGAATAATAAGTATTTTGATCTATCCAGTATTACAAATGTATTTTTAGCTTTATATTCAATTAAGAGTAATCTTATCACCTATTCGGACTAGAGTTAAGCGTACCCTCACATTTCGAAAATACGTGTCATTTGTAGTTTTCTAAGTACCCTCTATCGGACATTTGGTTTTAGTGATCACATCATAATCATCCCTTTATACCCTGACAATGTATATTTGATCATGTTGATGGGGCGTATACACCGAACTTGACGTTTAACTCACGTGGTTTATGTCGGTTGATAGTATCTACCATAGTAAGATTTATGTTGCATTGACCATGTATTTAATATTTATTTTAGTATTCAATTCAATATGTTATATATTCATGCTTAGTACATGGTCATTGTATCTAGCTCAAATTTCAGTTATGCTTTTAGTATATCTATTTCCATGTTCAGTTTTTATATTGTTCAGTTTAACATATATCCTGAAAGTTTAGTACACTTAAAGTACTGACGCATACTTTTGCGCTACATCTTTGTATGATATAGATTCAAGAGCTCAACATGCAGACCACAGTTAGCTCGACTTTTCTGTATGGTGAAACCTTATAGTTCCAGGACTATAGCTAGACATGCTTTACTTTTTAGTATTCACTTTTCATTTTCAGACTTTTTAGAATTAGTTGGGCGCATATCCCAACAACTCAAATTAGTTAGAGGCTTTCGGACATAAATTATAGTCAGCTTGAGTCTGTGGTTTTTTCATTTAGAACTATACTCTTCATATATTTTATTTATTCACACATGTTGGGCTTTAGGCCTATACCATATATTAAATTGTTTTTACCTTCCGCACATTTCATGTTTTAAGTGAATTTATAGAGATTTGTCATGTCATGGGTTAGCTTGGGTCACTTGTGACACTAAGCACCGTGTTGCGTTTAGAAAGTAGCATCGGGGCGTGAAAATTAGATTCACGATACGAACTAATATATATTCTTACCGATAAACATAAGTAAGAGTTTATTCATAGTTTAATTTTCCAAGATAGGGTTTCTCTTTTTTCATGAATGTGTGAGGAAACCCCACTACTATTACCTTTTTTCATGAATGTGTGAGGAAACCCCAGTACTATTACTATATAGGTTGTTTGGTAAGATGAATTTGAAACATAATGCATGCATTAACTTTATGTCCTATTAATTCTTTGTTTTGTATGCTTTTTCAATCAAGTACACTCTATTTGGTATTATGTATTATGCATAACCAATACATGAAAATTATTTGTTATCAACGCAAGGGGCTTTAATGAATGCATTAACATGGTAAAAATAATAATTTTTCCTCAAAACCTTTTTCACCGTATTTGTGGAGGATATTTTGTAAGCAAATATTTCCTTAGAAGTTATGCAATGCATGCTATTTTTAATAGATCAAACCATATATTCTATGAAAACACTGTCATCATAACTAATACAAACATAATTAAATACCAACGTTACTAACACATCACACACTACGCACACGAACCCTCTTGGAATACTGGATTTGATACCATTTTCAACCTAACGGACACATTAATATACACTCTTTATTGTAGATCCTATAATAAATGAAAATCAGGTATAGCACACAAGGAGTTTATGCATAATTAGAATTATTTAATAAGAGTAGAAAACTTAAAAAACTGACTATAGTTTAGGGATTATTGGATACAATAGCTTACTTATATATTAACCATAATAGCTATAATTTCTATCTGAAATCTTGGTCGTATCCAAAGTTATATAGGATTTATAGTTTTTATTAAAAAAATAATACAATAATACAGTTTTTAAAATATAATGCACTAAATAAGGGTTTTTGTCTTTGTTATGATAAGGTATACATAAATAGAATAGGGAGAACTAATAATCACTTAGTGGCTGATTGATATAAAAAAATCAACAACTCTGTTTTCAAAATTATTGCGAGATAACCTTTCTAAAGGAGTGAGAACTCTAATGAATATTTGTTAGATACTGGGTACACTAAAATAAGAAAAAAACTAATATTAGGATTTGATGATAAATTTCCAACCAACACTTCTCTGTATTTCAAAATTATGGCGAGTAGCTTCTTTTTTTAGAAGTAACATCTAAACAAACGAGACACAGTAATAACAATATATAGTTAACTCGCTCTAAGAAAGCCTTTTACTGTCAGCAATTTGTAGTAGATTATATAAGAGACATCAATTTTTTTCATTTTCTTTGCACCTTCATAATTAGTTTATTTTCTTAACCAGATAAGAAAATATCAGTTGAAATACCTCCCTTTTTTTTTGGGGGAGGGAGGGGGCAATTTTATGAGTTGATCAATAGGGATAAGTAGAAGCGATCATTTACATATTATTACCATCTTTCTAGAATATGTTATACATCAATCTCATACCACTCCTATAGCAACCTTATGACATTATACTCGTATTCAACTTAGTCAGTATCGCATTCGAACACTTGAGCTACTTATGGAGATTAATTAACATGCTATTCCAACTTCACGCTGGAGATTAAGTTGCAGTGTATGTGTACTCTATTAAGTGAATGAACTAAAACTGCAATTTATTTAGTTGAATTTCAAAAATATATCACACCGCATCAGGCTCTAGGATACAAAATAATAAGGCAATAAACTATGTTATGAAGTGAGATATACTTGAATGTGCAAAAATTACAAGACACCATTCATACAAGTATTTTGAGCGATCACAATGTAGAGGAATTAATCAACATCTTCCCATTAAACATAAGGTAAGTACAGACGGATAGTCTCTCTCAAAAAGTGAAAAGGACAGCCAAGGCCATTTGTATGGGTCTGTGCATGTGGTCTTCGAAAGAAGATTGTAAATGGACAAGGAGTTGCAAACCTTAATTTTGTTCCCATACCATTAAACCCTTGTGTATATTGATGAAATTTTGTGGTATGTGAAGATCGACTCTGAAACTGTTCTGCCCAATCTGGAAAAAATACTTTATTAACAAGATGATATGATTATATATATTGAATGAGCATGACTAATAATAGTGATGATAATTTGGAAGTAAATTTAAGAGAGAAAATATGCCTCTCTGATCCTAATAATTTGTTTGTCAATTGTTTATTTCACAATGGGGTTGTAGTCTTGTGATTGTCCTATTAGGATCTTCTTATTAGGACTCCATTGCTACCACTGCTAATTACCATTTGTTGACAATCATCAACTTATACTTGGAAGTGACTCTCTAATTTAGTCACCAAAGTTAGAATTTGTGACATATATGTCTTGGTTCTCTCCTCTTTCCAAAGAATCAAAAACTGAAGTTCTCATAGGATGATAAAATGATGAAACTTTTGATTTCTAGGACGCTCTCTTTCGATTTCTCAAATTAGGATTTCTGGCCGAGGTTGTTGGAGGATAGTAATTGTTAGTTTCACCTTGATTCTCCAGAACAACCGGGCATAGGGATAAAGGTTTAGGATTGATTGAATTTTATCGCATTAGTGCTGGCTCCTACAGTATTCTT
This sequence comes from Solanum habrochaites, assembly GCA_027704765.1. Taxonomy (NCBI): domain Eukaryota; kingdom Viridiplantae; phylum Streptophyta; class Magnoliopsida; order Solanales; family Solanaceae; genus Solanum; species Solanum habrochaites. Next base: position 73,767,999 of record JAKWJA010002489.1, read on the forward strand.
GACACACAGAAGCATTTTTTCAATCCCATGGATATACGATAATGAATAGTTCCATTGTCATCAGGATAATCCGGATAAATTATCTCGAAGAATTATTACCGATGGCTGAAGTACTAGGAGAGGTGGGTAGTGGTATAGTTTGGTGCTCCTCCGACAACATTAAGGAATTGTGATAATAATGGTGATATCATTGATGCTCTTGAGTCATATCAAATATTTCGACAGACTCTATGCTTCTTCCCCAAAAGCAAATTCAGTCCCATTGTAGATATAGTAGCTGAATAAAATGCGCGTAGTAATATTATCCATGGGCTAACTATTTTGGAGCGTGCATCTTGTTACCAGTTCTTATAAAATTTCCCCCTTGTAAATGTTAGGTATATAAATGAGGACACTTGTCATTTTATTTATGCTATTTCATATTGGAAATTCTAATGACATATCTAGATTTAAGATGCGGATGGTTTACTGAATTGTTTTTGTAGATATTAAAACCAAAATAGGAAAAACAACCAATAATCACTTTTTAGGACTTGATTGGATAGGACAAAACTCCAATCGGTACTCCTTGTGTTTCAAATTATGTCTCGTTACTTTTTCTCTCAAATAAGTGATGATTTCTAAATGATTTCTCTGTTGATATTATATACTAAAATAGAAAAAATAACTATTTATCACTTAGTAGGATTTGACTGAATATGACAAACCTCCGAATTTGTATTCAAAAACCATAGCCGAGTAATACTTCTATTCTCAAATACATGATGGTTTCTAAAGATTTTTTCTATAGATATTTAGATTAATAAACAGAAAAAAAACAAACTGTTAATAACTTAGTAAGATTGACAGGAGTAGATAAAACGTCCTCCATAAAATGATGGAAAACTAAATTTAAGTATTCATTAAAATATTACTATTTTAAATTTGTAGGATACATTGAAAAAATCTGACAAATTATGTATATAATATTGTTTATCATTTTATAATATATGTTTAGCATATTTATATTCCTCATTGAAAAGTTAGTTCTTAGGAATATTGTGGCATACATGTACTTTTTTTATATCAGGTATTGCCAATTTGTTTGTTAATAGCGACATATTTAACTAAATTTTGTAATAAATGAATGTCAACAAGAAAGAACTATTTTAATTTTCACACTCAATAAAACATATTACTATTCGGGAATCTTAGTCAATATAAAATCCTCATTGATAAATTTAAAATTGTATATTAATCCACATGAGCATAATTTTTTTCAATCTGTATGCATACTTGTTAAAGGAGTAGATATTATGTCCCAATTTCTCGAATTTGCTAAGAAAAGATTCGATTACTATTAGTAAAAGCTATGTGAGATTCTCTAGTAAAAATCTAAGCCTAACAATGATAATAGCAAAGGAAAAAAATTAAATCGACATATAATTATTGTAGGTGTATAAATAAGAGAAAGTTGTATGTTTAATTGCAATGTCAAGCGCACTATTTTCTTGATTTGGTGAGGAAGACAAAACATGTCCCATTCAAACCACTATATATTTCGTGGACCAAATTTTCAAATAGAAACGTGAAGACAATGAAACCAGTTCCATCTCTGCTCTTTCAAACATTGGCATATCCCATTTCTTACAAGTATTTGTCACTGCTCACAAGTAGAAGGTTTGAACTGTGCTTGGATAAGTATAGGAATACTATTTCAAATGTTTGATTATGTGAAGCCGTATAGGAGATGAAAAGATCATAAATCCTTGGAATTTGAAGTGACGGCTAACTCTATATGATGATTAGCATTATTTATTAATATGATATGATAGGGTTATTATTTAATAATTAATTACATGATTGTCATGTTTTATTGAATTGAAGGGGTGACAATGGAATTCAACTTTGTCTTAGGACTCGTTCCAATTTAATGTAATACTAAGATAATGAAAAGGCCCATTTACGGGCCCAATATTCAATCTCTACTAAAGGTGTTTAGTTTTTTGTAAAATGGTTATGAATCCTTCAAATAAACATGATAGGAAATAATAATAAAACATCAAAGGTTTTAACAAATACAAAATAATGACCTACTTGATGAAAATTAAATGAGTCATCTCATTTTTTACAAAGTAATAAGAGGATGAAAAAAAGTTATGACTTTGTTGTCTTAATAATTAGTAAATTAGAGAACAATTTGTATAATATAAAAAAATCTAAAATAATTAATAACGATAATGAATAATATATTATCCAATAAGAGTATTTTAAAAATATTCAACAAAAGTTGATATAAGCTATATATAGTAATTCAACCTGAGCTGTTAGCATAATAAATTTCATATAACTTGCTTAAAAAATTTTAAACTATGATAAATAATAGTATAAATAAATAATGTGTTAAAAAATTAATATTGAATATGTTATGAAATTGAGATAAATAAACAGAGAAAAGAAGTAATTACATACTTTAAAATTATCTCCATAATCCCAAAAAAAAAAAAACCACAACGCCATTAAATTTAAAGTTTTGAACAGAAACAAAAGGAAATGAGCATCATAAAGGATTTTGAAATTGTTGGAAAATTTGATTTTTAAAAAAGCTTTTTCACTGGTTGCATTCCTTTTGAATTAAGCTTTTTAAGAAAAGTATTGTGAAGATATTGAATTTAACATTGGTAATGTTCATTAGGGTGTTGGAAAAAGTGTGAAGTAAGTGAATTTTGCTGAAAATTGCTATATCGACAAGTCCAGAAGTGAGTGTCGACGAATACATAGTAACATTTTACTTTTGCTTAAGTATTTTACAAAAGTACGTAGGGTCAATATAGAGAAGTGATGAAAGTAGTTCTTGAAAAAAAACTGCCTGCATTATGGTTTACCTAACAAGAATCTATACCTAAGGTTAGTATTTAAAACGCAAATAAAAAATAAAGGGCGAGAAATTTGTTGGTTTAAGACATGAGAGGGAAGAGAATTGAGCAGTGAATGAAATGAAGAATGACTTAATGTCTATTTATTTGTGTCATAGACTTAGTTCTAGAAAAATCTTATAAATTATAGTTTTTAGAAAAGTCATGTAACTTGCGGAGGAAATTTACCACTTGAAAAAATATATATTTTAATGAAAATTAAAAATACAATTTATAGTTTTTAAAAGGGAAAATACATTAAATTCCCCCCAAACTTGGCATCAAAACACACTTTAGTAATTTAATTGTACGAGTGTTTAAATACTCCCGTAACAATGAAACTAATTAAATACCACCTTAAGAGCTGACTTGGCAAAGTGAGTATAGTCACTCTCCTCAAAGCGCGTGAAATAATAATAAAAAATTAAAAATTGAAAGGTAAAATCATACACATGACATTTTTTATTGGCCAATATCTAACTAATATTTTTTAATTTTTTTTACAAGCTAAAGTTAAAAGAATGGAAATTTCTTTTTTTAAGAAATAAAGGAATTGTGGTTTCAATTATTTTAAAAATATTAATAGTTTTGTTCGCCAATTTATTTTGTGTCTTCCCCAATGGCTTCTTCCCCATTGAAGCACTCCTATACCTTTATTTTTCATATTAAATAGTTAACCATATCCGCGCTTCGCGCGGACCTCATTAGATTTATGAAATTTTTTGTTTAAATATTTGAGTCAATATTATATCATTGAACCAATAACTTGTATTTTTCAATTGTTTCACGATATTCTCGTTTGCGTATAATCTACTTGGTATGTTATTTTAAAAAAATGTAAGAAGAAGGAAAAAAGAAAAAATAGTTTAATGGGGAATTTTCTTTTGTTTATGCGGCTAGTAAATCTTAAATTTTATATTTTAGGAGGAGTTAAATTATACAATGTCATAAAAAAAATAGTAATGACAAAATTTACTCTAAATAAATTGTAACCAATAATTAATGATATTAAAAATCAATCGTGCGGATTGTGTGCGAGGTCGTCGGCGTGTTGTGTGTCTGTGTGTGGCTGTGTGTGTGAAACGCAAACATTCAATATTTAAAAAAATATCAACACAATAAGTATGATTAAAGAACAAAAAAAAGCAAAAATTGCCATATAGCAAAATGCGCACTGTTAATAAACACTTATAATTATAATATATAGAAAAAAAAAAACAACTATTAAAAGGTACAAAAACTATATAAGAAAATCTCCTTTGAAATTGTTTTTTAGTAGAATAAGTAAGATAAGAAAAACTATATAACTTGACACATTAATTACTTAGGGGGTTATCCACATTGAAATGGGGGTTTGAAAGCATGAATATATTAATTAATAATTAAAAAAAAGTTGCAGTATTATAAAAAAATATCAATTTATGCAGAAAATACTATAAAATAATTATTGAAGAGGAAAATTTTGAAAATATATTTTACAATATCATACGGTGAAGAAAATAAAAGACATACTAAATAATTAGGAGAAAAGATAAATCGTGATCGGACGGTGGTGAGACAAATATACCACATATTTTATTATTTCTAACATTCAACTTTATATGTAAATAGATATATTGGTTTTAAGTAAATAATAAAGAGAAAGTAACTTAAAATGTTTTTTTAAAAATTGTTATTATGAAATATAATTAGAAAAAAGGTCAAAATGAAAGAAAGAAAAGAAAGTGGAAAATTAATCTATTAGGATTGAAATTAGAAAGAAGTGAGTTATGAGTTTGGATGGTTATTATTTATTCCTTAATAAAGTAGTATGTGAAAAGGTTTTTGATTTGTTGTAAAGTTCCATATATAATAAAAATTATTTTTAATTAATTGAGTAAATTACTTTTACAGAAAATCAATTAATTTGAATAAGAAAAAAGGTCAAAAAAGAGAAGAAAATATCACATCACTTTTTGTTTTATGAGCTCATTTCAATAATTAAGAGAAGTTAAATAAATTCCACTTCTTAGTTTTAATATAATTAAGTGGACTAGGGACAAATTTTTTTCTTCTTCTGTTCATTAAATAATTTATTTATTCGATTAAAATTTTTTAAAAGTACAAAAATGATTAATCATCTTTTGTTTAGTCTAGATATTTTTTTAATATGATAAAAATTACTCATATATTTTTAGGGGGCAGCATATGCAACACTATAAGAAATGTATCATGTGCAATTTATTATTTTTCACATAAAGGTTTGGAAGTCATGATATTATTAATTACAATTAAAAAATAAGAGTTACATATACAAAAAAAAAAATGCAATTATGCAGACTATACTATTAAGTAATTTTTGAAGAGGAAATTTTGAAAATAATTTTACAATCTCACACTGGTGAAGAAAAATAAAAAACATGCTCTATAAATAAATTTAGAGAAACGAAAATGTATGGAGCGGGGTGATAGAAATGTACCACTCATCTTATTTTTCTAACATTCTAATTTTATATGTAAATAGATATATAGTTGTGAAATAAATAATAAAGAGAAAATAACTTAAATTTTTTTTTAAAAATGTTATTCTGAACTTATAATCAAAAGAGGTCCAAAAAAAAGTAAAAGAAAGTGGAAAATTAATCTATTAGGATTGGAAATTAGAAAGATGTGATAGGGATGATATTATTTATCCTATTATGTGAAAAGTGGTCACTTCGTTGTAGATGTTCCATATTAATAAAAATTTATTTTAATATGGAGAAACTACTTTTTACAAAAAGTCAATTAATTTAATAAGAAAAAAGGTCAAAAAAGAGAAGATAAAATAGCACATTCACTTTTTTTTGTATTGTCATTTTCAATAATAAGAGAAGTTAATAAATTAAACTTTTTAGTTTTTAATCTAACTAATGTGACCTATGGAGAAATTTTCTTATTCTTGTCATTAAATAATTATTTATTCATTAAATATTTTAAAGTACTAAAAATTGATTAATGTATTTTTGTTTAGTCTATGACTATTTTTTAAATATGATAAACTTAGAATCAATATATGTATGCATGCAATATGCAATAAGATATAAGAAATGTATAATGTGCAATATTAGGATTTTCAACTGTAATAAAAATTAAAATACTAATTAGAACATGACGAAAAACAAAAACCTACAATAAAAAAAAAACTATATAAATTTTCTCTTCATTCCTAATAATAATAATAATAAAAAAAATAATAATAATAATAATAATAATAATAATATAATAATAATAATAATAATAATTAATAAAAGAAGAAAGAGCAAAGTAAAAATGGAAGAAAAATGTTAATTGGCTTTGAATGTGTCATTTTAGTTAGAGTTTATAATTTAAGTTTGTTGAATAAATAAATATATACTAATAAAAAAATAAATCAAAACAATACATGAACAAATTAATCTCAAAATATTTGGAACAGGAAATCATTCAAACTTTTTTACTAATATGACCATTTATTGATGAAATCTTGAATAATTCTGATTCCTTCTTCATTTCAATAAATTAATAGAAGGTTAAATAAATTTACACTTTTTGTTATAATATAATTAATGTGACTAAGGGGAAATTTTTTTTCATTCTTTTCATTAAATAATTTATTTAGTCATAAATTTTTGGTTAATTACTAAAAAATGATTAATTTATTTTTGTTTGTCTATGACTATTTTTTAATCTTTTGATAAACTTACTATAATATAAGGGCATCAATATCGCAAAGAGCTATAAGAAATTATCAGGTGCGCAATATTATATTTTTCAACTGTGACAAAAATTAAAATATTAATTAGAACATGACGAAAAAATTACATAAAATTAAAACTATATAAACTCTCATCTTCAGTAAGAAGAAGAAGAATGAAGAAGAAGAAGAGAAGAGAAGAAGAGGAGAAGCGAGAAGGAGGAGGAGGAGGAGGAGGAGGAGGAGGAGGAGGAGAAGGAGAAGGAGAAGGAGGAGGCGGAGGAGGAGGCGGGGGCGGAGGGGGCGGAAGGAGGAGGAGGAGGAGCAAAAATATATATCTATAAAAAAAAAAGATAATCGAAATAATACATGAATGAATTATCTTCCCCAAAATATTTGAAAATCATTCCAACTTTTTTACTAATATGCACCATCAATATTCGTGATGAAAATCTTGAATAAATTATGGATTTTTCATTCATAAAACTTGTACCAAACTTAATGCAAAGACAATTGATGGAATCTTGAAGAATATCTTTATGATTTTATCAATATGAAGATCAATGATGAACTTATTAAAGTAATGATTGATGAAAGATGAAGAAAAATATAAAAGAGGAAAAGGAAAAAACGTATACTAATAAAAAGAAGAAGAGAAAATGAGAATGATCTTGGACATTAGATAATTGTTATTTATAGTTGTGAACAACCATTAAGAAAAAAAAATAAGTTGACGAGACATTAGAGACATATTATTAAGTAGGAAATGTAAATAGTGGAGGTTTTGTTGTAACTTATTAGGTTAAAAATAGAATAATAAAATATTGAGTGAATTTTTTAATAATAAATAAATTATTAATAAAAGAAATGAAAAATAAATAAAAAAGGTGGGAAAAAAAGAAAAGAAATTTAAAATGGTGGCCATAGAGAGGTGCCACATCAGCTCCTCTATGATTCTCTTTTATATAATATTATATATATATTGAATTTTTTCCTTCATCTTCATCATTCACCTCACAAATCCTCATTAATCACAAAAAGTCAACACCAATTCATATTATTGAATGCAATTTCTTGAATTGTAAGTTAACCCCATTTGTTCTATAGTTGCTGATTGCAAAAAAAAAAATGTGGGTTCTATCACCGTTTTTACACAATCTCATTTTTAAATTTTGTTTTTTAATAATAAAATTATTTCAAAAAATATTATTCGCCATGGAAAAATTGTGGAATAAGATTACGGTTCGAAGAAGAAAAAGTAAGTATTGATAAATGTTGAAGCAAGAAAACAATCATTGAAAGATGAAAATTCGAAAAAAAAAAAAGAAGCTAGTGAAGGTTGAAATGGTGAAAATCAAGAAAGAAGAAAGGGGGAGGAGTAGAAGAGAAGGGGTAGAATAAGATGTGACACTTTTGATTTTAGAATTTATTTTTAATTAATTGATTAGTGTAACGAGTTCAAGAAAACAAAAGGGTAAATAAACAAAAAAAATAAAAATTAATGACAAGGTGCTTACATGGCTGTGACATGGTGCTTACATGACTACGATGTGGCGGGTGAGAGTGGTATACCAGTCTCAGGGTTGTATTTGATACAGTTCAAAGATGTTAAAAGGGGTATTTAAACGTCCATATAGTTAAAGTTAAAGTGAGTTTTGCAGCCAAGTTTAAGAGAAATTTGATGTATTTTCCCTTTTTTAAATGAAATATATATTAAATGATCATATTATCCTAGATCGTCCTCAACTTTTTAAATCAAACTTTCATCAGTTCAAATATTTAGATTAATATGTTTGAAATCAAGTAAAAGTACAAACTCAACTTTTATAATTTAGTAAACATTTTTAGTTTTACTTAATATTAATATTAGCGTCCGATTCATTTTACTTGTAAAGTTACTTTTAAACATCGGTGTTTAAAAGATATAGTATTAAAAATATTAAATTTAATTGTAGTATTCTTGCAATTAAAATTAATAGATATTTATGTATGGTATCATAATTTAGTTCTTTTTAGGTGTATACATAGTCAAAATAAAGTGAAAATAAATTAACTGTATTTTTTAACTAATAATTTTAAGTTAAAGAGACCTTTTTAGTAAGCATAATGAATACAAAAATATTAGGAATTAATTGAAGTATAGTTAAATAGAGTAATGAATAGATATCACAATAACTCATAAAGAAAATGTGAAGTGATAACAAAATGAGTTGATAGAAATAATATTAACCAAAGATGTTTCTAGATTTATTTAGCTTCTTGTTTTTATTCTTGGTAGATTTTTGTTAATATGAAATTACATTTTTACTCTTGATCGTCTTTCACTTCATATACAATGTGATATTTCTAGAATTATTTGTTTCTCTTGATATCTTTCTTGATAGATTTTTATTAGTATAAAATTACATTTTTATCCTTAGTCGTTCTAGGCTTCACTCTTCCATATAATATTTACTAGATATCATGTGCTTGCGTTAGCGCAGACCCAACGTATGTTAATTTTTTTTCTTCCAATTTATGTGACACAAATGAAATTTGAAAAAATAAACTAAATTTTTATATGTGTTTTTAAAAAATATTTTAAATTATTAATTTATGTACCTTTTTTATGTCATTTTTAAATAATATATGTTACTACATGTAACGACCCAAACCGAGCCAACGACTGGACACCCACATTACCCTCCTATGTGATCGCGAACCACCAATCTAACCCCAACATTTCAATATAATATCAACAGAAAGTAATGCGGAAGACTTAAAACTCATTAATTAAAAACCCCAATTCAAATAACTTCTAAAATTCAACATCTATATTCCCCACAATCGGAAGTCACCCCACAAGAACATATATGATCAAATTACTAAAACTAAGAGTATTTAAGAAGCTAAATAACCAAAAGATAGTCATGCCGGGGAACTTCAAGGCATCAAGACATGAGAAGGGATCCAGTCCAAGCTAGAAGCATTAGCTCACCCTGAAATCCGGGTGTAATGAAGACTGGCTAGAGTGACGGTTAGTTGAAGACGACGGATGTTTGACGGCACTCACAAATAACAAAGAAAGAAAACCTTACAAGTAGGGGTCATACAAAACACAAGTACTGAGTATGGTAGATCGGGCCAACTCAAATAGGAATTTTGTAGAAAGGAAAACAGTATATATCAGATAAACATAAATCATATATAATACTCAACATGTAGCACAAACAAGTTACTGTAATCGCAATAATAAACTACGGCCAAGTTCACCATGAGGACTCAAGCCTCAATACCATACCATTTGGAACTAGGTTCATTAGAGTAAGTATATAACAGATTTCAAGATTCATTACTTTCTATCTGGTGTCGGAATGTGACACTCGATTCCTCTCATACTATCCTGGGTGTACGGGAACGTGGACACCCATCCTATTCTATCACCTTGGTGCGAACGTGGGACACCCGGATCCAATTTCTATCCTGGTGCAATAACTTGGCACTTACGATCCTCATCATTTACTATCCGGGTGCGGAACGTTGACACCCTTATCCAATTCTATCTGGTGCCTGGAACGTCTGAACACCGATCCTCATAATATATCATCGGTGTAGGAACGTGGAAACCCGATCCCATAACCTCATTCTTTTAGTTCATCAGCCTTCTTTTGATACTAAGGCATCATAATCATGTAAAAAGAGGGTTTTCAAGATTAAAATTCAATATCTTCATAGGCTATTTCATCGCAATGATATATATTATAGTATATATATTATATATATACTATTATATATATATAACTCATCAGGCATTACACACAATTAAGCATATAGAAGGGTTTCAATACTACCCAAGTACAGATCATTCGCTATTAAGAGTTTACTATGTGAACTAGCATACAAACACATAACCTACCTCCACGAAGATTAGTGATCAACAGCCAAATTCCCCAAAGCTTGTTTCCTCTTCGTTTTCTCCATTTTTGTTCGATTCTCTCCTCTCTCTTGTTCTTCTATTTTTCTTGTTCAAACCCTCTTCTTTTACCCTAACTAGCATATAATTAAGTATAAAAGATAGGCAAAAGAACCCATTATTAATAAGGTACATATTTTAACCCACCAAGTAATTCGACCTATTAACATTAACCCACTACATTTATAATTAAAGCAGGAAATCTCCAAAACGCCCCTTCAAAGTACTTAACAGAAAATTCGACCCCGCCTGGGATACGCAGCCTTGACGGCCCATCGCCTGCACGGTCGTTTTGCTGCCCGTCACAGAGTTCAGAGACTAAGTTACTGAAGTCTTTGTGATGGTCGTCGTTTCCACGACGTTCCGTCGTGCCACGACGTTCGTCCTGCCATTTCCGTCATGAACGTTCAGAGAGTCGCTCTCAGTACCCAAATTTCTAAATTTAAGTGTTTTGAACGAGAACCATCACGACGGTCAGTCGAGACAATGACGTTCTGTCGTGGGATCAGTCGTCTCAGCCAATTATTTTTCTAGAAATAAATCTGCTGCTCAAAAACGACTAAAAGGTTGTTTACAATACGATACCAATTTACCCATCGTTCGTCATAGACGATCACAGAGAAGAAAATAAGAGTTGAAAAGGAGTATATGAACTGTAAACAGGTAGTGTGGTATCTTTCTTGATATCAGCCTCTTCTCCCAAGTGGCCTCTTAAATGGTCGAGTCATTCCATGGGACTTGAGGGATGCAATATCCCTTGATCTCAACTTGAGATTTCCTATTTAAAATGGCACAGGCTCCTCCTCATAAGAAAAGGTCTCTCAAGCAGGATACAAAAAAAAATAAAAAGAAACATGAATCCCAACGAAGATGAGTCTTCATAACCCATGGTATCCTTTTCAACATGACATATGAAATTACGGGTTGCATCCTGACAGCCCTGGAGCAAGGCTAATTCATAAGCCACCCTCCTCCTACTAGCTTCAGAGATTCAAATGGACCAATACCTCGGATAAGTTACCTCTTTTACCAAATCGAATCACACCCTTCAAAAGGGTGAAACCTTCAGCAAGACTTGCTCACCCTCCATTAAACTCCAAGTCCCTAAACCTTTCGATACGCATACTCCTTTTGCCTACTTTGCGCCTCTAAAGCTTTCTTGAATAGATTTTACCTTCTCATGAATCCCTCAAAAGGTCAGTACCCCAAGCTCTAACCTCGAATGCATCCAAACCAACCAATGGGAGACCTACATCTCTCCCATAAACGCTTCAAAGAGCCATATCAATACTTGAGTGATAGATATTATTGTATGAAAACACCGCTAAGGGTAAGAAGTTATCCCAACGACACCCAACCGATTCATCACACGATGATCGAGCATATTTCCAATCTTGAACGTTCGCTCAGACTGCCATCGGTCCTGAGGTTTGTTGAAATGCTAGGTACTAAGGTCCAACCTAGTATAATTTCGCATGCAATGTTCTCCAAAACTTAGAAGTAACATGCGTACCTCTACTGATAATGGAAAGTGGAACTCCATGCAACCGAACAATTTCTGAGATGGAGAGTCTGTCTACTTCTCTGGCATGGTAAGTCACCTAACCGGAATGAAATGAGCAGATTAGTTAATCTTTCCACAATTACCCAAATAGAATAAACTTGCCAAGTCTTTGGAAGACCGACCCACGAAGTCCATTGCAATCCTCTCCCATTCCATTAGGAAGGGGCATTCCCTGAAGTGTTACTCCGGGCCTCTAGTGTGTTCTACTTTACGTGCTGACACTTTGGACATTGGCAACAAACTCAACAAGTCGCAACGCTTCATGCACTCCCAAAGTGTTGTTCACGGTCACGGTACATCTTGGTTTGCACCGGATGTATGAGATATACGAGACTAGAGCTCTGTAAGAATGGTGTGGGATCAAATCCTCAAACGGGGCACACCTAACCTTCCATTAATTCTCAAAAACACCTTCAACCAGTATTGCTATCTTTAGCCTCTACTCGCAACACCATATCCCGAATTAGGCTTAGTTTCTCATCACAAATGTTTCCCATGTCTTTTCAAGAAAAGAAGATCTCGCTCCCACAATGGCCAAAAATCTCACATTCTCATTTACTTCTAACCTCAAAAGTCATTAGCCAGACGAGTCTGAAAACCTCTCTAGCCAATGGGCATCTAGAAATTGTAAGTGGGCTAAACTACCCATGCTCCATGTTTTCTACTTAGGCGTTTGACCACAACATTGGCTTTTATGGGTGATAAAGATGTAAATCGTAGTCCTTCAGTAGTGGCCATCCATCTCTCTGTCTCAAATTCAAATCTTTGAGTCAAGACATATCTAGGCTACGATGATCCGTATAGACTTCACACTAACCCCATATAGCTAGTGTTTCCATTGTTAATGCAAACACTACCGCAGGCCAACTCAAATCGGGTCCGATAATTTCGTTCATGCACCTTTAATTGCTCGAGTTTAGCATATATAAGCAAGTACGGTCTCTGCCATTTAACACTGCAACCAAAACCAGAATAGGATGCATCCCAATACACAAACGAAGTTCTTACCCTCTTGGCAAGGTAAGGAAAGTGCTGGTCGAGTCAGCAAGGGTATTGGTTTCTGAACTTTCCTCACATTTCATCCGACAATACAACTGGAAATTCTGCTTAGTCAAGTTCGTCAATTGGAAGCAATAGAAGAGAATCCCTTGACAAATCGACGGTAGTAACTGGATAAACCAACAAAGCTTCTTATTTCTGAACATTAGTAGGCCTTACCCAATTCTTCCTACTTAGAATCTTAGAAGGATCCACATCACGCCATTCCTTAGGAAACCACGTCCCCCACAAAGAAGACATGAATTAGCAAAACTCCGACCTGGAGAATTTGGCATAAAGCATTCTCCCTCAACATTCCAACACAATTATCAAATGCTCCTCATGTTCCTATACTCTTGGAGTATATCAGTATACCATCAATAGATTCATCACAAAGCGATCAGATATGGCTTAAAAATCCCGCTTCAAAGGCTCATGAAAGCAGCAGGGGCATTCGTTAGTCCAAAGGAACATTTACCCAAGAATTCGTAATGCCCACACTGGTTCGAAAAGGCAGTCTTGGCACATCTGCTGCCCGTATTTCAATTGATGGATAACCAGAACTCAATTCAATCTAGATAAGAACAAGCACATTGTAACTGATCGAACAAAACATCAATGCGAGGAAGAGTGATGGATACCTGTCTTAATAGTTACTTATTTAGTTGCTGGTAAATCTATGCACTCCGAAGACTCCCATATTCTTCTTCACAACACAACGGATGACCCCACGGGGATGCATTTCGTTAATGAAAACTTTACTTAACAACTCTTGAAGTTGAGCCTTAAATCTCTTAACTAGCGGGGAGCCATTCTATAGAGGGGGTAGAAAATGGGGCGAGTACCCGGTTCAAGATCGATGCAGAGTCAATAGCTCTTCCGGTGCATACCAGGAAAAGGTCTCAGGGACACACAGTTAAAAACTCTGCGGACTATTCGAAACCGACTAATGAAGGTACTTGGGTAGTATCATCCCGGAGGTGGCCAAGAAAGCTACACACCTTACTAACCATCTCTTAGCACGAAGAAAAGGAGATGATCGAACCGATTGGAAGTGTAGTCACCCCTCCCCACACTAACGGATCTGTCCCAGCTTGGCTAAAGTAACAGTTTTAGCATTACATCCAAGATTGCAAAATTGAAAAGCCAAAGTCATTCCCAGATTACAGCGAAGTCAACCATTTCTAGGGACAACAAAGTCGACATGAGTATTGATTCCACACAAAAGTCACAAGACAAGATCTCATGCACCTTTTCACTATAACCGGACTCACCCACCGGAGAGAGAGTAGAAACACGAATAGGCATTGTCAAGGCAAACCCAAGTAAAGTAAGGACAAGTAGCAAATGAAGAAGATACATATGAAATGTGGATCCAGGATCAAATAATAGGAACCATGCAATACACAACCAAAAGATTACCTGTGATAACAGTCAGACTGTCTACGCTTAAGACCGCCCAGGGGAAAGCATAACAATGGGCCCTATCACCTGTTGCACGGTTGCCCCCACAAATGTTGTGCTGTAGTGTGGCTCCAGTGTGCCTTACCCCGGCGTTTGGTGGAACCACCATGACCTCGGCCACCGCGTTCTCACAGCGAATAACGGCCTATACCGGACCACCTCTTACCTCTAAACTATTGTGAGGTCTGTTAGCTATGTTTGGACAATACCTCTTGATCAGGCCCAGATCTCCCCACATCCAGAACATCATTGGAGTCAAACATAGGTCTCCAGAGAATGTTGACCGGTCTTGTGGTGGACCCCCAACTACAGTCTGTTTATGAGACTTGAATGGTCGGACCGAGTAAGTGTACCCTTTTGAACCCTGTCCTCTAGAGTAAGAACCAATTAAAACTCACCGCCCTTTCGAAAACCTTTTTGAGATCGATGCCATGGTGAAAGTCTATGGCTTCACTCCTACACCTCTATCACGAACTAATACTCTTGAAAAGGATTTTGCCGTAGACGCTACCTGTAAGCTGAAATCCGCAATTCTTTTTTATGACTCAACCCCTTCACAAACGGCAAAAACCCGCTATTCGTGGACTGAAACATAGTGGGTGGCTACCTGGATAATGCGCGAAACTAGCATTCAATATGAGTAACCGACATCCACTGGCGCTAGGCTCAAGAACTCATCTCTTTTCCTATCCCTCAAAGTACGGGGGATATACTTCCCCATAAAACAAGCTAGAGTAAGAGGAAGATGCACAAGTCATAGGGGGTGCCTCTGGTTGGTTGACACTCAACTGTGACCGCCACCACATTGGCGTTCCATTGAAACTGGTAAGTCACAAAAACTCAAACACAACCGTTATACATACCCCTCTTGTGTAGTAGCTCATGACAAGTCAACAAGAAATCGTTAGGCATCCTCAGATTCGGCACCCTGAAGACGAGGTTCATTTCAAGAACGTCTGAAAAGTTCATGCTGATCATGGTCATGATAGGCCCTGTGGTCAGACGAGGAAGGGGACACGTGCCTATTTCCAATGGGCATCCCATGCGGGGAGCCATAGTAACTGCATGTTGTACCTCCGGACGGGAGTGGCGTTCAGAAAACATGGAGGGGTGTTTGACCTTGATAAGATAACCCACTAAGCTAAGCAAGAACCTAGATTTATCAATCACATGGGGTAGGTGGGTGGCAAAATCCTAATTATGCACGTGTTCATTTCTCCCCTCCTCACCCTCTCTTACCACTTCCTTCAGTTAGGGGAGGAGTCACCGCCCTTGTACCAGAGATAGGGGCCTAGGTGCTGTCCTCGTCCTAGAGGACGTCCTCCAGACCTCTACCACGTCCTCTTGTCGGCCTCATATCCTCGAGCCTACAGCCCCAGTGGCGGCTCAGACGACACCCATGTCGCCGGTTGCTGGTGTTGACGTAGTCGTTGCTCTAGTTCTAACCATCTGCGAAAATAGAGTGGCAGATGGTCAGATACTAATTTGTATCACCCAGATACCAAATTTGATCCAAGTACTAGCACGAAAGAAAGAAGGATAGAATTTTCCTAAAGTCTTATAGCATCTCAAAGAAAAGTAAAGGAGTCCCCTAACGTTCCTTAAGACTCTACTGAGACACTGTGTCTTGTGTGAGAGACCAACGAACTAATGATCTGTACCAGTTGTCAAGACCCAAAAAAACGAAGACGACGAACTGACACCCACACTTACCCTACCTATGGAGCGAACCAAACCAATCTAAACCCTCACATTTACAATATAATATTCAACAGAAGTA
The DNA here is from genome assembly GCA_027704765.1 of Solanum habrochaites. NCBI lineage: Eukaryota > Viridiplantae > Streptophyta > Magnoliopsida > Solanales > Solanaceae > Solanum > Solanum habrochaites. Next base: position 73,784,385 of record JAKWJA010002489.1, read on the forward strand.
AATGCGGAAGACTTAAATCATTAATAAAAACCAATTCAAGAAACTTCTAAAATTCAACATCATTATTCCCCAAAATCTGGAAGGCTCACCACAAAGACATTTATGATCAAATACTAAACACGAGTATTTAAGAGCTAAATAACAAAAGCTAGTCATGCCGAACTTCAAGGCATCAGACATGAGGAGAGGATCCAGTCCAAGCTAGAAAAAAGCATAGCCCACCCTGAAATCCGGTGTATGAAGACTGGCTAGAGTGCGGTTGTGAGTTGAAGACGACGGTTTATGTTTTGCTGCACTCAGCACAAATAACAAAGAAAGAAAAAAAGAAAATACAAGTATGGCCCGACTCGACGCTTCCTCCACCTTGATATTCATTTCCCCGCTGCTCGATCTGGGTCAGTAAAAAACACAAGTACTGGAGTAGGTGGATCATCGCCACTCAAATAGAAAACAGATATACAGATAATATCATAAATAACTATATACTCAAACATTTAGCAACAACAAGTACTGCTAAATCTTCAATACACTACGCCAAGTTCACTCATGAGACTCAAGCCTCAATACCTACCATTTGGGAAAATAGTTCATAGATGAAGTATACATTAACAATTTTCAAGATTCATATCTTTCTCATCCTGGCTGTCGGAATGTGACAACTCCGATCCTCATCATACTATCCTTGGTGTCGAAAGGCCACCCGATCCATAGCATCCTGTGACGGTGGAACGTTGCACCGATACATTATTCTATCTTGGTGCAGGAACGTGGCACTCCGATCCTCATCATACTATTCCTGGTGTCGGAACGTGACACCCGGATTCATATTCTATCCTGTGCCCGGAACGTGACACACGTCATCAGCATACTATCCTGGTGTGGAATGTGACACCCGCTTCCCCTAACCCTCATTATTTTAGTTCATCAAGCCTTCTTTTATAATAAGGGCATCATCATCATAACAAGAGGTTTTCAAGATAAAATTCACTAGCTTCATATGCTGTTTCATCTGCAAATTAGATATTATATATAATATAAAACTCATCATGCATACACACAATTAAGCATATAGAAGGTTTACAAACTACCCAATAATATCATTCGCTATTAAGAGTTTACTTATGAAATAGCATAAAAACCCATAACACTACCTCCACCGAAGATTAGGAAACAAGCCCAACATTCCCAAAGCTTGTTTACTCTAGCTTTCTCCCCTTTTTCGCTTCGATTATCTCTTCTCTCTCTGTTTTTCGATGGTTCTGTTAAAACCCTCTTTCTTTTACCATAATTAGATATAATTAAGTATAAAAGATGGCAATAATAACCCACTTATTAAATTAAGGTTACATCGTTCAACCCCAAGAATAGACTTATAACATAACCCACTTCTTTATAATTATTAAAGCAGAAATAGTCTAAAAACGCCCCTTAAATTACTTAACCAGAATTCGATCCGCAGCTGGGAGATTACGCAGCCTGTGACGGCCCGTCGAGCCTGCGACGGTCCGTCCTGCAAGCTCCGTCACAGGAGTTCAGAGACTGAAGTTACGAATGTCCTGGTGACGGTCCGTCGGCCCACGACGTTCCGTCTGCCCATTCCGTCGTGACGTCAGAGAGCGCTCTCAGTACCCACATTTTAAATTCTAAGGTTTTGGAATGAGACCCTCACGACGGTCCGTCGCGACCATGACGTTCCGTCGTGGTATCCGTCGTCTCAGCCAATTTTTCCAGAAATAAAATCTGCTGCTCAAAACGACTAAACAGGTCGTTACACTACATCTGTTTCATTTTATGTGATACAAGTAATTTTAGGAAAGTCAACGAAATTTCTCACATGATTTACACATATTTTTCGTTGTCATTTTACTGTGATTCATAGTAGTTTTTAGTTCTTACCTTTTTTTTAAACAATATATGCACCTTTTTTTTTATTAGGTAAAAATAAGGGAGTCACCAAATTTCATTATGTTTTTTAACTATGTTTCTAAAAATATCTTAAATTGTTACGTTGCGTTTTTAAGTTTTTCTTTTTTATGTAATTTTTAAATATGTAACAAATTAGAAATTAAAACTAAAAATTAAAGTTTTCAAATCATTATATTTCTATAGTAGAATGTTCAAATCTTTAAAACTCCACATATTTTGCACAAATTAATAGAAGGAAGCGAACACGGACTTTTTTTTTTTAACAAATATATGAAAGCGTAATTTAATAAAACACTTATATTTCTTTTTTAGTATATGATCCCTCATTTTTCGATATATGAACTTATTGTTTATTTTTGTTTCAAAAAGAAAATAACTTCGGAATTTGAATTTTTTGTATAGCATATAGGATATTTTAAGATAAAAAACCTAAAAAAATATTTCAATACACCAAATTACGTATAAATATAAATTTTTAATTTTAAGTTATTGATTCCACCTAATATTATATGGATTACATATTATTTATAGCAAGGCATAGTCATTATTCATGTACTGTATATGATAAATAGAATCACAATAACTTTTCTAAAAATGAAGAAATAACATAAATGAGGTAATACTAATACTAAGTAAAACTAAAGATGTTTCTAGAACTATTGAATTTTTTGTTCTCATTCGTGGCAAATTTTTCACTTGCTGAATGAAATTACATTTTTACCTTGCTCATCATTCAATTCATAATAGAAAGACGGTTTCTAGAATTACTATTCTCGATGGATTTTTTTGATTGAATCAAATAAGCATGTAATTTTTCATCTTTAATAACAAATATATCATCCTGATTCATTTTATTTGTAAAGATACATTAACACTCTTTTTTTTTTAATTTCATCCATATATATGATTAATTTTGCACAGCTTATTTTTCAAAGTATATTATTAGAGCAAAATAAATATGAAAAGAATAAGTCATGATAATTTTTATAAAAAGAGACATTTTTTATTAGCATGATGAATAGCAAAAAATTAATACCTTCTTGAATTAAATTAAAGTTATAGTTAAAATAAAGTAATGAATACAAATAGATATCACCAAACTCACAAACGAAAAGTAAGTGAAGTTAATAACAAAATAAGTTAATTGGAATAAAATAATCTTAAGATGGTTCTAGAACTATTAATTTTTTTTTGTTATTATTCTGAAGATTTTGGTTAGCGTGAAATTACGTTTTTGGCCCCTTGATCATTATGCACTTTAGATTATAGAAAGATGTTATAAAATATTAATTATTTTCTTAATAGATTTTGTGGTGTGAAATTAAACCTTTTCCCTTGGTAGTCTACCATCACTGGTCTATATATATAAAAAAAAATTGATATTGATATGATTAAATATGATATATGTAAGCTTCTGAAACTCTTAGCTTTAGTTTGTGCGTAGGAGCACTCTTTCATTTCCCCCTTAACCTTAATTATACGGAACTTTCAAGAATAGGAATTTCCTGTGAGCTTTTTATGACCTCATTTCATTCTAGAAATCTAATTTCACCGAGCCACACAAAGGGGAAGGAAGAGGTGGATGGATCCCGGAACAATAATGTGAGAGGGCCCGTAGTCCCCTCTAACTCTTTTCCACACTTATTTGTTCACCTGAAACGCATTACTCTTTTTTAATGAATAGATAGAGTCATGATACATTTTGATATATTGTGAAGGTAAATAGATTATTTTCGTCCTCTTTTTACTGTATGTCTGAGGATCTATGTTAATGTTTTGGAAAATGAATGTTTCGTCATATGTAATCAATAAATAAACTCACGATGCTGACTAATATATTCTTACCCATAAACATATTCTTACCCATAAACATATTTAATTGGTCAATCCCCCAAGATAGTTGTTTCTCGTTTTTATGAATGTGTGAGGAAACCCCAATACTATTACTATAGGGGTTGTTAGGTAAGATGCATTTAAAATTGCATGTATAAAACTCTGCATACTTCGTCATGTCGTGTTGTGTGGTGGTACACTTTTTTCAACTAAGTATCATGAAGGCAAGCTACTAGTTTTGCACTCTATTTGGTATTATGTTATGCATAACTTAGAGTGTACAAAACCGAATCGAAAACCAGATCAAATCGCAAATCGAGTCAAATCGAAAAAAAATCCGACTAGTGGTTTGGTGTTAAAAAAAAACTCAACTATATTTGGGTTGGTTTGGTTTCAACAAAATAAATCGAACCCGAGACTAAACCAACCCGACATTACATATATAATTTTAAAATTTTATTTCATACGTAAAAATACTTACTTTGATATGATTATTAAATATATCTTATACTTTTTCGTTGTTTTTATCTTTTAATATATTTATTTCATGTTTGGAAGTTAAAATTCTCAATGATCTAATAAAGATTATAGTTCATACATGTTGTTTATTTAATAAAGTTTAAAAAAATCAAAATTATTCTAATGCAAAAAGAAAATCAAATTCAACCCATCGAATGACAATAATATTGCAAATGTGTTTTTAGTTTTACATAGGATTTAGACAATTAAAATACAGATGTAGTTTTACTTTCTTTTAAGGTTTTTAGTTTTTTTTTTTTTAGTTTTACATAGATTTAGCACAATTAAAATACCTGATTTTAGTTTTACTTTCTTTTATATTTAGTCAGTAACTTAACTTACTAAATTATTTTTAATCTGATTTATATACTTTAATTACGATCAATTTCATTATAAGACTCTGTAATTTACAATATTTTGTTTTTACGCAATTAATTTATATGATTATTTTTTTGTTGGATATTTTAGTTGTCATAATAGTTCAATGATTTTTGTTATTTTCTGAGAAGAAAACAAACTTAGATCGTTGCATTTTGGTTTTAGACTAAGAAAATATGTTGAAAGTACAAGTAAATGATTGTTTATATGAAGTTTTTATCGAAAAAATCCAAAATCCCAAAAAATCCAAAATATCCAAAAAAAGGAAAAAACCGAAGAAAGAAGAAGAAAGAAAACCCAAAAACTGCGAAAGTTTGAAAAACCCGAGTTATTGATTAGGTTTGTTTTATAAATCAAAAATCCAACACCAAATGGTTGGCTTTGATATTGAAAAAAGCGAATTTATTAATTATTATTTAACACACGGTGGTCAATGGACACCCCCCCCCCTTTCTTTAGATGTAAACTAAGGATTAAAACCATGGTATTATTAATGCCAAGGGAGTTTATGAATGCAATATACACATGGTTATTAACCGTATAAATATCCCCTCAAAACTTTTGTCACCATTATTTGTAGAGAGAAGTTTTTAAAAAAAAATAGCTTTTTAGAAGTTACCAATATTTGTGATTTATATCAAAAGCAAAATCGTATTATAGCAAACCACTCTCAGTATAATAATGCAAAACATAAATAAAAACACAAACCAATTACTAACACATTATATTCAACCATAAATTCACATACACACTTACATGACCCTTAAACTGTAATTGACCCAGTATCACTTTTTATCCTATGCATTAATTATACTCTTATTGATATTATCCTATGTATAAACAAATACATGAAAAAATCATTGGTATTCAGGATTGCTGGGAGAGTTTTATGGAATGTAATTGAGGCAATTAAAAAATGAATAGTTTTAGATATTAGATAGAGGTAGCTAAAGGTATCTTAAGATTTACCGAATTTATTAAAAAATTTTTAAAAGGGGGGCTATAGATTCTGTCAAAATAGGTTGATATAAAGTATTTATTAGTTTTATAAAAAAAAAAATTACAATGATACAATGAATCTATTTAATGCATTAATAAGGGGTTCTATGTTTATTATAAGTATTAAACTAAAAATAGGGGAAAAGTAAGTAACTAATATCACTGTAAATAGGGGATATTTTTTATAAGGAAAAACTCAACATTATTCTGTTTTTCAAAATGATGCCAAGTAACATCTTTTCTAAAATAGTGAAAAATTTTAATTTAAATATTTATTGTTAGATACTATATTACCCAATAATAATAATGAAATAAAAATTAATATTCGATGGACTGGATTATGAAAAAATCCAAATCGTATTCTTTCTATTTCAAAATCATAGCGAGTAGTAATAATCTTATGAATAATTGATGATACTCAAATCAGAGGATTTATTATTTAAACTATTATTTTTAAAATTGGGAAATGGAAATGATTGAAAAATAGATTAAGAGGGATTAATATTTACGCATCGGTTGTTTTTTTGAGAGAAGTATTTGTGGTAATCCAGAGAATTACTGTTCCAATTATATATATGATTTCAATTTAGTTGAAGATTTGAAAAGGACCCCAAGGCCACAGTTTCGTTGTGTCTTGTGTGTTCCAAGAATTAGACTGTAATACTCGACCAGGAGTTTCACATCTCATTTCTTTATTATGTTCACGCTTCTCGGACGTTAATCGCTTTTTCATTCCGATAGCCATAACCACTGCAAATTCATTGAAATTTTGTTGGTATGTTATTAAACATCGACGCTGAACTGTGTGACAATTCTGAAAAAATATTTTATTTAAAATTGAGATGATTTATATTCACGAGAATACTAATATATATGATGATTAATTTTTAGAGAATAAATTAAAGAGAGAAATCCAGCCTATAGGATTCGTGGAATTATGGTTGGATGATGAATTGGTTTCTTTCCCAACTTGGTTGGTTTACTTTTGTGAATGCCTATTAGGGGACCTTCTTATAGGACCTCCACTGGTTAATGTAAACCAAAAATGACAACAATAAAAGTTTACTTTACATCTAAGAATTGGTGAAAAAGGATAAAGTTTTGGAAAATTATATCTAAAAATAAAAAATCAAAACATACATATTTTTGAAAAAAAAAAAAAAAGAAAAAAAAAAGGTTTTAAGGAAATTAAACACTTGTAATTGTAGGGAATTAATTATCCAAGGGAACACAAAATTCCATCTTTCTGACCCAAACCATTAACTTAGACTGCATTGAAGTGGACTTTTTAATTTCTCTAAGTGAGTTCACGGATATGTGACAATATCTTCGTCTTATGGTTATCTTCTTCTTTCCAAGAAAATCCATTGCATTGAAATTCTCAAAGGTTGATTCCACTGATGAACTTTTGATTCAAGGCTTGGGCCTCTCTCTTTGGATTTCTCCAAAAATGAGGGGATTTTGCGCAGAGGTTTGTTTTGGAGGGATCATGTACATTTGTACGTTTAAGGAATTTTTTCTTGATTTACACATTAATTGCTTTTCCTCTCATCTTCTTGCCCATGGACAATTTTCAATCCACGGAAATAATGTACGATCTATCAGGAATAGTCATCATCGTCAATCTAGGATAATTAGGCTAAGTTATCTCGAAGAATTCTATCCGATGATGAATTACTTAGAGGTTTTATGTTGGTAGAGTGGTCACCGGTTGTTTCTCCTAGAAGAAACATCATAGGTAATTGTGTGTGAAATAATGGTTTGGTGTCCACATGAGCTCTGAGTTCCATAATAAAAATTTTTGACAACTAGTATTTCTTCTCACACATCAATTCATGGCCCCTATCGTAGATACTAGAGGAATGAAGATTCCGGGGGTGGATCAAATTATCCATGTAACCTTTTGGAGCTTCATCCATGTTTACCAGTCTATATAAAAAAATTTCCTTGTGGACTTACTTATATAATGAGACACTTGCCATTTTAATTTATTTACATTCCATATTTGGATGAAATTTTCAAATTAATAGATCTAGATAGGATGGTTGACTGAATATTTTGATACTTAAAACAAAATAGGGAAAAAAAAATTTTTTAATTACATCACTGGTGAGGACTTCTTGATTGGATCTATGACAGAACTCCATCGGTATACTGATATGTCACAATTATGTCGAGGCCGTTAACTTTTTCTCAAATAAGTGTATGATTTCTAAATGATCTTTCTTGTAGTATTATATTATAACTAAAATAGGAAAAAGAAATCATTTTCACTTGTAGGATTTGGACGGGATAATATGACAAAACTACCAGAACTGATGTGATGATGAACCTTAAGTCTTAAGTGATTTCGAAATTTTTAAAATGATTATATTTTTAAATTATAAAGATTTAGAAAAAAATGTGACAACTAATATTAAAGTAATATTATTTTTTAAATTTTTTATAGATTATGTTAGAATTAGAAATATTGATCTATCCAATGATAAATTGTTTGTGCTCTTAGAAAACAAATACGGCATTAAAATTGGATTATTTTTATCTCATGGCATATTGCCAAATTGAGTAGGTAGGATAACAACGACATGATTTTAAGTCAATTCGTTGTCTGTAATAAGTCGACGTCAATGATTGATAAAGAAACTATTATAATTTTTAACCTGAATATAAAAACATAGTTACTATTCAACCTTAAAACCTAATTGACTGGACTATTCCGAACTTTTCTCCTCCTTGGTGGGATGATTTCGATTTTTGCCTTCATTAATTCCCTTCACTCAATTTCGCCATTACTCCCAATGTATTTTTTTTCATTAAAAAATATAACAGTATTATTATCTAAAAAATAAAAAGAAAGGTTTTACGAGAAATTAACATAATTGGAGGCTTAAACTTAATTTTTAATTGAATCTAGATACCCAAAACCTAACAAAACTAGGTTTTATTTAATTTGAAATCTTGTTATTAGTTTAGTTTTAGTAAGGCTAATTCTCATTTAGCATATAAGAATGTGTAGAGCTATGTATGATAAGTAACAGCCGCCCCCTCCCCCCCACCCACCCCCCCCCCCACCCCTCCCCCCCCACCCCCCCCCCCCCCACCCCCTGCCCCCCCACATATAATGTATATATATCTATGTCTGCCATATGTAACTTCATGATTAAATTTCATAAATACTACACACCTGCAAGAAAAAAAAAAAACCACAAAAAACAATTGATTGACTTGCGTTAATAATCAATATGCTACAGTTGCGAATTAGGTAATGTACAGTGCAAACTCCAAAAACTAATTATTTGAAATAGATGAAAAAAGACTCTGCGCTTTGCATGTATTTTTAGTCATTTCTCTTGTAAATTATTTCTCACTTGGTTCCTTCTTGTGAACTCCTCCAAATCACTATGCCAAAACATAAACATCATGCTGGGATATTTACTATTCCCATTTGTCCCTATTCTGCAATTCATGGTACTAGAAAGAAGGGAAATAATAAAAAATTAAAAAAGAGAAAGGAAAAAAACCTCCTATTTACCGAGGAACGTACTAATACTGAGTACCAATCTATAATTGTTTCGGGTAAAGAAACTATCGAAGTTATAATAGCTGAGCATATTAGTATCCTAATGGTGTTGTTTGTCTTTTTTAAATAAAAATCTATCCTGCAATAACAATTTAGCAATGCCAAAAAATCCTCGCTCTATGGCGATGACCAACCATTCTCATGATTCTCGCAAGATCATATTGCTAATGGCCTGCAAGGACTTTGTTATATACCACGTTGTGTGTCACCCGCCTTGCCAGGAAGGAAGTGTTCTTTTGCCGATCTTGAAATCCAATTAGTAGTCTTGAACCACCAGGGAATTTTTATATTCTTCCTCCTTAACTACCTCTGCTTGTTGCATTCCGCTTCTATGAGTAGAAAAGTTATGACTGATGTCATGATCAGCACAAAAAACCTTCAACTTGAGCATTTTCAAACTCCATATCATGGTTTGACCAGATCCCAAAAATTTTACATTCAAGATTTGTCTGAATCCTTTTTTCAAAAAATGATCAACACCTCAGTTGTTTCATCCTTGGTTAGTAAGAATGTGGTTCATATTGTCACAATTCGAGCCTATACGCCGGACGTGACCGACACTCGAGACCATTGCTGGTTCCTAAGCGAACTTTCATTAGAACAACTCAGAATAAAATCATATATTCAACTTGTCATGGCAACTTAGGTCTTTAAAAAATTTAACAAATTTAATACTTAATAGACTTTTGAAATCTATGTCCTTCTATGAAGCCTAAATATAAGAAGATGGAAGTCACGACCAAAGACCCATCGCCCTCTAAAAAAAAAAAAGCTTATATTGATGAAAGTAAAAAGTGGAATTCCTGGCGGAGGTAGGAGGAGGAAGCGGAAGGCAAAGGAGCTCTCATAGCTCAACTCGAACTCCATGTGGTGATGATACGAAGTTACGGACCCTGACTAATGACATATTATTGCCATCCTGAAGGAATGAAGGACAAAGGCTCAATAGTCAGATGCACGGAATGTAAGGGGAATCCTAATAAAGTAATTATAAATAACCTGAAACTTTAATATAAACAGTAAAAACATCTTTTTTTGTTGTTTAAAAACCTCTTCTCAAATTACTCAAACTAAACTCTACAGAATAAGCTTTACGACTCAACGCTTAGATAATCAATTCAAAGATTAGGGATACTTCAACCAAAGGTCAGATACTCGACTTAGCGATACTAAACTCAATATAAAGCAACAATACCACAGGCAATATACAAAAAGTTTCAAAAGCAAGTCTAGAAAGAAAGCAACTAGGTGATTGAAAGAACACTCAGGCCACAATCAGTTATAATATATTACAATATAATATTTATAACTTTGTCGGAGAGTTGGCTTAATGATTAATCATTACTATGATCCATGTAATGATACAATGTCGTATCCATGCTGCCAAAAATATCCTATACTTTGTCAAGGTATAAGACCTCTCAAGTAAGTGAATCCACTAGTCTATGATCAAAAGCATCAAGGAATCATCTAAAAATTATGAATATTTAATTTCTATCCACGTGGCTTACATGGGTTGATGGTAAAAAACTTTAGTTATTCTGCATACTCCAACCCTCAAACTCGCTCACCCCCCTCATATCGGTGTTCAATGTTGTTCCCAAAATACTCAGCCCGTATATTTTAAAACATAACTCTTGTTGTGGTTTGAAAGAAAATTTTCTACTTAAATTGAATTGAATTGGAATTTTCAACAGATACAAATGGAAAGAAATTGAGAGAGAGTTGAGTTTCAATCACCACTTGCCGCGACGTCCGTCGACGTGGACTCGCATTTAGGTCGTCTGCGCGCTAGGGGCGCACGGGTGAGATTATTACTCAAAGCCATTCTCTGTAAGAGATATTACGCAAATTGCTCAAACTCTTTTAGAAATCTCAGTTTCCTCATATTTTAAATGTGAAAACATTTGCTCTTTGAAATGTTGAAGATTATAGAGCAATGGACGCATGGAAAATATAGATGATCCGACATAACTTCCACAACCATTATTAGCAATTAGTTCAAGTATACATTCTCTTTTTTCTTCAAAAGATATTCTAACATTCAAAACCTTACCCTTTTAATGGTAATGGAGTTTTTAAAGTAATGTGCTTAAGGACCTTTTGAACCAAATGACATAATTATAACCATGCTTCCATCAAAGAACGTTAGAGGTCCATGCGACGTTTACGACCACTTGTAGGGAATAGTGGATTCCATGTAGTGGGAATATGGGTAGTTAACCATTATCCCATTAGTGGGATAAGTTGGGTAATTTTAACAACACTTTCCCATTAGTGGGTGATAAGTGTTAACCTTGCCCAGTGGGTAGTTATTACCCTTCCCATTATGGAAATAATGGGTCACATGAAGTGGACAATTGGACCCATCTAAAAACCAAACATAGCTTACCGTCCAACCCAAACTCTACATGACTGAACTCATTTCAATATTATAAATGTAAAATAAGTGCAATATAAAGAATTTTTTTTGGAAAACATGATGTCAACTCTGTATGTATGCAAATCTACAATACAACTCTGAGATGTGTGTAATAATACAAGCAACTCTGAATATAAAATACGATTAACTTCTGTAGGAGTTTTTCTAACCGTTGACCATCACTTAAATGTGATAGTGATGATACAACCATTTGCCTCACGATGTCAGGGTCGTTCTATATTTTTCCATAAGTACGAAACCTCAACTACTAAGTGGATCCACTAGTTTATGCTAAAAAGCATTAAAGAAATCGGTATGACCCTTTTCTACCCATGATGCTTCATGGTTTATGGGGGTTGTGAGTTATCTAAAATTTACTCTATATCGGTGCTCAATACTACTTTCAAAAATAATATAATATTAGATCTTATGTTTACAAACATACTTCCTTCTGTGATTTGAGATTAGTGCTCAAAAAATTAGCTCTAGGCTACCTTGCAAATTAAAGTTTCCGCCGGTGGCTCATGTAGAGAAAGTGATGGCTCTGTAATGAAAACTAGCCGCAAAGGCTCTTTCAAAATCGCCGTTTCCTTTCTATTCCAGATATAAAAGATTTTAAAACTCTTGAGAATATGTAGTCCCCATTACCCTCTGTGAAGAAATGAAACTTCACAAAACCTTTTACTTTTTTACTCTTTACTCATCTTGAACTTCAAGTCTTAAAACAAAGTGTAAAATCATTGGGAGGCTTTTTTGAAAAGACTCTGAATGCAACTTCTAGACCCATGGCGGTCTCAACGCTCCGTGAATTGTGGATTTGGGGACGGGGGATTCAAAATTTGAATTCAATGGTTTCTGGATTATTTCTCATTTAAAAGTCCATATAAAGAGTAGTTTAAAAATCAATAGGAAGTGTTAATACACTTTTGAAAGACTTAAACAGACTGAATGACAAAAACTGGGTGAAAACACCGGACTGCATGACGAAAGTTTTGGTGAAAAGCCCCCTAAAAAACCCTGAGCACAGTCCGGGGCGTCATCGCACAAGCCCCCAACTTCGAGCCCTCCAATTAATCACTGTCACGGCTCACCTCCCAAGGAACCCTCTACTACAATGGCACACCACGCTGATCATCACTAGGTATGCCTCACGAACTTTCAACTCTTTTCCTGATCCTAAATCGTTCTAAATCGTTTTTTTCTCAATAACGTTTACTAGATCAGATACCCAAAGCATGTACATAGATCTAACCCAAAACAACTTTAACAACGCTAAAATTCCCAAGAAAAATCCCATAATTATATGTAATTCAAGAATAAAAACAATTCAAGAACACAACTCGAAGACATCAATGTCTATCTCTGTTAAGTATGAAATTGGCTAAATTAAACATGATTGGTGCATGGGTGAATGAACCCAATGCTATGTAATCTCACATACTTTGTAAGAATCACCCCCCACAAAATACACAAGTTAATCTCAACGATCTTGGCGAATCTTGGACGTTTTTCTCCTTTTCCTCTTCTTTTCTCTTCTCTAAAAACCTAACTATTTTGGTAAAAGTGTAAACTGATCTAGTTCAGCTTTGACCCCTAATTAATTACCAAAAATGAATTAAAATAAAAGGGTAAGGAAAATACCAAACTACCCTTCTAAAATCCAGATTGGATATTTTCTTATCCGCGACAACCCAAATTCCAAGGGCAAACCCTCATCAATACAAACCTGGAAATCGCGCAAACTTGGTCGGACGTTGTAATGATCATACTAACATATTCCAACCATATATGAAAATCTACATAAATTAATCCCGGTAGCTAGGAGTTTTTAGGGCCCGCTTAAAAATTTACAGCAACTCCACTTGTTCTTACTCAGCCAATTTCCAAATTTCTTTTTTCCAAAAATGATTATTTTCAGTTCTTAGCTTCTTCCTATTTCAAATTGCAAGATGTTACATTTCCATTTTAGTGAAGCCCTACTGGGAAGGGAAATCTCACTACCCACTAGATGGACCATGATGCTTTAAACGACCCGTGAAGCACTCTTGACACTAGAATAAAAGAAACTAGCGGTAATAAATAGACACATTAATAAAGTGTGTTAAAGTCTTTACCGACATTAGTTAAGTTCCACTAGATCCAATGTCGCTAAAGCCTTTAGGTACACATACAAAGAATGCTAATTGCTTCTAAAAATAAATATTTAGCGATAATTACTTATTAATTGTCGGTAAAGATCATTTTCGATATAGTGTGAAAGTCACCTTTTCTATTTGAAGTGAGGGTTGTATTGGTCTTTTTTCCCGTGTATTTTACTTAATCTACATTGTTTGGTACATAAACTATGTCATTTTCCTTTGTATAAGACTAGTAAATTAATTAGTCAAAAACTACCGAAAATGTTCATTCTCCTAAAATCAACAGACTTATAAAGAAAAGAAGAGACAATCTTATTTAAGAACAGGCATATCTCTCCATCAAGTTCAGCCCCGAAATTCAAAGGATTTCTCTATTGCTTTTTTCACCGAGTGTGTGAGATTTTACTAGTGGATTCCTTTCACCCATTAGGTCTCTACAATTCAGTCAAATCTTCAGCTTCTCCATAATTAGCTCAGGGTTTCTTTGTAATTTAGTTAATATATTTCCTATGATATTAATTACATGTTTCTTGGAAAATTAGGATTTTCTCCAATAATGATTTTTTTTCAATTAAAATTTAATTATTTTCTTAAATTTTAATACTTTCCTTGTGGAATAAGATTTTCTAAATTTCATACTTGTTTCCTTTGGGGGGAATATAAGGTTTTTAATTGGTGTACAATCCCTTAAATTTATAATACCTCTGCCATGTGGGAATAGAATTTCTAAATTTTTATTTCGTTGTCCTTTAGAACAAGATTTTCTTAAATTTAAAGACATTCCCTTTGGAATAAGAGTTCTTTCTTCTCAATAAATAGGAGACCAATTTACCCAAATTATATCATAATATTATTAAAATATAGAATCACTATAACTCAACTTTTTTTTTAAAAAAATTACTATTTAAAGTAGGAAAAAACGACTAATATACCCCGCCCCAAACTATTGTAAATGATATGCAGATACCCTTCGTCATGCTTTTGGGACATCGGTATAACTCAAGAAATGATGTCTTGCTTTCGATAATCCAATATGCTACAGTGCAAACTTCGGTACTTATACATAGTGGATACATCACAACTTGTGAATACTATTCTATCTTGTCCATATTCTGTAGTCATAGTTACCGAGGAACATAATAATACTAAGTACCAATAAGAGATGCAGTACTACCTCCCAAGTGAGAGCTAATTGCGTAATATCTGGTATGTTCCCTAACTTTCGGTATAGTCTCAGTGAACTCATTGATAAACAATGACAAAATTTTGAGCTTTTTTCATTTTTCCACGTTTTTTTGGAGAGTGAAGCAACCTTTTCGTGGGCCACATATATGTGTTGGAAAAATTGTGGAAATGAGCAAATGCCTCCGCACGGGTATGATGGCTTTAAGCCAATAAAATGGTTACTTTTCCAGTTTAGGGGAGCAGTCCATGTAATATAGCATTTTGTGATATGTGATATATCAAGGCATACTCTTGCTCAAATTTTAAGAAGTGGGCACAAACCATCACTAAACGTGGGAATGCCTTTTTTTGTACACTTTGAGCCGGTACTTAAGTGAATGCAATAAAAAATTAGGTTATCAAACGTACTATTTATGATATGAACACATCCATATTAATTATTAATAATTTTGTCCAAAGATTGTAGCGAGATACATATGATATACAACAGGAAAAAACTAAAGAATTTGTAATCTACAACTAAAAATACAGAAAAAATGTATGAACATTGAATCGTCCTTGTAATTAAATTTTGCGATCTCAAAAATTTTTCTTACTTAAAATCCCAAAACAAAAATCCACAGCTACTCTATATATAGAGGATTTCAGTTATTGGACTAACTTGAGGTGAAAAAACCACGTGAACCGTTCGAGATGAGTGGTCACTGTGTTCGTAAAATACTCCAACTATATCAACTTACCAATATCATGCACGAATTCAAAATCTATAATTCAACACCCCCCCTCAACCTGAAAATGGTGGTTAGAGATCAATAGCACGATGTTGAATTATAAAGAGATGATTTTTGAGTAGCACCTGAACCCTTTTGTGAAAATGTCAAGTGGTTTCAATAGTAGGTGCAACCAATATCTAAATTTATAAAAGCCTGTATGTGTTCACTTCTCTAAAAGAATGCACAATCAATGTTCGATATGTTATGACGTTATGAACAAAAAACTGGGTTTTTTGGTAGCTAACCAATCAATTCTGCAACAAGTTCTGCACTTCCTACACTCTGCTTCAATCGATTGGTTTTGTTGTTTTTTTTTGACGGCCAAGAATAGAGAACTCCCACGTTTTAAACCATTAATTTGTGGTTGATTTTCGTGTGTTTAAGGCATAAAACCCTGTCTGAATCACTATATCCACTGAGTTTCGTAACACCATCCCTCTTTGAGCCATATCCCAAAGTCCTGGAGACCTTTTGACATATCTCACGAACTCTTAGTGGGGCAGCTGCTCCATTGTGGAGAACCCTTAGGTGTTGCAAATGAACGGCTGAGAACTTGTTACACTAAAAATAAATATCAGTTTTTTAATGATTGTTTTAAGTACAACATTTACCAATCATCTTTGATGTTGGTACAATCTTCTCTAACTCGGACTCATCAAAACCACCAATGTGTTGATCGAAATTCTACATTTGGTCCAATTTGGTGCTTATATTCACAGGGAGTTCTTATGTCTTTGTTCCACTACTCCCCAATTAGTTCCAAAATAAGTTGTAAAGCATACTTTCTTTGATTCAACAACAACCCTTCTTTTGACATCAAAACTTCAATACAAAAAATATCTAAGACTTACCAAGTCCTTCATTTTGAAATTTTTGTGAAGTGTGTATTTTGCTTCTTGGATCATCCTTGAACTATTCCCAGTTATTAGGAGGTATTCAAAATACACCAATATCACAACAATGTCAGCTCCTATCTTTCTAATGAACAAAGAATGATCATGAGCACTTTGTGAGTATCATGCCATCAATAATACCTCAGTGAACTTGATGTTCTATTGTCTGGATGCTTCTTTAAGACAATATAATGACTTTCTCGGCTTGCACACATTAGATCGCCCCTTCACCCCTCCTCCGTGATTGGAATCCAAGAGAAAGTTCCATATAGATTGCTTCATGTATCACCCTCAACTAGAAGGTATTGGTTTTGAACATCCATCTGAGACAAATCCAACCATGAAGAGGTTTGCCAGACTTAAGGACAAATCCTGATGGCAAACCATTTTAATCAACTGGTGAACAAAGTGTACTTGAGAATCAAGACCGTTTTTTTTTTGGAATTACCCTTTGGCACTAACCTCGCCCTTGGTACTTTTCTGTACACACCATTTGGAACCAATTGTTTTCTCACACAGTGGTAAGCACAACTATCCAAGTATGGTTTACCTTCTAAGGTTGTTTCTTGCTGCATGGGCAATCAATGCACAACTGTCTTGGATGCGTTCTTTAAAGTTTGATTCCATACTGCTTGAAAAGGCCTGTAAGTACTTGATATTGTGGATACTATAATACAACATGATAGTCATTGGAGTGAGGACTAAATTTTTTTGGGAACAACATAGTGTTTTGATCCACACAATGCTTGCAATTCCTGTAGTCCTTTCTTGAACTAAGGGAATAGCAGTTTTTCTGTCCTCTACATACCATAGCCAGTTGTTTATCCTTTAGGACTGCAAGTCCTCAGAAACATGGACTCCCCACATGGGTTTGAGAAACCTTTTCAACACTAGATTCTATAGGTTGTGAATGACAGGATCTTGGGTATGAGCTATAAGTAGAATCTGTTCGGATGACTGTAATAGATTCATCAGAATGTAATCTGTATCATGTAGAAATGGAGAATAAAATGACTGTAGACCTTTCATCAGAGTCTGCATACCTTAAAAAGAGAACTTCTAGTCTGAAAACAACATCCTAAACTGATAACACAACCTTGGATCAAGGTCATATTTTAACTTAGAAACACTTTTTTGTTGTGGGCACAAAACCAAACCCAATAGAACAATTCCTCTTTACTCTAGTTTCGCAACCTTCCCCCACTACTAGGCAATTAGCACAAAAACCTAAGCACCAAAAAACTTAATGTAATCCCAACTAGGAGGTTTCAAAAAGTCTTTCACCTCAAGGGGAACAACCGATCAAGGACTTGTAGGCACTCTGTTAATTAATTAATACTGGCATTATTGTCAAACACATGCAGCTGCAAAACTCTACTAAGGAACAGGAGATTGTAATCTTTCAGTCTTTGAACTATGTCCATATGTGTGTCTGTTTATTTCCTATTTTTATTGTGGTTTGGGAGTGTAAGGACAACTACTTTGAAATATGAATGCCGAAGGATATAGCGATCATTTCATTTGACTGTTTTACAATTCAGTGCCATTGTCCCAGATCTTCAAAAATTTTAATTGCACTATCAAATGGAGTACAAATCAGGGATATAACTTCTCAATACAACTACTACATCTTCTTTTGGTGTACAGTCAAGAGAATGCCGATTAAATATCCTAAAATACAACTACATCAGACAAAGAATGTTTTCTATCATAAGTGGGATCCCCATGTGGCCCCCTAACATCTAAATACACCAACTCAAACATTTTTGAAGTCTTGAGTAACACTAGAAGGACAAATCATGCAGTCTTTTTGAACTACCTCATCAACTTTATTTTGCAACATAGGAAGGTGCTGCATTACTTTCAAGAACGGATGTCCCTGTCTAAGGTGCCAAAGTCTATGGTCTTTATGCATTTGTTGTTGAGGAAGGCTCCAACATTAGTATACAGCATCCTTAGAAATATAGGTCTCCTCTATTACCATTCCCAATTGACCTCTCAATACATATCGGCAAATTGCACATAAATCAGGATAAAATGACACCAGGGATGTCAGGTGCTTTAGCCAGCTTGGAGATACTGACAATAAAGTTGGAACCTGAAGTATGGGACCATGTCACACATTTTTCATCCTGTATTCTCTACAATCATAGTATTTCCCAATGTTTCTAACATGAGTGTACTTATTTTTTTTTTTGGTGACTGTGACCTTATTCAAGACGGATTCTGAGGCATTTTCTACAATCAATTTTAGCAATTCTCCTCAGTAGTAATATGAGGGTATCCTACGGTAATAACAATCCACTTTATCTGTCATGCCCATTTGCAACTTACAGGGGCAAGTGATACATACTCCTATTGCATTGGCCGTACATGTTCCTCTAATGGTAAGGAGAACTCCATCATCGTTGACAACACTGTCATAATTGGTCCTTTGTGAAATATATTTGGGACAAGGATCTAGGTGCTTCATATTTATCTGATTTCAGAGAAATCGAGGTATTTGCATAGGGCTCATTTGCAGACATCTTCCTTTTATCTTAAAGTCAGCAGAAAATCCCACATTTCTATAGCAATTGTATCTAGTGTGATCATTATACCTACAATGATCACATACTGATCCAATCTCCTCCTTTGTAAAGTCTGATCCTGTGTCTTATTAGCTTGAAAGTTGTTGTTATTGATCTAATTCTGATTGTTGTAATTATATGACTAATTGCCTTTTTCGACCATCATTATGAAAGGTTTGTTTCCTCATTTTGTCTGCCTTACCTTCCTTTGTCTCTCTTCCTGAATAGTCATTGCATAGGCTTTATTTACTCAAAAGGACTGAGTAAGATAGAACTCCTCACATGTGCATAACTTTTATTCAGCCCAACCAAAAACTACAACACCTTTGTTATTTGACATGTGAGCTTGAATCTTCTCAATCACACGACGGAGAAGGCACCATTACATCCATCTCATCACACAAATCTCTCATCCTTGAGTAATAAGAAGTACTTGTCTTTGTTCCTTGAGTCAATACACTAATCTCCTTCTACAAATGAAAAAATAATAGAGTCCAATTTCGATTTAATCAATTTTTCCGTTGAATCACTCCATATTTTTTTCGAACTAGAAGCATAATGCCAAAGCTTGGTCATCAGTTTGGTGCTACAAATTCTGGCGCTAATCCAGATATCAAACCGCCCTCACACCTCTCCCATAGAAATTGGTCAATCTCCGTTTTATAGCTTTTAACCAACATTTTGCCCTCAACAAATCCCAGTTTGTTTTTTACTAGAAGTGTCAATCGCATTGGAACTACTCCAAACACCATAGTTCTCTGGCCTTGTGAGCTTTATGAATCAAGGCAATACCAGGAGTATCTGAGGTTTAAAGATGAAGTGGATGGTTATGGTTTGTGTGCGGATTATCTTCTGTATCTGAACTCTCTGGTTCCATCATTGTTGTTTTGCAATGATTAACGAGTTACAGCTCTAAACAACCCTTCCATCAATGCTCTAATACCATAAAGAATTTGTGAAATCTGCAGGAAGAAGAAATAAGAACTGTATTCCATTGAATCACATTGTATTACATTTGTGATCTCAAAAGTTTTCTTACTTAGCATCTACACATCTATCTCTCTATATAGAGGATTTCAGTTATTGTAACTAACTGAGGTGTAAAACCATGTGACCTTTCTACCTGAGTTGTCACTTCCTAACAAACTCCAACTAACTATTAAACTTACCAATAGCAATGCACCAATTCAACAATCTGTAATTCAAAAAAAACTAAGATCTTATAATATAAAGGGAATAAATTAAATGGAAATAATGAAATAAATTAGCATCTTTTCATATCAACTGCTAACATAATTAAGTAAATTGCCAAGAGATGAAGAAGAAAAAAGAAAAAAGTTTCCATTTACTTATCCAAAAGTAGTAAATTAGTGAAAAACACGCTAATTCCTTCAATAAGTGCCTAAAAAAAATAAATATTAAAAATAAAAGTTTAAAGCATGAAAGGTATTAACTTGCTAATGTTGGTTAGAAGGTCAACTTTGTGAAATAGCAACCTCCGCAAAAGATTTTTAAAACATTCCATTCCACATCACCATTGCAGCTCCGTATGAAGTTTGAAAATGTACACAACCATTTTTCTTCGGTTACAAACAAAAGATATATGAAAAGTGATCAATCGAAAATTTGTTTTTAACATTCATGCATTTTTTATATATAACCATGGGTGAAACCCTCTTGCTCCAATATAATACTGACTGTGATAGTAAAATTAACCACCGACTCTTTATTCTTCTTCATTCTCATTATTACTGTTAACACAATAAAGTGAAGATTTCTCTCATAATTAATACGTGGAAACTTTCAACTCCCTTCTTTAATATAACTATTATAGCAATAAGTGAACATTTATAGGTGATGAGAGAGTAATTTAGATTTGGATGAAAATGAAAAGCCCAAAGCGGATAAAACAAACAAGAAGTATATACCAGTTGACATTATTAAAACAATGTAATAATATGATATAATTATTATTTAATAATTTATGAATAACTTATAACATTTAAATTTAATGTAGGCGTAAATGGTAATCTAGCTTTTGTCCAACATTCTTCCAATTTATAATAGGGGTAAAACCGTAATTCAACATTTAATCCTTTTTTGTTCCCACTTATAGTAACACTAGTTCACGGAAAGTGGTTTGCACGTTTGTCTCATACAATTATTATAAAGTTGAATTATTATATAGGAAATATCGAACTTAAAAATATTAGTTTTATAAATTTATATTTTATTCATTAAATAAAATTCATAATAATCGAATATAACATTCAACATCAAGCAAGAAATATGGAAACATAATAATATTAGTGTAGCAACTAATAATATGAATATGTCTATATGATTTATGCTTAATAATCTCTTATAATAAGTAAACACCAAAATGTATCTCTTAAGAGCACCTTAATTTTTTTTTAAAATGGATAAAAGAAAAAAAAAATGTATAAAACGTAACCAATTAAGGAACAAATTAAAGAAATTTAAATATTAATAATTTTTATCACTAAATAAAACTAGACTTATAAAACAATTTAATAATTTTATAGTAGAATTAAACGAAATAAGTGTCAACGGTAAATAATACAAAAAAATAAACATAGTAAGGAACAAAATCACAAACATTCAATCTGTCACACTACCGGTAAATACCCTTAGCTTAACCTGTGTCCACCGTCGTCCTCTTGTGACTACGACTACCTATAGCTTCCATCCATTACATTTAGTTCAAAATTCATATTGTTTTAAAAAAAACTTTTTCTACTTTTACAGTTGAAGGTTTACATAGACTACCTCTCAATACACATAATAGATATATACTTTATATACTAGACCCTTCAATATACGAAGATTACTAGTCTTCTACTTTATTGCACCACACACACACACACACACACATCCACCAGCTACACACACACACACACACACAACACACACAACACACACACACACATCCAAAAACATTTCGCAGTCCAAACATCTAACAAGTTGGTATAATCAAATGGGCCTAGCCCATACATCCAATAATTACTATACCACATATCGGTTCATACAATGTTTAATACTCAATGAAAGAACGTAACATAAGAGTCCTTAAATACTAAAACACGACTTTCATAGAGATTGCAGTGCATTGCCCTCGGAAAGTGAGGACCTACCCAACTTGGATGATTAAAAATTTCAAGTCTTTGCCAAAAGATCTTCAATGATCGGAACCTAAAATATTGGAAAAAAGAAAGAAATAGAGTTAGTACATCACTTGTACTTAAGTATGAGTCCATATGCACACATATCATGAAAACATGTTAAAACGGGACTTTTCGTTAAATAATGCAATTTACTTCGAAAATCTATATGCACATTCAATAAGACCATGCCAATCAATAATAAATATTCATTAAGTCCAAAGCATGTACATCACTCAGACCAACAATACTATCGTCTAGTCAAGTTAACATTCATATCACATAATTGGACCATAGTCAAGCAACTCTATAATCAAGTTATAATAGTCACAAGCATGAATAAGAATTCATTATAACATAACCAAAGCAAAACAATTACCCATGAACCCATATCAAGTCAACAAGTATAATGACCAAGAAAAGCCCCATAACCTTACTCAATCAATTAACCCAACAAGAATCATGACCAATATCCCACTTCACTTAGCATGACATTTAAGAGTACATATCATCATACTTTAACAATGTAGACCAACACATATTCATAAGTGACACCAACCAACATATAGTATCAACAATGTGCAAAATTTATCATATACATATCATGTACCATTATAAGCATACTCATACATAAGAACATCCTCCTGAAACTTCGTTCAAGGCTAACTTGTGCAATGCTTAGGTAGAGTCTCATACCCCTACCTAGACTAAGCTAAACCCTTTGGTTATCTTAGTTAAAGCTTATTCCTTTAATTTATTTGTAACTTTTGGGAACATCTTTCCTTAACCGACATAGACCACATGAGCTAATGTGGAATCTGGTGTCATGTTACCTACACCGAAGGAAGACGAACTACTTTCCAAGGTAGTACCAAAACATGAACATAGAAACTACGTGGATCCACTAGCTAGTATTCCTATGGGGGAAACATAGTTCAAGAACTAGGAGATATAGTTGGGACCCTCTTTATGCTACGTGAATTATAGTCTCCAATCTCCAGAGTACATTAGTGATCATACCTTCTCTATGTGGGAAGGGACACTCCTCACTCTAGTTCACTCGGTGCTAAGTTAGAGTCCCCTTTTGAGATGTCTTTATTAATCGTCATAGATTAATGTAGGTCATAGGGTCTATCCCTTGTATAAAAATCATCATCATATCTCAATAAGAATCACATGAGTATTGTCCTTTCATTACAATTCATATAAGTGAGGTTACACATTTACATATCACTTTATAATAAGGCACATTGGTAAATCGTCACCATCCTTATACAGTTACATTTTTAGCCACACCTCACAAACCATATTCACTATATTTCGAATAAACATCCATACCAACCCTATTGATCCTAATACAAGGCAACTCCAATACAACATCCGTGACTTAAATCCACAATTAAACCATAATTGAAGTAAAGAAGAGGGGAATCACAAGAACTTGCCAAGTAAATCCTTCCCTATTCTTAATCGAGGTCTTTTCATCAACCCTTAATTAAACCCAAAACGGGATATATATCATCACCAAATCCATGAACCAACATGAATGAACAAGTTAATTGATCACTAAGTACGCATTACTAAGCCCCAATTAGCTTTAGAGAAGAAACATAGATTCAACGTCAATAATCTAGCTCGAATACTCAAGAAACTGAAACTCAGAACTAGAATTCGAGAACTATAATTCCCCTAATCATTCATGGATTGATACAATAACCTCATCTTAGTAAGTAATTCAACCCAAGAACCAAGTCACTTGACACCAATCATCACCATTCAAGCATCACGATCCTAAACCAATTAAGGAATATGTCCATATTTTACAAAACAAACAATAATTCATCAGATATACTATAAGTTGATTTTAAAAATACATTTAATAATTCAAATATCCAAAATCAAACATAAAAAAAGTATTTATATCATTTCAAGATTGGAAAAGAACCCACTTGAAAAACTCAATTTTTGGAAATCACTCTTGATGGAATTTCCTTTAGAGGAAAGAGGTATCAAGTGAAAGTGATCCCATACCTTACCTAATAGATGAATATTGATGGAGAAACTTTAACCTTTGCAGCCCTTAAATCCACCTCTATCTTAGGTCTCTAATGGGTGTCCTAATTGGCGAGATAAAATAGAGTTTTGGGTTTGAGAAGATTATAGAGCTTCGGTTTAGTCAATTAGCTTAGGGGATTTCTTAGGTGTTACCTAACTAATTTAGACCTCCACAACCCCTAATTGGACCTCCTTAACTAATCAACTAATTACATGAATTGTTAAAATGGGCAGCAAGCAAAGCCCTCACAAAATGAGACCCCAGATCCCGGTCTGTCTATGAGATGACGGCCACAGAACTCTGTTAATTGGGTCCAGTCGTCCTTTGTACAAAGACTATCAAAATGACCCCTTCCAAGATTTTTGACTAAGTGACCATCGACGTCCCCGTCGATTGACACATAACACCCGCCCCCGCGATGGCACTTGTGTATGTCACACTCCTTGGGCCAGTCTTTTGAACCCCGAAATGCAAGGGTACTCCTCAAGGGCCCTTGGTTGTTCTATGGGGATCGTAGCCCGGACGTTTCGACTTTGAATTAACTCTAATACCAAAAAATGGTTAGACACCCTTTCAACACCCATTCCATTCCCATTTCATCATTTTTTGACTCCAAAAAGTTTAGTCAATTAGGGGCTAAAGGCACCGCCACCTCATTGAACTAGTTTCCAGACTCATGGATTTTGTCTTTGACATTTTGTTTCTAAACTTCCAAATGTTTTACTATTTAATCAAACTAGACCTTAAAATAGTGTTTATACCTTATGAAACTCATGTTAGTCTCTAACACACGTCTTAGATTTTCGATGTGTTACATTATCCCCCTGAGGAACATTCGTCCCCCAATGACACTAAAACTCTTTTGAAGGAAGGAATAGACTCAAGGCTAGCATCCCAACCAACAATACTACATGCAACATCAATCATATCATTTACACAAGGCAATTCAAAACTTCAATTACCTCACATAAGGCTCAAAATCACATTGTGAGGAATTTCCTTCTCACAACAACAATTTGAGCTCAACATATCATAAACGAGTCAATTATGCCAATTCTTAACTTATCAACATGCTACATATTATTTCATAAAGAATCAGCCTATGAAAATGCACAACATAACTCAAAACAAGAAGAATTACAATTTTCAAGTTAAGATGCACAATTTCACTGTAATATGCTCTGTAATGACATAAAAAATGCACATTTTTCAAAACTTCACCAAAATTCAAGCAACTTCAATTTTTAGTCATTGTTTTCATTATTAATAGGAATAACTAACCTTAGTTACCAAATGGTGAGGGTAACGAGATTTCATGTGTACCTCGACCTCCTATGTTGTACTCTGAACTAGGTGATTCTTCCATAACACATTTACGAGAGCTACCTCTTTATTCCTTAACTCCTTTTGATTGTAGATCAAGGATTTGAACTGGAACCTCCCCACAAGAGATTTAATCCTTCACACCAAGACCCTCAATAGGAAGAATAAATTTGGGATCAGCGATACAACTCTTAAGCATGGAAACATGGAAAACCGAATGAACAGAAGACAATTCACTAGGCAACCTTACAAACCCTTTTCAAGATGTCATAGGGACCCACATAATGAGGACTCAACTTTCCCTTTTTGCCAATTCTAACCACCCCTTTCATAGGCGAAATTTTCATTACACTGTTTCAACCTTCTCAAACTCTAAATCTCTTCTCCTATGATCTCATAATACTTTGTAGGCGACTATGGCTGTTTGCAGAGCGATTTTCCTTATGATATGAATCTTCTCAAAGGTTTCTAATCAAAGTCAGGACCCAAAAGTGAAGACTCAACCCACTCAAACCATCCAATTGGAAATCTATAGCTCCTCCCATACAAGCTTCATAGGAGCCATGGATATAGAGAAATGGTATTATTATTTGTAAAGCAAACTCCACCAAGGGCAATGTTCTCCAATATCCCTTGAAATCAATGCTTCCCACTCCCTAAGCATGTACTCAAGGTTGAATAGGTATTCTCCTTCCTCCGCTTGACCATCCCATTTAGGTATAAAAGCGTGCTTAACTTCACTTGGTACCTACCATTTTGAATGACCTCCAAAACCTTTAGATTGAATTGGCACTCCTATCCGAATGAGGGATTATGGAATACCATGGCGACCACACATCGTCATATACGAAGGATCCACATACCTTCCGTCGTAAATAGCAAGACTTGAACGGGAATAAAAATGAGCGGGATATGGGTCAACCTATCCACAGATCCACAACCATATAGAAGTCATATTACTTTTGTTTTCCGTAGACAGAACCTACCAAAAAATCCCATATTGATGTATCCACTCCCAATTAATGAACTTGAGATTTCTTGAGTCCACCTGGAATTTTTGGTGGTTTCGTTTTCCAACTTGTTGGCAATTGACCTTAGCAATAACATCCCGGCTATGTCCTTATTCAAAACCTTTCCTACCAAACAACTTCCCCCTAAGGTCCATGTAAAAACATCTTTTGTTGAACCCGGGTGAATGGAGTAATGGGACCCGTGAGCTTCCTCAAGAATCCGACTCCTCAAACCATCTATATTGGTAACACATAACCTTACTTGGTACCTCAAGACACCATCCCCCCATAAAGAGAACGACTCATTTAATTTACCAAGAACCGACTCTTTCAACTCTATCAATGTTTGGTCAAGATGTTGTTTGGACTTCACATCAATCACTAAAGATGACTCAGATCTATGACGTACCAACACACCACCTATAAGAGAATATTCAATCCGAACCCCCAAACAACCCAACCTATGAACATCCTTCACTAGGTTCCTCTTGGCTTCCTCAACATGGGACACACTTCCCATGGAAAAATGACTTAACTACTTTTGAGTAAAAACATATTGTAGACTTTTGTGGTTGGTATACACATCCGCATGAACACCATATAAGTAATGCCTCTATATTTTCAAGTCAAATACCATGGCCACTAACTCAAGATCATTAGTTATAGTTTCTCTCGTGCACCTTAAGTTGCCTAGAAGCATAGGCTACTACCTTCCCATGTTGCATAAGCACACACCCTAAAACCACTCGGGATGCATCACAATACACAATGAAACCATTGGTACCCTCCATTAAAATCAACACCGAAGCAGAAGTAAGCCTATCCTTCAAGATTTGGAAGTTTCTCTCACATACTTTCGACCAATCAAATTTCTTACTCTTTTGGGTCAAAGTAGTCAAGGGAGATGCAATGGATGCAAAACCATCCACAAACCTCCGATAATCACCCCGCTAGAACCGAAAGAAACCGCCATCATGTCGTTTGGGAGTCACTGGTCTAGGCCCAATTCCTTCAGCCACCTCCATTTTCCCTTGGAATCAAACTCCCACTCCCATCACTAGAGATGAGATGAAACCAAGCAATGCCACTGGACCTCAACCGAAACTCACATTGCTATACTTGGCAAATAAATGGCTCTCCTTAGAACTTTGTAAAACCCCCCTCAAAATGGTTCTTATGCTCACCCTCCATTTTTTTTAATTATAACAAGATGTTGTCAATAAAGATCATGACAAATGAATCTAGGTAACTTCGAACACCTATGCATGAAGATCATAATGTCGTCGGGGCATTAGGAGACCAAACACATTACTAAGACCAATAGTGCCCATATCTAGGTCCGAAATACGCATTTTTGGGTATATCTCACCTCTCATTCCTTAGTTATTGATTACCCCGATTCCCAAGTCCAATCTTAGAAAAAGTATCTGCTCCTTGAGTTGATCGAATAAGTCGTCAATCTGAGGGGAGACTTGGTGCTTAATAGTGACTTATGAGTTGGCAATAATCATACAACATCCCACCCCCCCCCCCCCCGTTTCTTAAGGGAACCATCAATTCTTCTTCATAAACAATACCGGAGCACCCCATTGGAGAAATACTAGTCTAATGCAGCCTTGTTATATAGTAAATCCCTTAAGTTGAGCCTTTAAAATCTTTCAATCGGATGGAGCCATTCGATAGAGGAATTGGAAATGGGATTTTGTATCCAGTAACAAGTCTTACCAAAATCAATTTCCCATTCGGGGAGGACACCTGCGAATTGTTGGAAGGAAAGTCGTGAGTATTCATGGACCTTACTAGATGGTATAACTAATTTTTTGAGATCATTGACAAGCTTCTCAAACAAGAAATAATACGACCGCTCTAGGACCAAGTTTCCGCCCCCCTTCCACTCTATAATGGGCTCATTTGGGAAAGTTAAACTTCACCCCCTGATCTTACAATCTAATAGAGGTAAAGCAAGCTATGCAACCAAATCCATGCCCAATGAACCTCAAAATCAAACATATCAAGTTCTACTCTTCAACATAAGTAACTCTTAGGCAACATTATATGACAATTTCTACATACCCTTTTTGCACAACCGACTCAACCCATCGGGGTCGACACCTAAAGTGTTCATTTAGAATGTCGGGAAGAATCTCAAACTTCTTAGTTTTATCAAGAGGTAAAAAACAACAAGATAAGGTATGAGCCTGAAATTCAAGTAAGCATATAAATATGTCAAAATACCTTTCAACAAACCGGTTTCACCATTCGGATACTATCTGCGAACCCCTAGAGCGGAGAAGCCATAAAAGCGATTCGTCTTCGAGCATCATTAGAATCACTTGCTGAGCTTTTTGCCACACCCTTGATGAACCTTCCATTAGGGAAAATCCTAATCTTTTTCCCACTTTGACAAACCAGAAATATATCCGCTTCCTAAGACAATCACCGTACTGCTTCTTACCACACCTTTCCACAAAGTTGGGCTTCCTTTGGTAGGAACTAGGACACCTTTCCATTTCTAGGATTCGCGTTTACAGACCCTTCATCCTAGACTTAGGGAACTTGGAAGGAACTTGATTAGAAACTCTCTTCTTAAACCTAGGCTTGTGTTAAATTTCAAGCCTACCCTTGGAAGAACCACCATGAAAAGACATTGCCTTCTTGGCATCTCTACTTTTTTCTCTTAGCCTTCGCCTCTTCCACTTGTTGGGCATGAACCATGAGACGAGAAATTTTCATATTATCATGTAACATACCCGAATTAACATTCCTCTTGCAATTCATCCGACACTCCCATCACAAAGCGGTACATTTCATCTCTAGGGTCATAAACTAAAGAAGGAGCATATTTTGACAATTGAGTGAATTTCAAGGAGTATCCAATAACTCTCATACCTCCTTAATGAATGTTGATGAACTCCACTACCTTGGCTTCCCTCTTATACCTAGGAGAAAATCTATCAAGAAAAGTATTCTCGAAAACTTCCCAAGTCACTGGTCCACTCCATAACGACCTATTGTCCCTCCACTAGACATACCAAGTTTGGGCCACATGTTTGAGTTGGTAAGTGGATAACTCAGCCTTCTCACTATTAGTCAACCCCATAACATAAAGAATCTTATAGACTTCATCAATGAACTCTTGGGGGTATTCTTCAACCTTTGACCCATAGAAAGTAAGGGGATCCATCCTAGTGAAATCCCTTAGACGAGAGGCCATGGTAGCAACTTGCTGGTTTGCTTGGGTTACAACCACCTGATTAGCTTGGATCGTCATGACTTGAGCTTGGGTAGTGAAGGCTTGTGTTTGGGTAGTAATGGCTTGGGCCATGTGGAGAAAAGCAGTCCTTATGTCACCATCCGTCAAAGAAGAAGAATTGAACGGGGCTTGGTCATCATTCACATCTTCTTAAAGAGGAGGAACTTGATCTACCACGTGGAGGAACTCCCGCATTGGCAATATATTATTCAAGTCTTCATTCCACATTCCTTTGATTATTTATTGCCTATAATCACAATAAAAGGTTTAGATGCTAAAATAACATAGAGCTAAACTCTAGAGGCACGTTATTAGACTTGCAAGAAAGCGAGAGTTTCCTAAGCATCACATAGATTCCTATTCATAAGTGTGGCATGCTTCAAAATTATGAATACCCTCCTACATAGACATGGTTGAGAGATACATCGACTCAAAATTACTCAACCTCATGCTCTGATACAAATTTTGTCATATTTGGGAATACCCTTTAGACGTAACTAGCGTTGTCGTCCTCTTAGAGTACTAAGACTAACCTCTTCGATTACATCAGTACATTCATAGGTCAAAATTAGTAAAAATTTAAGAAAAAAACTTTTTTCTACTTCTACATTGAGGTTTATATAGACCTCTACATACACATAATAGATATATATCGAGTATACAGAGATCCTTTGTATAGAAAGAGTACTTAGTCTTAGTCTTCTACTTTTATTGAACATATATAGAATGGATAAAAAATGTAGACTAATCATCAAAAGCATTCTCATCTATAACCATCTACCAAGAGTTATAACAATTGAGCCTAGCCCATACATCAATATACTAAGACCACATATAGGTCCAACCATGTTTAGTAACTCAAATGAAAAGGAAAGAACATAAGAGTCTTAGCTAAACAACTTCATAAGATTGACAGTGGCATTTGCCCTCCGGCAGTGAGGAACTACCCAACTAAATCGTTTCAGAAATTCCCCAATCTTTCTGCAAAAGCCTTCCACCGATGGAACCAAACTGTTGGGGAAAATGAAGAAATGGAATTAGTAAAATCACTTTGGTACTAAGTTATGAGACAATTATGCCAAACCATATCATGAAAACATGCTAAAAAGGGACATTTCGTTAAGGAATGCAATTTAACTTTTGAAGCTTTCATGCACATTTCATAAGACCACAATACCAATCATTAGACACATTCATTACGTTCCAAAGTATGTACTCACAGAGACCAAACAATACAAAATCTATCAAGTCCAACAGGCCTATCACATAACTGGAACTATCAAGCAACTCTACAGCAAATTTATAATGTCAACACTAGCATGAATAAAAGTGTGATTATACTACACCAAAGCAAAGAACGTACCCATGAACCTCCTCAGTCCAAACAGTGCAAATGACAAAAGCAAAGCGCCATAACCTTACTCATCAAGACAGTCCCATAACCTTCCTCAATCAAGTAATCCAACACGAATCATGACCATCTCCCACTTCACTAGCAGGCCATTTAAGAGTTAACACATTTCATACTTTAACTGTAGACCAAACATTTTCATAAGTACCACCATCACATATAGTATTAACAATGTGCATTTCATCATATACATATTGATGTTCATAACAATCATATCAATACAGAAGAAACATCCTTCTAATACTTCCTTCAAAGCTACTAGTTACAATGTTTAGGTAGATCCCCCATACCGTACCTAGAACAAACAGAACCCTAGAGTTATCTATTTAAAGTTGTCATTCATTTTAATTCATTTTACCTTTTGGGAACCTTTTTTCCTGAACCTACATAGACCACATAAGCTTATGTGGAATCCAGTTACATGAAATTTTATAGCGAAGGAAGGCGGAATACTTTCCAATATAGTACTAAAACATGAACATAGGAACTACGTGGATCCACTAGCTAGTATTCCTATGGGGGAAACATAGTTCAAGAACTAGGATATATAGTTGAGACCCTCTTTATTCTACATGCATTGTAGTCTCCAATGTCAAGAGTACATTAGTGATCCTACCTTCCCTATGTGGGAAGGGACACTCCTCACTCTAATTGTAACATTCCTCAGAAAAAGTTCATGTCTATTGAAGATACAATAGTCTTTAAAGAATTGTCTTGGGTCACTAGCATCCCAATGCCCCATAAGGGAGAAATTGGGCAGTATATAAAATTTGGCGAGGGGTATTTATCAATTTCCTATATAATACCCAATAATCAATATTGAACCATATTAGAAAAATTGGCTTAAAAGGTGTTTAGCCCAATTTTACATTATGAGCTAGTTTAGAAATGGCACCTAATGAACACCTAAGCTAAAAACATTTATTCCACAACTTAGCACTTTCGATCTAGACATCCAAGTGTAAGCCAGGTACCATTCCAATGAACCATTTGAAAATGATAATGTAACTTATCAGTGCCCAAGGACATAGTGAGAGTCATTGGAACAAATAAGTAAACATTTACCAAATGAAGCCATAAATACATAGTTAGTTAGGTAATTGCAACACAATGTGGAAAAAGCTACCAAATTAGGGACCACCCAACTCGAATCCATTAGGGTAGTTTTAGGGGACAATATGCACAAGGGACCACTCCATGTGGTGCTTACCTCCCTCTCAATTCTCGAAACTCTAACCAACCTACTGCCCTAAATAACTACATAACTAAATCCCTAGGGATAACCGAATGGACCCATTAGTGCACACCCGCACCTAGGACCCAAAATTAGTTTTACACTAACTTAGTACTAAGTTACAGAAACAACCCTATACCTAATCTAGGATGTTCCCAAAAGGTTTACTTATGGTCCTAAACAACTTGGTGGTACTTTAGTAATTCCAACTTAGGTTAACCCTAAAAAAAAAAAAAAATTTTCATGATTTGTAAGAACAAGAAAAGAAACAACCTATAACCGAACCTAGGATGACCCAAAGAGTATTTAAGAATTCCTAACAACTAAAGTTACGTTTAAAGTACTTACCTAGGATACTTACTAAGTTATTTAAATGGGCAAAACGCAATCACACTGGCAAAATATCCAATTGTGGAGGATGATGAGGCGAAGGCAAAGTGGACGGGGTGAAAGCGTCGAGAAAATCAATGCAAAGTGGGGTGGAAGAAGAGGGAAAACGGCTTGATGAGAAGAATGATGAGAGAAGGTTAAAACATAAAAAGACAACCTAGTACCTAACCTAGGATTCTCAAAAGGATTATTATGTTGTTATACACACCTAAAAGGTACTTTAGTAATTACCATAGGTCACTTCATTAATTAATATTAAAATCTATTTACTTAATTAAATTAAAGGGGTCAAAACCGAAATTCTTACACTACTTATAACAACTCAGAAACATCTTAGTTCTTGAACCTAGGATGTCCCAAGGTTATTTTTGTTGCCACTGTATTTAGGGTCCACTTTAACAGTTTCCCCTAGGTACCTAATTAATTATTATCAATTCATGATAATGAAAAGGGAAAAATTAAATTCTAGAAAAAGTTTCACAGATTTGCCAGTCTTGTGTTTTCCTAGTTCTAGTTATATCTAGATGGGCTTATTGAGTATGAGTTTATTTCATTTAATTTAATTATTTAATTAAACCCCTAAAGTTAATGAGTCAAGATCAGTTCTACAAACTAAAATCACGTTAAAACTCATAGATTAAAAAGGATGCAAAAGTCAAGCAATGAACGCAAGAAAACCAAACGGAAATATTTAAGCCATTTCTCTAGGGGGATTTGGCGTTTCCTTCAATCATTCACGGTGGTATTCGTAATTAGGTGGTTCTACATAAGGGTATGGTTTTCGCCTCCTTTACTTTCTTTCTCCAAGAAAAATTTCTTACCAACGATTCCATGATCTTGAAACTAGGGTGTTTTCCCAGGGTTCTCGTCGAACCTCGTTTGCCTTAGTATCCTTTTCGATTCCATGTTTAATAGGTTAGATATCATGTTTTTGGTAATGGTGGGTGCGGTGATGATTCTTATATGTAATGTTCTTGAAATTACGATTGTCGATTAACCTATGAAGTTCTGATCGTAAGTTAATTGCTTAAACGCTGAATCCTGAATCGACAATGTGTTAAGTTGACACCCGTTAATTGGTTTTTCAGTGTTGCGTGTTTGAACGAATGTTGGATTTCTATTATTGTGAGTTCTGAAAAGGTGTTAATTCGATCAAATCTTAATATGATTTGTCCATATCTCTTTTAAAACGTTACCCCTATAGGTCATGGACCACAAGATTGGTTAAGAAGAAGCATACTAGTTAAGAAGTGTTTGAACTGTTTATTCACTGCAGAATGATGACACAGTTTGTTGTGATATCCTAACTGTAAATGTGACTGGTGAATGATTTTGTTTCATTAAATAATCCATTAATTATGTTGTTCAGAAATGTTTAATAAACATATTGTGCCGAAAGTATGGTTATATGGCTAAAAAAAAGATCTCCATGAAATCAAATTTGAGTGATTGTTTGTTTTTGGCTTTATGCCCATAAACGTGACTAACAATCATTTTCCAAATGATGCAACTGCAATGAATATATATTAGGTTAAATATTAAATGCATTGGCTAATGAATAATATACATATCCAACCAAGCCATAAAAAAGTAAAATTTGCCTATGTCAACAAAGATGTTATGTATAGCTATACCACCCAAATGTTTATATGCCAATACTAATTATATGTCCCAAACCGTGTAAAGAAGATATCAAATAAATTAAGAAGCACGTTCTAAAGTCTCAATGAATCCATAACCAAGTTTGATGCCACTCATTGGGACAACTCCCAAATGCTCTAACATAAATGACATATTAAACTCATAAAATTTCAAATTCATTGAATGAAGTGCTTGTAACAACCCTAAAAATGGATATACTAAATAATACTTAATGTGTCAAGAATGCCTATGATTAGACCAAGGTTCACACGATTGATGCGCGTAGAACCAGACTTTGAAACCCTTTCTACATCCAATACAACTAACTTGGAGAGTTATTTGAGCTAGGAAAGGTTGGGTTCAACCATGTAGGACTCTCGAATACAAAGATTTAACTCGACTAGGAGTCCTTTACCCAGACGAAAGAGAGGAAAATCTTAGGTTTTCAAAAGGAGTCTCAGGGTAAAATGGTCTTTTTCAAGGCTAAGGTAACATCATAATTACCTAAATATATAATTAATTATTATTAGTAAGGTGGAGGGGCACTTGGGGAGAGAGAGCCGAAATTGTGTGTTCTCTTGAAATTAAGCCTTGCTTCACCCAGGTCGAACCTAAGGGGAAGTAAATGAATTAGTGTGATTTTTATAGTTATATCGTATTTGAATTATATAGAGTAAGTAATGATTATGATTCATTATCTATTTAAAAATCAATAAAAATGAGAGTTTTTTGATAATTAATTTAAACCTTATTGACTAAGTTCTTAAAACCTAGACTCTAAGCCTAATAGAACTCTACTACCTCTGCTCACGTGTTATCTCTCACTTTCACGTTTCAATCTCTCTTATTCTTCTCTCACAGTTTTTGATCTTCCAAAATAGAAAATACAAAAGCATAACAATATACCAATTTTTCTTCACCCTGAAGCAACTCACGACGAACAACCACAAAAACAAACGTTAATACACACTAGCCTAAGGAGGTGATTATTCAAGTGGAGTTGTATGAAAAGGCCTAGAATGTGTTTCTTGGGTGAGTTTTTTTGGGCATAAAGTCAAGAGTTAAACGTCAAAGGTATGGGTTTCTCTTATATATTGGTCCATTTGTCCCCAGAGACCCCTTAAGATTCAGAATATTCTTTCCGAAAATAGGATTTGTTTACCCGTTGGCAATTTCTCTGCCACTAGCTTCCCATTGAATCAATAACTTGTATGTTTGCCTGTAGAAAACTCGGGATGAAAAAAAAAACGTGTTTCTTGATGATTATGGGTATATATGTATGTTTGGAAATTTAATGTGACTTATGTTTGAAATGTTTACCGGGAAAATTAACTATGGTGTGCGTGGTGTGGGTTGCCCGGTGGCTAAGTGTTTTCATTGTTTATGACTTGAATGGCAAGATAGTTCTTTTTATGTCACATGATAACACATATTCGTGATTATATGTGATGTTTCATATGGAATTTAAAACGTGCGGATTTGAGGGTCAATGGTCTTGGCTAAACGAATACATGAAGACGCACCTAAGCCGTTTGAGAAATCACTACAAATTCACCTAATAACTCCAAGTGTAAACTTGAGAAAGTATGCTGAAAAATTAAAAAGAAAATTTCCCAGCTGTCTAGTAATGACTTTCGGTCCAATCAAAGATGGTCAAAATTTTTTGAAAAAAATGAAGTAAACCAAGTAATTCATGGAGGGGATTGCACTCGTGACCGTCACCTATTGACCTCACCAGTACAACCCATGAAAATAACAAAGAAGGTAAAAGCAATGCTGGTGAACGGGATCCTGAATCATGTCAGTTAGGCAGGAAAATGTCACGTAAAAAGAAAAATAAGAAAATGCATAGGGAGTTGTGATTCGTGACCCATGAATCTCTTAAGAAAATTTCAGGAGAAGAATAAAAGAAAATCAAGTGGGAGCGTGTTTGGCCAATCTAACCCATACCTCTTAGGAATATTTAGGAGGAGAAAAAAGAAAAATACAGGAGAGGGTTGTGGGGGGTTTATCCACAATCTCATAGTAAAAAAACAAACTCGAAATAGACAAGGAGAAATGATTAAAAAAAAAAGGGTGTGGGGTTTGATCCCACAACCCTCTCAAGTAAAGAGGTAATTCAAAGGACAAAAAATAAAGAAGGAACTTGATTGTTGAATATCGTCTAGTGTCCTATATGGTCATGTGGACCAAAAGTAATAAATGAAAAAAATGTCAGTGTCGCTAAAGGCTTGAAATTGGTGGTTCCCTTGACCCAAACCCTCTTGAATACATAAGGTCCATACGTGAATTAAATGTTCCAGAATGGATACCACCTACTTAATCAAAATCGAGATCTTGGTATACATACAGATCATAGTCTTTATTACATATCTTAAGGAAGATTTTAAGCGCTTCAAAACAAAATATGAATGAAAGCCTCAATGTCTTCTATGTATACGACCATAAGTCCTAGCATAAAAGACGTCTAAAAATAAGTGGAACCGCAGATGGTACCCCATTACAAATGATGAAAATGACCCAAAGACTTATAAAATTACAATGAACTATGCAATCCTAGAAGGGTTTTAATAAGAGTGTGAACACACAATGACCAAGTCCATTGGCATAGGATTAAAGCAACAGTCACGTAAAATGGGGTGAGTAATTATGAGAGCAAATGTGGCTTAATGTGAATGAATAGGGGTGGACAATAAGATATGAGGGCGCTAAGGTAAAAATAAGAAAATTCTCAATGAACCTAGTACTGTTTTACCACAACGTACTCACCATATGAGAGTGTCAAAAATAATGAAGGCCCAGTCTCTATGACCTCTAATGAAAGTATGCATTAACACATCTTAATACTAGGAAATGAAAGAATTGCAAATCCATCTCATCACAATATGATGTCCTCCTTACAGAAGTCATCTTCCATGATGTATGAGTTAAATGTAATGGATCTTTTTACTGAGCACCGATGGACTAAGCTCTGAGCGGTGGATGCCTTCCTTTCGGAAAGACGGAGGTTTAAATAACTCTCATGAATAGACTGTCCGGCATGCCGGATGGTTCCTCTTTTAATCTCTCCTAGTTAATTTCGATAAGGGTGGGGGGGCGTTGCTCTTCTAACTTTCTTCCAGCTAGCCACTCCCTCCCCCATCCTATCCCCTCTCATTCCCCTCATAGAGATCTGGGCGTGGTTCATTTCCCCGTATGCTTAGCACGTTTTTGGGTCCACTTTGATCGGTGATTCCACTCTTTTCAGTGTGCAGTTTTCATGACATTTGATTTCATGGATGCTCAACTACGATCTAGGTCTTAAATAAGTAAAGTTCCATGAAATTAATAGGACAGCCTCACTGCTCACATAATGGAACGAAGAATACCAAAGTGTTACGATAGGATAATCAGAGGTATTGAGAGCAAGGACTGAACAAGTAGTGCATTCTGTCACTGTAACATGAAACCGATAAAAGGCTTAAAACTCACATCTGGCCCATGAATTGAAATGAATGAAGTGCCCATATGAATGAAAAGAAGTAGACTCTTTGTTTGCTAAGCAGACTCCCTAGTTGGAGGTCCCATCTGTTGACAGCCCTCATTTTCGGGAAGTCTTAAGTTCAAGTACCAGGATTCCAAGGTCTCATGGCAATACGAATGAATGATCCGCACCAAAGTTATGTGTTTTTATAGGAATTACGATATGTGCTTATGTGTACGTTATTGTGGTCTGTGTGGCAAAATGTTTAAGTTGATGTTCATTTAACACTCATGGGCATGACTTTTCAAATACAAAATTGGCAGTCCCATTGACTTCCCTGGCCAAATTTGCAGTCCATTGGACTTTGCTTTTCCATACATCATGTTTTTAGGAAAGAATATTCTGTCTCACACGCAGTTCCTTGGTTGTGCTTGCATTTACCCATACTTAGACCAAGTGTGTACTATTCCATACAAAATATCTACTACTGTTAGGTCGCACAGGTGGACGTTCATAGCTACCGGATCAACATTGCACTTTCCGTACGTCTTCGAGTATTTATTCGAACTTGGTCTGTTGCCCTCATGCTTTTTGAGGATGCGTTCCCCCATTTACATTCTGCTTAGTCTGTAAAGGCTTGACCGATGGAAGTATGTTCCATACGTTTTTCACGATTTTGGTTCAGACATTGTATGGGTGCCTATTTTTGCACAGTACCCTCTTTATCGGTATAAAACAAACTGCTTCTTCATATGATGATCTTAAATGTTAGATGTTGATAGGTGAAACACTTTATTAATGAATGGAATGTTTAGTAAGCTTGTTAGGAAACAAAATTTCAAACGGTTCCGCTAAAATTTAACCATGAAGTAAAGTTGTGTGATGTATTTTTTCTGCGACCTCTGATAAGGTTCAACGACGCCTGTCTCCTTTTGGGTTTGCTAGATTCTGATCGTGACATTGCTCATGATCCATAAACGATGGATATGCAATCTACTACACTAAGAATTAAGTGTAAGTAACCGCGCGTTATAAATATACTTTCAAGGGGTCTAAAAGTCGTAGTGACCAAATGGGGTTTTAAAAAGTGGACCAAGTCTCACTTACACCTAAGCTCTATTTTAAAGATACTCACGTAGTGAAGTTTTAGAATGTGTGAGCCAGTCCTCTTAACAAACACCAAAGGCGTGATATGTAAGGAAATTCACAGTTCCATCAATGTAAGAGTAAGGATCATCATTCATCAAATGGAGTAGAGTAATCTCAAATCTCAAAGAAAGGACTCCATAAGTGCTTGAGTCAACATGAGAAGATAAAAGAAGAATTGAAACATTTCACGTA
Organism: Solanum habrochaites; assembly: GCA_027704765.1. Taxonomy (NCBI): domain Eukaryota; kingdom Viridiplantae; phylum Streptophyta; class Magnoliopsida; order Solanales; family Solanaceae; genus Solanum; species Solanum habrochaites. The sequence continues at coordinate 73,823,905 of JAKWJA010002489.1, forward strand.
AATGAGGTGACTATGGTTGATCTTGATTCTATGACAATTGTTGACAACATGAGACAGGCTATATGATGAATGGTTGAACCAGTCTCAGCCCAAGCCTAAAGTAACGGTCACTAAAAAATTACTCACCATGAAGTGTTTGATATCAAAGACAAGTCTCAACACACTCTATAGTCAGGTAGGCTAAATTCACACTTATATTGAGGATGAGATGAATAAACATATAATGGAGCACGCTGCCTCATCTGACGCAACTTCCATGATGTATGAGTTGAATGATGGAAGCTTGATACTTAGCACCAATAGGCAATCTATGAGCGGTGATGCTTCCTTTGGGAAGGACGGAGAGTTCACGTCAACTCTCATGCGGGATACCTATCCGGTATATGCGTGTATGAGTCTCCTATATCTTCCTATCTTTTGAACCTATACTGGCCAAATAGGGATCCATCATGGTTTACTCCCCTATATATGCGAGCATGGTTCGGAGATTCCTCCTTGGCCGATTGATTTCAACCTCTATTTTGATGTTGGGCCCGACACTGGATTTCATGATGCTTCACATGATCTATGTTAGTTGTCGGTTAAATTTCCCAAAGAAGGCATGTCAGCCCAAAGTATGAGGATTAATGACATGAACATTCCAAAGGTTTTTTCAGACAATCATGGAGTGAAAATCAGATCAAGTAATGACAATTAGGTCATTTCTTGGTCCATTGCACTTCAATGATCCTGATCAAGTCTTAAACTTCAATCCGTGTAATAGATGGTGTTTTTTTTACATCATCCTACGAAATGAATTAAATGAATAATGTAAGTACGTATGAAACAAGAAAACAGACATCTGTGGAGTTTTGCGAATGAAGGCTCTTGGTTAAAAGGTCGCCATAGGTTGTGGGCCTCACTTGAGATTTATTATGCTACATCAACGTTCCACATGTATCAAAGGCTATATGAAAATGTATATTAAACATATGATTGTAATGAATCAACTGGCGATGACATACATAATTGCTTATTTAAAGTAATGAATATATATGTAAAGAAGTACTCACGATAAAGGTAGGAAATAAGTTCTTATCCTTGGATTACTTCCATCGATCAATTGGTGGGAATGTGGAGCTGGAAATGAATCATTGACTTGTAAGTAAAATATTAGGCACCAAAAAATATTGACTACACACAAACAAGAAGAAAAAGACTGAAAAATCATCTAAGTGTACCGAGGAGCTCTCGACCTAAAGATCAAAAGTCACAAATCTTTGCCCGAGTTGTTCTAAAAATTAATGTTGATGAATACTATTGTTTTGTACTCATATACAAAAATTAGTTTGTGTGATTTGAATAATTTAGATATACATAATATTCATACCACAATGCACAACGAACGAGTTAGGAAAGTCCCTAGTGAGTACGCTTTCAGATTTTAGCATGTTGTTTAGAAGAACTTTGTTTGGATCATGCATAGGACTGTATGTGTAATGTAGTGGCATACAACCCATAGACTTACAGTACAAGTGGTGTACTAACCTCTACTATTTATCTACTTTTAATTGATTCCGTTAAGGACAAATGATGACTCCGTGCAAATATTTGGGGGACATCAACTTTTTTCCAGACCATTTTGTTCAGGTCCCGCTTGATTTCGAGGATGCTACAGTTTTAGTCTAGCCTTAGTTTTAAAGACAAAGCGAGTGAATGTATTTCCCATAGATTTTGTCTTTGTACTTTCCAGTTTGAGCCTTTTTGTAAATAGGTCTGTTGGCAACATATTATGATATATTCTTATTCGTTGCCCAATTGATTCTATTAGATATATGGTTGTTACATATATGTTTTGAGCTTAGTATATCAATGAATTCATGACATAACTATATGAATTCTATATATACTTTCATAGGTTTAAAACTTTTAAATTTTCCACAAAAATTAACCATATGAATGTGATGAATGCCTCAAGATGAGCTGTCTGCTACCTCTGGAGGTCAACGACGCGGTTGCAATTCGGATTCGCCAGCATCCGGTCGTGCACTACTTCACTCGTGGCTAATGATAGAGTCCCCATTCGAAATGTTCTTTAATGGTCTTTATTAATCGTCATAAGTTTTTTATGTCGGTCATAAGGTCTATCCCTTGTTATATAACACATCCTCATAGCTCAATAAAAATTGTAATGAGTATTTTTCTTTAATTACAAATTCATATAAGGAAAGGTTAGCCACATTTACTATCACTTCAATAAAAGCACTTGGTAAATCAGTCACCATCCCTTATACATTATTAAATCATTTTCTAGCCAACACATCACAAACCATATCAAGCCATTTCAATTCAACATTATACCAACCCTAATCATCCTAATACAAATCGTCTCCAATATACTAACATCATGATTTATCACAAATTAACCCTAAGTTGAAGTAACACAATAGGATCACAAGAACGTACAAGTTCTAAGTTTCATATTCATCATTCAAGGGTCTTACGATCACCCCGTAATCACCCAAAAAATGTATAAATATCATCACAGATCCATACCGCAACATGATAACAAGTTCAATTGAGTCAGAAGTTACAATCTATTAATAGTTCATAGCTTAAGATAAGACACTTTAGATCAAAGTCATAATCTAGAATTAATGACTCAAGAAGAAACTACTACATATAGGACTATCTTTCACTCTAATCTATTCAAATTGATACCATAACTCATCTATAGAATTCAACCAATACCAACTCAACTGGAAACCATCATTACACAAGTTCATATTAAGCAGAATCATAACCTAGGGTTTAAGGGGAATCGGTCATCTTCTACCACTCGACAAATTCATCAAGATATAACTTTAATTCGATTAAAATCACAATTTAATTTTCATAATTTTCCAAAATAAATCATAAAACAAATAATTAATTACCATTTAATTTCGAGATTTACAAAAAAAGACCTAGTTGACAACTTAACTTTGAAATCAATTGATGGAACCCTTTAAGTTAAATAATGTCTCAAAGTGAAAAGAAAATCTCATACGCCTTACTAATTTTGATATATTGCATAGAGAATCTTTGACCATTTTCATCCGTGAACCACGCTAATCTTTGTCTTCAAATAGTGTTTTCCTTGAGAGAGAGAACAGAGAGAAGGAAGAGGATTTTTAGGTTTGGGACAATTAATAAGAGCGTTAGTTTATCCTAATTAGATAAGGTGCTTTATATAGTTAGGTTACTTAACTTAATTGACTTTCTAAACCCCTATTGACCCTTACTTTCCAACTATTAAATGAATGAATTTAAAAAAACGTTCAGCAAAAGAAAAGACCCTCAGCAACCGCACCGAACGAACCCCGATCGATGGGCCCGTCCCCGTGACAATGCCACAGACCTCCATCCCTGTTGGTCCCATCAGTTTGGTTCAGAACCTTGCAAAATGACTCTTCCTAGATTTTGGACAGTGACCATCGCTGGTGGGCCATCGATTTCCCCGTGGATTGAACACAGACGCCCCCGTTGAATGAACTCGTCTCTGCATCCACTACCTGGTCAGGCCGGTGACCCAAAGAATGCAAAAGGTTCTTCCCAAAGGAGCCCTTGGTTGGTCCTTAGGGAGTCGCATCTAACGTTTCGACTTCTCAAATCTAAGTCAAAAAGCTAAATGATGGATGTCAGTGGATGGTTCGCAAGCTAAACGTTTCGAGCTCTACAATTTTCATCATTTTCGGCCTCTTAAAAAGCTAGTCAAAAGGCTAAGGTTTGCTTACCACACCATCATTGACTATGTTTTAGTTTTCGGATGTCATGGATGTGCTTGGTGTTTTTGGGTTTTCTCGAACTTCCTAAATGACTTATATTCATTAAAAGATACCCTTTCAACAAGTGTTCATACCTTATGACACTCATGTTAGTCTTCTAGAACGTCCTTAGATTTTTTTAAAGTGTTACAATTCCCCTTCTGAAGACCTTTATTATAACAATGTATATATTAAAAAAGAAATAACTAAAAGAGTAGAGTTCTTGAATGATCCTTTCCCGTAACAAAAAAACCATCCAAATGAGTAAATATAAAACTAATGATAATAAATACAACATTCTTACTTATATCAGGACAATTAGCAAATATTTAGAAAAAAAAAGTACATGAACATTGCCTAATGATTCACATCACAAAAGCCAAGTGGCACCGAAAAATTACTTTGGTCATGATATATAATCTACACATACAAAGACCAACAATCCTAGAAATCTTGAACACTCTCGGAGTTCAACGGGCGTACTTGACCTCTCGAAGGTCTTGTACAAACCGTTTCGTATCAATTATCGCATATAAACATATGAAAAGTAGCGCGGAATTAAACAAACATTCTGTAAGTCTTTAAAATATCTTTGATATAAAACTCATACGAAATTCTTAGTCTCATTTTATTAAATCTTAGATACAAGAATACATCAGGACAAGGCCCATACCATACAAATATAGAAATATTTAGTCTATTACAATACTTCAATAAGAGACATAAAAGACATTTAAGCCCTCAATTTGCTTGAAAGATCTTCTAATCCAAGTTTATCTCTCCAAAAGCACCTTCACCTAATGAATCACTTTGAGATAGAAAAAGCCAGTACACCTACATGTACTAAGTAATGACATAATCATAAAATTCATGAAATGCTAGTAATTGGAAATAATATGCATCCTTTTGATTTAAATATGCTAAATAGTATCAAGAATAACATTTAACAACGTAGAACACATAGAAAATCACTTAGACATTGATCCATATTGTGAGGAGCAACCATTACAGTAACGACTTTCACTGAATTGAAACTTCGTCCAACTGGTTACAATGATGTTTTCCGTAAAGCTGAATACCTTTAGACACCTTCTAGGTAATGTAACCAACACCCTCGAAAATTTTATCCAAATGACTCACTGTAAGTAACACAAGAGCAGACCGCCAATACAAGGCAAGCGTCTCTAGGGCCATACCTTAAATGATCTTTACGACCACCTATAAGGAGTGAACACATAGAGCCTGTATTTCGGCCTCTACCAAAGAAGATTCCAAGTCGCACTTGAGTGAGTTGTTTGAAAGCGAGACCTACCGCCCAGACAATCCCTTACACACAACTTTAAAATTCAGATATACACCTTAGATAAAATCCTTCTCACTTACTACAACAACATAATAGATTTATATGAAATTTCCCTTCCTAAGGCTAATCAAACACTTAAGTATCAAGAAGATAACAGGCCATAATGGAACCTCTTCAATATTACATAAATACTCTTAAGACTACCTAAGGCTTAGATCATTCCCCACATTATCAACCATCTTCCCTACTCGAGTCCTTCTTAAGACTTGTCTAGGTAAGATACGAAGTGACCCATCTATGCCCCCTTCACACTTAACTAGCAACCCTTAATTACTCTAGATAGTACTTATTCCTTCACATGATTTCCTTAACGTTAGGCCAGTTCATTCATTCACCCATTTAAGACTCATGCATCTATAGGACCTTCAAGTACTGGTCCTTGGACAAGACCTAGGGACTCTCACTACACCTCAAAGCCTATTTTGGCAATGTCTAGTGTAGCGATCTCATACCACCTTACCTAAACTGCATAGCACTTATCTAATGCTAGTAGGTATCCCCACATAATAGAATAGACAATAACCGATTATAGAACCATGTTAAGCAAATAACATGAGAATTCGGTAGTGGTAACCCTACTCTAATCGAGTGGTGGTTTTTCTACTTGGTCAAGGGTAGAACTAGGAGACATCCCATTAGGCACATGTTTAGGAAATATGAAGGGCCGTGGATTTGGGTGGGTTTTACTCTAGTATCATAACTTTTAAATAGAGACATCACTTCAACCTTCCAACATAATACTCACCTGGTGCTAGCCTTTATTCTCATAGAGTAATTTACATTAAGGTTTCATATAAAGCAGGTTTCTATACGCACGTTCATAAACCAATCACATTTTACTCTACCAAAGAGGTCCAGTAAGTGCTACCTTACAATGGAACAAGAAGCCATAATGACTTCCTAAGATTTGAATGATATCGTTCCATCCCCACCAACATAAGGCCATCATTCAATTTACAAGAGGATACCATTCACGAACTTTTGACTTCCAAGGTTCAAACCTTACCATTCGGTTCAAGGTTTCCATAAAGACCCCTCCTTAACATCATCAGGTTCTCATAAAAACATTCATACATTACAATATTAACAGGCTTTAGCATCTAGTCAAGACATCTCATATCACTTCAGACATGCTCAAGTAAGGGACCAATTCTACCACAACAGACACACTGAGACTTTACTTTATCACATATTTCATATCATATTCAAGAAGCATAACCTTCCAGCACATGTGATCACACTATCACTACAAAGTCTCATCAATATAGACATAATAGACTCAAATAAAAATTAGGAAGGAATTATGAGTATCCCTATATGACTACACACAGAAAGCCATTAGTCATAGTCTAAATGATAATCTAATATTCATAGAAGACACATACTCTCACATTACGTCCAATGAGATAGATATGATTATATCACATATATCAATGTCACAAATTCACGTAGTTAATTCAAAGTAGTGTCAAACCGTCGATGACTCGTCATAATACATAAAAGTAACGGCGACAAAGGCCACATCATTGCAAGTAAGCCACATAACAAACCGCCACCATACGTGGAGAAATACCCTCACAAAATTGAAGTCTATTAGCATTAAAATAGAGAGGAATCTAGCGGCAGCTTACCCCAATCCATTTCAATACTTCATCCACTGTTAAATCATCCAAGTCACTCCACAAGCCCTTACTATAGCCATGAACATCAATTCTAATATCAAAACTATGAACTACAATGAATCTAGTCAAAGTTACTATAGATTTTATCAAGGTAAGACGTATATACATCAGTTTATTTGAATACGACTTTTCTATATCATCAATGTCCTCATAGAAAGTACACTAGAATTTCACAGCACTTAGTCAATATCAAGAACCCATAAAGTAGTAAAAATAGGGTTCATCTAATACATGGGTTATAAGGTAATTGAGTAAAATATATTAATTAAAACATTTCAATTCTCAAGTTATACAATGATAAAACCTTAATGCAAGAATCATGGATTAGGATCATAAAATCGAAACAATTCATCTTTACAACTTTAGAAAACTCTTCTGGAAGTTGGGGCCCTTGATGAATAGAGTGCAAGGATAAAAACTAACCTAATAAAGCTAATCCGTACAATTTGCTGAGAATAAACCCTAAATCTCCAACTCCAAGACCCTTTCTTGAGTTGTGGGCTCCAAGGGAGATTCTAGAGAATTTCTAAGGGATATTTGGTTTTGATTTTGAAGAATGAATTCGCCAAGTGTTAAAGGCACTTATACATTGTTTAAATAATCCAAAAGGACACACATAAAAACAACGACTTTATCTTCATTTTGACTTGTGGGTGAATTTACAACTTCTCGCCCTACTTATCGGTGTGAATATTGCGCAGGAACTAGTACCATAAAAGGACTAGCAGTCGTACGGATCGTTGTCACAAAGACCGTCTTTCATTCTCATTTGTTTCGTTCTTAGAGGGAGACTTGAATTTGGGAGATTGAGATCTCTAGTCAAGTATGAACCACGACCACCCCATCGACGGGGGGCGTCGATGGTGCCCAGAGCGTGTCATTGCCGCAGTCACTTGTGGGGCATGGTATAGACAGCCTTGTCTCTGAGACGGGTCCCCCCACCCCATTCGGCCAGGACCCGTGGGTGTGTGCCCCTGGGGACTTTCACCCGAGATGGTTCGAACCCAAAATATGTTTGTATATTAGTTTAGGACCCCCCACATCAAATTTCATTGAACAAAACATTAAAAACTCGAGAAAACATGCCAAGACCGACACAAGGTTCCTTTCTAAGTAACACTTTCGCACGTAGGGCTGTTCTTGCTGTTTGACCTCCCCTTCCCGGCCAATTGCCCTCTCCCCTCTCCCCCTTTCATACCTCCTATCTGTCCCTTCTCACCTCCGTACCCACCCCTCCTCGCATATCAGCCCTCTGCGGCACCTAGGTCCCTTCGTGCGGCACGTCTTGGGTCTCCCTTGGACATTCACTTCCCAATCACCTATAACGATAGAAACTTCCTCAAGAAACAATTTATAGATATTTTAAGGACTTAGACCATCATGATCACCATGTAGATCTAGCTTAACTAAGTCATTTTCGAGGCTATAAAAGGTAAGGTGAAGAGTTGTGTTAAATTAATTGTTCAGAAGTGTTGTGATCTTAAAATATGGGGGAAGGAGAGAAAAGGTTTTGATTATTTTTTACTAATAATTAATACATTTAATGTACTAAAAATAAAAAATTTAATTCCGTGTAGACACTGGTAAGTATGAGATAAAAGATAGAAAATTTTATGTTGTAAAAGGTTTCATGAATAATTTCTAACATTTTCATGAATATTTTTGTGTTCGAAGTTGTATTTATAACTTATGTTTAGGAATATTCGTAAACATTATTCAGTATTAATTATTAGCTTAGAGTTAAGTAAATAATTATGATTGAACATCGTGTCTATGAGCAGTATTTAAATATGCCCTATTAAATAAAATAATTAAATAGTTAATATTGAGTAGTTAGAAATAAAAAGTGCAACATTGTATTCAAACTGTAAGTAGGAGCTTCCATTAATAATAAAGCTTGAAGACAATGGCTTGCACGTCTGTCCCCAGGACTATATAATTAGTTTTACCAATATAACTCCTCAATGAGAAATTTCAAAAGGGGATAAGGCCCAATTACCCCCTCAACCTATGCATGAAATCTCAGAGACAAATTAACGATACTAGATCCTATTACCCCTGGAACTATTTATTAAGAAGTTTTTACCCTTTCGACTACGTGGACATAATATGTGGGCCCAAACGATGAGTGAGTTTTTTTTAAACTAGTGCCAAGTAGGCTAAAAAAGGGGTTGGTGGGGGTAGAAAATGACTATAAATTAAGGTCAAGGGGGGGTAGGTGGGTGGGGGTAACGGACCTTAGATAGTGATAAGTGTTGTCTTGTGAATTTCGGACAATAGGTTGAGGGGTGGTTTGGGGGGTAATTGGGTGCATTTCCCTAAAATTATAAGATTCATCTACATAGCACTTGTTTCAATTATAGGCCACTTGTTAAAGGAGTAGATATTGAGTTCTCACATTTCCTCGATTTGGAAACAAAGGAATTCAGTACTATGTCGAAAGCTATATCGTCGAGTAAAAATTTAGACAAAAATGATACTAGAAAATAAGAGAAAAAAATTGAGGTCGACCATATAGATCTCATTGTATGTTTCAAATAAGAGAGTGTATTACTTTCACGAAAGTCAAGAAATCACCCTTTCTTATTTGAGGTGGAGAGGAAAACAAAAATATCACATTCAACACTTATATTTCTGAACAATTAGAAGTGAAGACAATGAACCAGTTTCCATCTCCTTGCTCATTCAAACATTGGAATTCTTATAAGTATTTGTCATCTACTCCACCCATTTTTTTCATTGTTGAGTTTATGTGATTACCATTAGTCGACTCTCATAGCTAAAGCCATTTCATTGACAAAATGAGGCAGTCTGAGTGGAGCAACAAATATCAAAACCACAATTTTTAACACCTACAATGGATTGGGAACATTCTAGTTGTTCTAAAGGACCTCATATGCAGTAAAACAGGAGGACATTATTTCACCAAGAGGCACGCTTTTATAGATTCAAGAATTCAATAGTGAACTTGATGTCCATAAATCGTGGACATCAAAAAAGCAAATAATGACAAATAAAAATTGTTTTGGTTATGAAATATTAATATGGGACGTCGACCGATATTCGGTGTGAGGTATTGTATCCTTACGTACAACCCAGAATGAATATAACTATTACACCTCTAAAATTGTCCCAGAATATCCCATTGTAATGTATGTTATATAAACTATGATTCCCTCTAGTAAATACTATACAGAGGCATATGAACTCATATTGTGACTCTGAACATACTATTGAACGAATAGAAATTAATCGTTCATGGTCTCCGGTTAGTTTTATTGCTTCATAACCAAGTGCTAAGACATTGTGTTGATAGTGAAGAAGAAAGTGTTGAGACGAAAATGTTAATGAGAAAGGTTTTTTTCTTTCATCCAAATTCATAGCAATAAGTACCATGATTAATTCCCGAAAAAGGAAAAGAATAAGAAATCATAGGAAAAGAAGATACCAAAACAAAGATTGTTATCATTATATTACTCACCATAAAATAGAAAAGGAAAACGGGGGAGAGCGAAAATCATAGGAACAGGTCCCGAGAGCAGGGACAAGTGGACCCATCTCCATAAAGATAGAAGGTGCTGCATCGGATCAGTTATAGGAATACTAGTTCAATTTTATGGTAGTGTAGCGTATAGGAGATGAAAAGGTCCATAATCCTTGGGAAGTGATAGTGTACGTCTAACTACTTAGTTAGTGATGAGTTAATTAGTTATTCATATGATATGATAGTATTTACAATAATATAATTAATGTTTTATTTTTTATTTAGTTGAAGAGTGAAATGATAATTCAACTTTTTTCTTAGATTCTCTCAACTTTTAATAATATATGGTATGATATAATATATGATAATAAAGTATGCTTCTAAAGCTCTTAGGTTTAGTTTGTACATAGGAGCACACTTCCATCTTCCCCTTAACCTTAATTACATGGAACTTTCATGAATAGGAATTTCCTGTGAGCAATCGTTTTTCGTTTATCCCCTCATTCATTCTAGAAATGCAGATTTACCTGAGCCAAAAGGGGATGTAAGGGGGGATGGTGTAGGGGAAATATGTTGAGAGGCCCGTAGTCCCCATCTAACGTCCTTTTCCACATTATTTTTACCTGAAAATGCATTACTCTTTTTTTACGAATAGATTGTTAGCCCTGTAATTTGACATATGGTAAAGATAGAAGAGACTTTGGTGTTCGTCTCTTTTAGTGTGATGTCCTGCTTTTGAGGATCCTCTATTACTGTTTGGAAAGAAATTGTCATCTATAAGGCAATAATACAATCTACGATATGGATTAATAGATTCGTACCATAACATAATAATTGGGTCAATTCCCCAAAATAGTGTTTCTCGGTTTTTATGAAGTTGTGAGGAACCCCAATACTATACTATAAGGGCGTTGGCTAGAGTAACGAGGGTCATGTACAATAATTTTGCATTGTATGAACTCTGCATTACTATAATGCATTGTTGTGGTACACTTTGCAACCTAGTATCGACTATGCTAAGCACTAGTTTACTCTATTGGTTATTATGTTATGTACAATTAGGGGTGTTACAAAAATGAATTCGTATAACCTAAATTTTAAACTGCAAAACCTGAAATCAAAACCAAAAAAAATCCAAAGTGATATGTTTACTGGTTTGGTATTGAAAAAAAACTCTGTACTATAGTGGATTTGTTTGGTTTCAACTAAAAACAAGATCAACTGCGAGATCAACCAAGCCCGACATTATAGATACAATTTTTAAAATTTTATTTGGTACGTAAAAATACGTACTGATATAAGTTTTAACTATCTTTGATACGTTTTCATAGTGTTTGGATTCTTGAATAGATTGATGTTCTCTGTTTGGAAAGGTAAAATTCTTAATGATCTAAATAATATTCTAGTCAATCCATGTTTGGTAACTAAATCAAGTTTAAATAAAAAATCAACATTGAATACTAAGCAAAAAGCTAAGATCAATTCCGCATACGAATGACAAATAATATGAATCTTTGTTTTTAGTTACATTGATTCTATAAACAATAAAATCTATGATCTAATTTTACTTTGTATAATTATTTGTGCATTAACTAATACTTCTATAACTTATTTTAGCATGAGTTAGTACTTTAAATTATGATAAATTTCATCTATGACCTTAATTTGCAATATTTGTTTTACGCGATATCTTATACTTTTTGTGATATTTAGGTCCTTAATCATCATATGTTGTTCTTGTCTTGAGAAACTACTAGACTGGGGTTGCATTTTTTTTGTAGGACTAAATAAATATTTGACGTACACGTAATTAATATTTGTATGCATATTTACGAAGCAACCCCACGTTGTAAAGAGCTCGGGAGGTATTGGTTGGTTCGTTGGTTATTAAATTCAACAATCCGACAACAATAGGTGTGGTTGATCTATGAAAGAACGCTGAACCAACCCGGTCATGTACACCCCTAGCATAACAATAGATTAAAGACCATGAGTGTATCAAACTGCAAGGAGCTTTATGATGCGGTGACAGGTTTAAATAAGTCATAATTGTACGCGCAAAACCTTGTTTCACCATATGGTGGAGACTACTGTTATAAACAGAATTTTTTAGAAGCTATGTAATAATAGTTTTAATAGGGGGAAAATAGCGGCTAAGCAAACTTATTGACTATTTAATTACTCATATTAGCGTTAAGTAGTTTTTTTTTTGTGTTTTTTTTCTATAAGTACAACTCGCAATAACATCATACATGAATCCATGGGCTCTGACTTGAGTTGTATAATTAGTCATGTTGTTTAATGATAATTGCCAGGAATACAAATAAGATGTATAATTAAATTTTTAGCCTTATTACAATTACAATTCACCTCTATCCCCCTCTTTCCCTCTCTCCCCACCCTTCTTCAATCCGATCACCTTCTGCTTCTCTCTCCCTAAACTCGCTAGCATTATACCAATGTAGTGATAAATAAAATGAATAAGAATTATATACATAACAGTCACCTCTCTCCCCACTGGTCTCCTCTCTCCTCTCTCCTCTGATCTCGATATCGTTCTCCTCTCTCTCGTATCTCCCGTCTAACTCACTTATCCGCCTTCCCAATATCTAAACCTATATACAATGTACGATAGTATAAATCCAACCGCATAACCAATATACACCTTATAAAAATACTTCTCACTCTTTTCCCCCGCTTTCGCGCCTCTCGCCTCTCTTCACTCCGCTCGCTGTTTCTCTTATTCGAAAACACCACTGTAGCTACACATGGTACTTATTCAACTATAGTAAGAGAATAAGTAATTATTTTAGTGGCTCTAGTGAAAGTTCCCATTTTAATATACCAAACAGTAATATATAATAATACACTCTCAGCCGGAACTAATGCACCACCAACACAGACAGGCGCACCCCCCCCCCCACGTACTAACACATCATATTCAACAATATTCACTGACCACACTAGTCCACATGATCCATATGTCACTTATGTGACAGTACCACTTTTAATCACCTAGCATTTATTATCTCATTATTTGCTCTTCTTTATGTATAACAAATACATGAACATCATGGATAAGCAGTATGAGGGGAGTTTATTTTAGGATTAAGTATAGAGGCATTACAAAAATTGACTAGGTTTAGGCTTATTAGATGTAGAGAGCTAGTAATGTATATTATTTGACCCAATAATGCTATAAGATTCTTTCCAAATAAACTCGTATATAAAGATTAAAGTTTTTACAAAAAAAATACAATGCTACAGGTTTAAAAAATGCATTAAATAAGGGTGTCTTATTGTTATTATAAGTATACATACATCGGAACTAAAACTAATATCACTTAGTAGGGACTTGGTTAGATACAACAAAACGCTCCTACTCTGTTTTTCAAAATATGCCGGATAAAGTGACCTCTTGTCTAAAAGAAGTGATGGAATTTTAATCGAAGCTTGTGGTAGATAAATACATGAAAGAAAAACATAATAATTTCGAGTGACGGGATATGAAAACTATTCCAACGGCACCGATTGATTTCAAAAATTATGATCGAGGAAATTCTTTTTTCGAATAATTGATCTACTAAAAATCAGAGTATTCATGATTAATTCATTATTTGGAAATTTGGGAATGGTAATATTGATGAAAATAGAAAGTACTGAAATATTTATTGATTCAGTGTAGAGCTAATTTTGGTAACTCCAAATCTTTTCCTCTTATATACCTGACTTCAAATTAGACACCAAGCATTAATGAAAAAGACCCAAAATGGCCAGTTTGTGTGTCTTGAGTGTTCCAAGAATTAGACTGTAAACTGACCCAGGGAGCTGCATCTTATTTTCTTTCCCATGTTCACGCTTATCGAGGAATGTGTTCGATAGCGGATATCCATCATTGCAATATCATGAATTTGTGTATGTTGAAACATCAAATTGAAACTGTTTGACCAAATCCTTGGAAAAAGTTTGAACAAATGCAGATTGATGTATATTCACAGAGCATACTAACCTAATATTGATGATAAGTTAGAGAATAATGAAGGAGAGAGAACAACAATATGATCCTTGATTATTGTTGGATGATATTGTTCTCGCCCAAATGGTTGGTTTGTTCTTGTGCTTGACCCTATTAAATATGATAGTTTTAATTAAAAGCAAAAACATATATATTTTTGGAAATCAAAAAGAGGGAAACGAAAATAAACCTTTGTACTTTGTGGGAATTCACACTCCAAGGACTCAAAAGTTCATTTTCTTGACCCAACATCAACTTTAGATCTCGATGAAGTGACTTTCTTGTTCTCCAACATGAGAAGATGCAAATATCCTTTAAGTCTTATGGTTTTCTTCTTCTTCCAAGAATTGAATTGAAGTTGTCTCAAAGGTGATCATAACGAACTTTGATTTCAAGGACGTTCGCTATTTCGGATTTCTCTCAGAAATTGGGATTTTTGAACCGAGGTCCCTGTGGGAGGATCATGTCATTTGTAGTTCACCTTGTCTTCTATAACCATAGGCTAGGGGGAATAAGGTTTAGGGAATTTACTTTATTTATCGCATAGTACAGCTGTTCCTACAGTCTTCTGGCAACATGGAAAACATTTTCAATCCCAGAATTATTTACGGATATGAAGAGTCGATTTCATCGTCATCAAGGATAATAGGCTACGTATACTCGAAGAATTCTATCCGATGATGAATTACAAGAAGGTTGGTACAGTGTTTCATAGGTTGTTTCTACTTAGGAACAAAATTATGTAAGGTGAAAAATGGTGGTGTTCACATGATGCCTTTGGAGGGGGGTTTTCCAATTATCAAATATTTTTGACAACTCTACTTTCTTCACCTCAAAATCAATTCCTTGGCCATGGTATAGTAACGAATAAATCGAGTCTCGGTGATCAAGTTATTATACATGCTCTTTTTGGAGCATCCAGTTACCGTCTATCTAAAAAAATTTTCTCTTGTGGGCTTACTTTTAGATAAAGACACTGTCATTTTAATTTATGACAGCAAATTTGGATGAAATTTTCAAACAACATATAGATGGATGGTGATGACTTTATTTGCTAAGATATTACACCTCCCACAATTGGAGACATTAATAATAATCACTTCGAAGGACTTAATTGGATATGACAAAACTCTAATCGCTACTCCTTGTATTTCAAAATTATGCCAAGTCGTTACTTCTTTTCTCAAATAACTAATGATTTCTAAATGATTTTTCTGTAGATATTATATACTAAAATAGGAATATAACTAATACTCACTTAGTAGGATTTGACTAGATATGACAAACCTCCCATAAATGATGAAACTAAAATCTAAGTATTCGATTAAAATATTATTATTTGAAATTTATGCAGATTTGGAAAAAATGTGACAACTGTATTAAATTTATTATTTAAAATTTATATAGATTATGTTAGAAATATTGATCTATTAATGAAAAATTGTCTGCTCTAGAAAAAATACGGCATAATTTGATATTTTTATGTCATGTATATTGCCAAATTGATATATAGGATAATAACTACGTAGTTAATTCAATCTGTAATAAATGAATGTCAACAATAATGAACTATTTTAATTTTTCACACTCAATAAAACATATTACTATTCAGAAACCTTAATAGCCTAGTTGGTTGACTACCCGAACTATCTCCTCGTTGAGATTTCAATTCTTCACTTCATAATTCCCTTCCTCAATTTTCCGTCCCTTACTCCCAATTCACTTTTTTTTTTCTTAAAAAAATATAATAGTGTTATTCTTCTAAAAGATAAAAAGAAAGGTAAGAGCGGATTAACATAATTGGAGGCCTAAACTACAATATTAATTAGATGCCCAAAACCTAACAAATTAAATTTATTTTATTTGATATCTTGTTTATAAGTTTAGTAGCTAGGCTACTTCTCAATTTAGCATATGACTTGTGAAGAGTTATGTATTATAATGTATTCGGGAAACTATTTTATTATGTTCCTCAATTTTCCTTCCTTACTCCAAATTCTTTTTATTAAAAACAAGATAATGTTATTGTTTCTCTAAAAAAATGAATGCTACGAAGGTAAGTGTAAATTAGCATAATTGGAGACCTAAAGCACAATTTAGACATAAAATCTAATAAACTTAGTATATATGTTATTCTAAATCTTATTTATAAGTTTATATCTTTGATTAAAACTTCTACAGCATATAAGTAGTCTATATATCAATTTAGTAAATCAGACTTGTGAAGAGTTATGTATTATAATTACCAACAACCATTATATCTCAGAGATGTTATATTTAAATTAGTACAAATGCATAAGTATCCCCCAACCTATATCCGAAATCTCTGAGACACACTCATACTATATCTAAGGTCCTATTATCCCTGAACTTATTTAATTTTTGATCCATTTTCAGTCTACATGACACTATCTTCTGGGCCCAACGTGTGCTGACAATTTTTTAAAGTTATCTGGTTGATAGCACCGCGTAGACCGAAAAGGAATAGAAAATTATTTATAAAATAAATTTAGGTGGTAATAGGACCTTAGTATAGTATAAGTGTATCTTTAGGATTCCGGCCATAGATTGGGAGTACTTATGCATTTTTCCTTTAAATTATAACTTCATATTTTTTTCATAAATACTACATACATCAAGAAATGATGACTTGCTTTCGATAATCCAATATGCTACAGCACGAACTTCGGTACTTGTGCAGAATTGGAAGGATGACCCAACAGTCCAATTGGAGACATCACAGTTTGTGGATACTATTACATGTTGTCCATATTCTGTGTCATTGTAAAAGAAAAAAAAACCTTTCTAGTTACCGAAGAAGATAGTAATACTAAGTACCAAAATCAAACTATTTTGATAAATATAGAATGGGAATTCCACGACCTTAATATAAAGGTAGAGTACCTGAGAGCCTATTTTCTAGATATTCCGAGGATATGCAATGCTGACATGCTAAAAATGCTTGCGGGAATGAAACAAGCTGTAAGCTTACAGCCGTATAATGACAGAAGTTATAGTTTCTTAAGATTACCTAGCTCCTCCGGTATCTTTCCTGTCAGGTGGGGAAATATATGTTATATATGAGTACCAAATTGGTGGAAGAGTGAAAAAGAAGAAAATTCCAAATTTCTTGCTCAGAGATGCAATACTACCTCCCAAGTGAGAGCTAATTTTGTAATATTTGTAAGTTGCATAACTTTCTTGGTATAGTCCTAGCGAAATCATCGATAGACACTAACAAAAATTTGAGATTTTTTTGCATTTTTTCACACAACATTATGGGTTACCTCGTACTCGCAGACAGTATGACTCCATTTGGGTGATAGTGGATAGAGTCACTAGCCAGCTCACTTCTTGGTTGTCAAGACTTCAGATTTAGTGAGGGACTACGCTGGAGTCTACATTAGTGAGATAGTCTTGTTGCATGGGCTTCCCTTGTCTATCATCTCAGATAGAGGTCCTCCGTCTACACCTCATTTCCGGAAGTCGTTTAAGAAAGGTCCTGGTACTCAGGTAAATCTCAATACAATATTTCACCCACAAATGAATGGTCAAAGAAGAGTGTAGTATTCAGACCTTAGAAGATATGTTGAGAGCTTTCGTGATCGATTTAAAGGGTATTTGGGATCACCTACCTCTCATAGGGTTCACTTACAATAACAACTTCTATTCCAGTATTCACATGGACCCTTATGAGGCACTGTATGGGCGTAGATGCAGGTCTTGGTTGGTTAGAAATAGGTGAAACAACCTTGATTTGGCCAGATTCATTTCATGAGGCTATGGAGAAATTTAAGCTCATCAGTGATAGACTAAAATACAGCTCAAAGTCATCAGAATTTCTATGCAGATGTGAGGAGAAGGGACTTAGAGTTTGGAATCGATTATTGGGTCTTCCTGAAGGTGTCACCCATGAAAAGGGTGATGACATTTGACAAGAATGGAAGCCTAGTCCTAGATAAGTAGGTCCTTACAGAATTCCAAAAAGGGTTGGTAATGTGGATTATAAGTTAGAGTTGCCAGTAAAACTAGTAGCGCTTCATTGAGTCTTTTACATTTCCTTGTAGAAAAAGTGTGTGTGTGATTTGGTATCGATAGTACCTTTAGAGAGTGTGACGGTGAAGGATAGACTCACCTATAAGGAGGTTCTAACTTCGATTGCTTTCCCTTGAGAATAATAGTACCTCTTCAATATCTTAGGTAATCTTGCGTAATTCTATCTCAATATCTTGTTCCCTCAGTCATCCTTGCATCTAAACATATTTTCATGTCCATAGACTCCATTCAATTAGGTATCAGTTTCTAGTACTAACTTGGTTGGGATTGCAGCTCTTTCCCTCAAAATTTAGCTTGTTTAGTCATCATTCTAGGACGAATGATTCCGAGAGGGAGATATTGTAACACCTCAGACTTTGATAAAGAACTAGAAAGAACAAATAGGTATGTCTACAAACCCAAATAGACCATGGACCCTTCATGGTACCTAGACGGGACGTTTAGGGGTTCACGAACCATAAGGGAATCGTGAGACCATCCAGGACTTCCCCTAGGTAGGATTCACCTACACGCCATGTGATGGACGTCCCCTCCAGGGGCTTGCGCACAAGTCATAGAAGGATTAGCGGACGCCTAGACGGTGGGAGGCTGCAAAGATTGTGAACTCATCTATAAAAGAGACTTCTCACGTTATGAATTTTGGGTCAACTTCAAATGATCATATCTTTAAGCATAAAATGAATTAGGTGGACAATTACCTATCAAATTAAAGATATTTGAGTCCTCTTTCCAACTACACCAAATATTCTTGATTTCGTGCCCGAAGTAAAAGGTTTTTCCCTATAATTCCTCGAGCCTATACCCTAGGCAAAACAGGCACTCAAGAATTACTGCTGGCATGACTTACTTACTCAGCAGAAGACTTAAACTCAACAAGATAAGTTCATGTAATAAAATGGAATGCTATAAAAGAACAGTCAACTAGTCATTAAGGAAAACCCAAGTCTCAACATTGCATAATGGCAATGAAAAGACTAAAGAACTAACATCTGACTCACTATGAAGCCTCTAAAACAACTAATACTGATATTGGGACAAACCCCACAACATACTAATGAACTAAACCTAGAAAGCAATGAAAATGGATCCTCCGAAAAGCAAGGAGGATCATCAATTGACTCTGAACTGCTCACTGGATCAACATTGCGCTGGATGCCGATCCTAGTTACCATGTCTACATCACAATACGATGTAGGACAACTAGCATCAGTACATTGAATATACAAGTATGCGAGTTGGAATGCTAAAACACAAACATATTCTTGAAAGGAAATCTGAAGAACTTACTTGGCTTAACCCAACTCTAAATGACTGAACTCATTTCAATATAAGAAATGTAAAATAAGTGCAATATAAAGAAAAGTTGTTTAAAAAACATGATGTTAACTCTGTATGTATGCAAATATACAATATAATTCTGAGATGTGGTGTAATAATACAAATAATTGTGTATATAAAATACGATAAACTTATTTGGGAGTTTCTATAACCGACGACCATCACTTAAATGCGATAATGATGATACAATGTTTTGCCTCACGCTGTCAATGTTGTCCTATATTTTGTCCATCAGTATGGAACCTCACCCACTAAGTGAATCCACTAGTTTATGCTAAAAAGCACTAAAGGAATCGGTATGACCCTTTTCTACCCATGATGGCTACATGGTTTATGAGGCTGTGAATTGTCTAAACTCTACCCTATATATCGGTGCTCAATACTACTCCCAAAAATGATATAATATTAGCTCTTTTGTTTATAAACATACTTCCTTCTGTGATTTGAGATTAGTGCTCAAAAAATTAGCTCTAGGCTACCTTGGGTATCAAAATTTCCCCTCTTACCTGAACATCACCAGGTATGCCTCACGAACTTTTAAATTTTTTTCCTAATCCTAAATTGTTCTAAATCAATTTCTTATCTCAATACTTTCTTAGATTCAAATACCCGAATCATGTACACTAGAACCTAACCTGAAACAGCTCTTAACATCACTAAAACTCCTCAAGAAAATCCATCAATTATAGGTAAGTTCAAGAATGAAAAACAATTCAAGAACACAACTCAAGAACATCAATGTCTATCTATTTTAGGACGAAAATTGCTAAATTAAACATGACTGGTGCGTGGGTGAATGGACCCAATGCTATGTAATATCACATTACTTTGTAAGAATCACCCCCCACAAAATACACAAGTTAATCTCAATGATCTTGACGAAGCTTGAACATTTCTCCTTGTCCTTTCTTGTGCTCTCTCAAAATTAACGATTTTGGTAAAAGTGAAACTGATCTCGTTCTCCTCACCCCTAATTAAATTACCAAAAACGGAATTAAAATAAAAATGGCTAAGAAAACGACCAACACACTCTCTAAAATCCAGATTGGACATTTTCTTATTCGCACAACCAAACTTCCAAAGGACATACCTCACCCCTAATTAATTACCAAAAACGAATTAAAATAAGACGGTAAGAAAAAGACAAAACTACCCTTCTAAAATCCAGATTGGACATTTTCTTATTCGCACAGCCAAACTTCCAAAGGACATACCTCACTCATCCAAACTTGGAATCGCGCAAACTCGGCGGCATTGGAATGATCATAACAAGAGATTTTAAACCATATCTGAAAATATACATAAATAATCCTGAGTTATGGCCACTTAAAGTTTACCAAAATTCACTTTTCTTAACTTAAGCAAATTTCCAGAATTATTTTCCAACGAATGATGATTTTAGGTTATTAGTTCTTCCCTATTTCACTTGCAGCTGTGACTTGCCATTTAGTGAAGGCTGTTGTGTAGGTAAATATCACCACCCACTAAGAGCTGGACATGATTTCTTTCAACGGACCGTGAAGCCACTCTTGATACTAGAACAAAATAACTTTTAGCGGTAATAAATATACATATTAATAATGAGTGTTAAAGTCTTTACATGCATTAATTAAGTTTCATTAGATCCAATGTCCGGTAAAGACTTTAGGGACACATACAAAGAGTGATAATTGCCGCAAAAAATAAATATATACCGGTAATTGCTTATTAATTGACGGTAAAGATCATTTTTGATGTAGTGTGGAAGTCACCTTTTCTGTTTTAAGTGAGGGTTGTATTGGTCTTTTTCCCTATGTGTTGTACTTAATCTATGTTGTTTGGTACATAAATTATGTCATTTCCCTATGTGTGTACCCGAAAATGTTCATTCTCCTAAAATCATCGAACTGATAAACAAAAGAAGAGAAAAAGGAGACAATTTTCTTACAACATGCAAGTCTATCCATCAAGTGCATCCCGAAAATCAAAGGCTCTCAATTGTTTCTTCAGGGTAGTGAGATTTACTAGTGGATTCCTTTCACCATTAGGTCTCTGATTCAGTCAATATTAGCTTCTCATAATTAGCTCAGGTCTCTAGATCTTAGGTTTCTTGTAATTTAGCTAATATATTCCTAGATTTAATTACATGTTCTGGAGATCGTGTAGTATTGTGTATAACAGCTCAGAAACCTATCTTCTGTATTATCCGTATTTCATGCATTATACTGTAGGATGATAGTCAGGACAACCATGCTTTATAAATCGAATTAATATTTTCAGTATAGGTATGATGCCTCTAGATAACTATCAGTAGGATAAGCTATCCAGTATTACATTATTATTTTAGCTTATATCAGTTGGGAAGTATCTTAACAATGAGATGGACTAGGGTTCAAGTCCCACATATTTTAAAAAATTTTGTGTCATTGTAGGTTTATAAGTACCATATACTAGGCACTGGTTTTAGTGATCAGGCCACAATGATGCCTTTATACCCTAAAAAGGTATTTTGGGTCCTCTCGATGGGACATATACATCGAATTCCACGTTTAGCTCACATGATTTATGTCAGTTAATAGTATGACCACAATTAAGATATGTGCATGACCATGTATTCAAGTTCAGACATAGTTATATCTGATGTATACTACTTGATCTGTTTCAATTATGCTTCAATCTATCTCCCCGTGCACTTTCGTTATTATTGCTATTTTTATTATATATATCCCAGAAAGCTGCAAGCTACCTCCAACACCTATGCCCCGCGTCCTTACGCACCTGCACCTGTATCGATATACGTACAAAAAATATTACGTCTTGAATATAACAATGGTAATAAAACTTCTACAGATATTGAGTTATACATATGAAGGAACCCTACAAATAAGTATAACACATGGGCTCCGACTTGATAAACGTTGTCGAACAACCCTTTTACCCCCCCCCACCCCCAATTGATTTTTCCCCTCCCCCCTTTCCCGTGCATCGAGGTTAGTTCATTGTTCTCACTTATTTGGCCAGTTTTGCGTGTACGCTGAACATTGATTATAACAATCATTATTCCAACACCCTACATAAACATGCCCAATTTTAATGCTAAAAGTTAGGAGCTTAGTCGGTTTCAACATACTTGTTTGTTATTTGATTCATTCCCATCATTCCATTCCTCAGACCACGTATCAATAACCCACCTACCTGACCACTGCTGTCACTCATTTTTTTGATTGTTGATTAATTAATAGTTGATTAGGGTATTCTAAAATTTTACATATCTTTTGTAGTGGGATACTAAGCATTTTATAATATAATCTAACTACACATACGAGTTTTGGTAAGCAGCAATTACGCGTTCATACTCTTCGTTAATAAATACTGCTATGAGAACGTTTGTAAGACCCTCTACATGAGTGCTATTATTATATTTGTAATATTCTTGATCTTTCTTTAAGTGACCTCTGGTCTCATTTCATCCGCCACATAGCTATTTGATCTGTACATATTGCTGTCTGAATATTAATGTAGCTGTAATGATATGGCTTTCTTCTCTATCACAATAGAGACAAATTTACCCTCATTTATTTTACATTAGATCATTAATTATTCGATTAACAAATTAGCCTGTTCTCCATAACATTCCACACCGTTTTTTAAAAAAATAACGCAGCACACTATTCTGTAACAGTCCTCCCTTCCTCCCCTCCCGTCAGGAAGAAACAGCCACTATGTATGCCCCCCCAGCCCCAATCTATCGTGATAGGATGACTGATTGGATTATGAGACCCAGTCGTCCGCTCAGCTTTATGGTCGCAAGATTGGGCTACCTGCTCGTCCACTCTTCCAATAACGTGAGCATACCATGCCTGTACTCTACTAAAGTGCGAAGTACTTCAAGTGTTATTGGGCCTCATGCGCACCACATCAATCATTACGATCCGAAGCCTACACTTAATACAATCGTGGGCGTATTTAAATTAAGTACCCACCCTCTTCATAGACAACGTGCAATGGTACCTTTATTCATCTAGTCGGATCACGTTCATAACAGTATGATCGTGTGAAAGAGGTTTGGAGGAGTACTATATCTTTGCATACCATTACGAT
The DNA here is from genome assembly GCA_027704765.1 of Solanum habrochaites. Classification (NCBI taxonomy): domain Eukaryota; kingdom Viridiplantae; phylum Streptophyta; class Magnoliopsida; order Solanales; family Solanaceae; genus Solanum; species Solanum habrochaites. The sequence goes on from JAKWJA010002489.1 coordinate 73,847,708, forward strand.
AGTGGATGATCCGGTATAGTAATTGTGACGACCACATCGCTTGAGAGTATTTTGAGAGCAAGACTCTTCATTTTTTCTCGGAGAATATTTGTGACCCCCTCTCTCTCTTTAAAAATCTGTGTGGTGATTTCCCTCCCCTTATAAAGGTATTTAGGACTAGCCACGATCCAAACTGGCCACTAGCCGACATTCTAATCGTACTCCCAACCTTCCGTGTGCGTTCCTTATGTTCGAGTAACTTTTCTAAAAATAAGTGGAATTTAAGGGAACTATCTTTGAGATACTATTACACTTAAAATTTGAAATAACTAATAACGAGGATATGAGAAACTTCCAACCAACACCTCTCTACTTCTTTTTTAGAAGTAGCAAATCTAAATCAAATAAGAGACACAAAATAATACCCAATATTATAGTCAACTCGCTCTATCTAATATCCTTTAGTGTTAACAAACTTGTGTAGATTATATACGGATGATTCGGACCACCTCAATTTTTCATTCCTTGGCAAACTTGATAAGTGTCTATGTCATCAGTTGAAAAATATATTGAGAATAAATTAAAAGAGAAAAACAGAAGGCCTTTATTGTTGGGAATGTTTCTTTTGTTCACATGGTTGGTACGTTATGTGTCGTCCTATAGGGGACTTTATAAGACCCTCCAGTGTCTGTCAAGTATATTGCAAAATTGATTGATGCAACGACATCAGTTAATTCAATCGTAATTATGAATGTCAAAAGAAAGAACTATTTTAGTTTTCACAACTCACTAAAAAACCATATTACTATTGAAAACATTAATAGCTAGTTGTTGAGTACCGTCACCTTCACATTGGTGAGATTTCAATTTTCCACTGTATAATTTCATTGCGTCAATTTTACCTGTCCCTTACACCCCATTCTGCTAGTAAAAAACAAGATAATAGTCTATTCCTTCTCCTAAAAAAAAAGAGAGAATGTAAGGGTTTCGGAAGCTAAAGTGTAATTTAATTAAAGACCTAAAATATAACAAAAAACAGGTATTATTTATTGAAATCATTTATACGTTCAGTTAGTGTGGTATTCCTAACTTTCGCATTTGGACTTGTAAAAGAGTTTTGTATATAATTACCAAACAACCATATAATATATATATATATAGATTATATATATACAGAGATGTTCCTTAAATATTTCTGTATATAACGTTATTTTATTTCATAAATATAAATACATCAATAATTGATGGACTTGCTTTACGATATCCAAACTACTTACTAAAAAAAGGCCCAAAAGGACCTCACGACGGTTCTTTCGGGGGAGGAACAAGCACCTCAACGGTTGGTAGCCGTCTCAGTTTAAAATGCAGGTCACTTTTTACAGACACCTAATGAGGTCGCCAAAACGGAGAACCTCACGAGGTCACCCCCAACAAATTAGGATTTATACCAAAAAATGATGACGCAGGAGGTCACATTGTTTATTTAGTTAATTTTATCGTTTATATAGAGACCTCATGGAGGTAACAATTTTATATATTATTTAATTTATATGTTAATAAAGAGAAATCATGAGATCGCTAAGAATTTTAATTTAATTTATATATTAAAGGGAGAGACTATAGGTCTCTTTTCTGCTTTATTGTTAGAGGAACTAGTGAGGTTCCTAATGAAATTACGGAAAATATAATGAGAAAGGACCTCATGAAGTCTCTTTTCGCATTAGAGTAAAATATAAAATATTAATTAGAGACCTGATGAGGTCTCTATTATGAAATAGCCTGAAAAATTAATCCAAAAGAGAGACCTCATGAGGTCCTTTTCGCATTATAAAAGAGGAAATGTAATAGAGACCGCATTGAGGTCTCATTATGGAAATATCTGCGAACAAAATTAATTGGCAAAAAGAGAGAAAACCTCGTGAGGCTCTATTATGATTAATTGGAACATTAATGAAATAAAAGAGACCTCAGGATCCTTTTTCTGGAAAAAAGGCAGAAAATTTTATTCTGCGGCTTATCACACCTATTCATTTTTACTTCAGTACCAAATCAACTAAAGAGCTTCAAAAACTCAATTGAAAGCAATACATTATACAATTCTCCTATTCAACTCAATGCAAACTTCACTTCAAACATAATTTATTATATTAAACAAAAACCGTGAATGCCAAGTATATAATACATTCCAACGTATCCTTTTATCACAAAATAAATAATTCCATCACAAATGATAAAGTTACACAAAATATCATATAAGTTAAACATCACAAGTCTAAACGTCACTAATTGGTGGGGTGTTGCCAAAGAATACATACGTTCTCATAATTTCTTCATCCCTACTAGTCTCAGGGCGTTCATATCTTGTTGGCCTCATTGGATTAGTGAGTAGGTTGAGATTGAGGAGGTCGAGGAGGGAAAGGGAAAGTTACATACCAGAACAAGGGGGAATCCTCCTGAACAAGAATTGCATCGAATGAGCCTAAGACCTGCAATGTAATCCAAGCCGCCTTTCCCTGAGCCCGTTGGATTCTTCGGTGGATAGATAGATCAACAATTTTTTCCCATAGCCCAAGTTTTCTTCATGATCTCCTGATTTGAACTATAGGCCTTCAACCTCAGAAGAAAAAGAAAATTCGCGAATGCATTTCCTATCCTCAAACTCATGATCCATGGCACGAAACTATCCGGATGACAGTCAAAACCACAGCCACCACCCGGTCATTTTTACGACCATGTTTCAAAGTGAATGATTTGTATTGTCAATACAATAAAGGACAGATAACTTCACACTTCATCCCCCCTGACAAACCATTCCATATGCTGGAAAATCATTAATGAGTCCACATTAAGGCAGGCCCGCAAATTAAAATTGTATGTTAAGAGACACATCAACCATGACACTTTACAAATTCAGGTTCGTCAGCCCCCATTCGACCAAATGTTATATTATACATCCAACTACGATTCCATTGACATAAGCATCATAAATTAAATTATGTCAAGCACTACATAGTAATAATTACTGAAAACAAATTTTAAACAAGTGAACTTACCAAAGACATAACAAAGTTCCAAGTTAATTAGTTAGGTTTTACCTTATACTAAAACAATGTTACAAATTAAAAACTTAAACCAACTTAACAAATTTCTAGTCTAATTAGTCTGTTTTAACTAAATTATAATACTATAGAACAAGTTAATTATTAACTAACGTAACAAATTTCTAAATCTAGATTAGGTTAGTTTTAGCTAATTCAACCGACTATAGTCAAACTTTAAACGTATAAACAACTAACAAAATGTTAAGTTAATAGTTTACGTTTCGACTTAATTCCAACAATATAGTAAACCAAGTTAAACTATAACCAACTTAAGAACTTTCTATTTAAATAGTTTATTTTTACTTAATTTCTTAATACTATTGTAACGTTTAACTTACCAAAACCGTAACAAATTTCTAAGTTTAATTAGTTTCGTGTAAATACAAAATAAACTTAACATGCTTTTGTAGGATGTAGGATTCCCAGCCATAATAACTTTGGATACAGAACACAAAATAGCCATACAATCACATGTATATATATTAAAAATTGTGGGTCAATGTGCAGTTGATAATGTGGACAAGTTTTGCATTCTCTTACAATGATAATATATTATTTAACTTTGGTTCCTAGGCTGTAATTAACAGTATAATTTTAATCTCCTCATTAATTTGATAGTTTCCATTTATATCGAAATAATTCTTTTCTTTTCTCATTTGCATAATGAGATCAATATAAACAAATCTATAGTCAGTAGTTTTAGTCTTTATGTCTTTTCAGTTTTAAGCGTATTCACTGATGTGAGTTTAGTTCACTGGCACTCCTGTTGTTGTGATGTATGGTTATATTAAAATAATATGTTATGTTTTAACGATAATAGGTTTAATGAACACTAAATAGACAAATTGGAAAGGAGAATTTCAAAAGGAAAACAAGGAACATAATCTAAGAAAAAAAACACGAGCACAGATCAAAAATATGACTATTCTTATAACAAAGAAATCCTGGACGTCAAATATTGAAAAAGACAAACAATTTTCACATTCACACGTCCCAATATTGTTTTGTTTGAGACAAAAGAGATGTTAAAGGAGAAAATAATATTATTACAATTCAAAACAACATAAGGTATATGTGCAAAGTGGCAATATCACAAGAGATGATAAATATAGCATTATACAATCAAATGAAACCTCAAACACCTCATTCTAATGAATTCTAAAACACATTTGTTTCAATAACAATAAATAAATGAAATTACAGGGGTCAAGGGGAACGCTGCTGCTGCGGCGAATGCAAATGGCGGAGATGGAGGCGGCGCGACCTCCACTGTGTGAAAAAAAAAAGCACGACTGCTGGCAGAGGGAGAGAGCTAGCGGAGGGAGCTGTCGATGGAGAGGGAGGGACGTACAGAGAGAGGGTCGATACAGAGAGAGAGGGCGACGAGAAAGAGAGACGATACGAGAGAGAGGATCGACGGAGAAAGAGAGCGGGTCGTGATGGTCGACGAGGATCAGATAGAGATGGCTGGTCGACGAACGAGGAGGCGGGAAGAAGCAGAGTTTAATTTTGGCTAGGTTTTTGTTGGTCGTTTTGTTAGAGACATAGAGACTCATGAGGTCTCTAACTTTTTGACATTCAATTAAATAAATTAGTATTTTTAATTTAACAACGTAAGACCTAATGATGGTACGACTTGTTAACTTAAAAATAATAATTTAATTTAATGACTAGTTTAAAAATGGAGCTACATGAGGTCTCAATTTTATGAGAATTAGATAAAAATTTGAAAATTTTTAAATAAGAGTAAAAAAAATAAACATTCATGACATGCACCTCACGAGGTTCTCCTATATTAAAAAAAAATTAAAAAGATAGTAATTAACTGCGACCCTGAGGTCTCTTACTATTGACCTATTTTTGAGGTCTCCATTTCTAGGTCTCTTTTCGGCCTTTTTTTAGTAGTGCAATATGTTACAGTGCAAACTTTGGTACTTATACATAGTGTATACATCACAACTTGTGGGTACTATTCTATCTTGTCCATATTCTGCAATCATACTTACCGAGGAACATAATAATATTGAGTACCAATAAGAGATGCAATACTACCTCCTAAGAGAGAGCTAATTCTGTAAGATCTGGTATGTTGCCTGACTTTCTTGGTATAGTCTTAGTGAACTCATTGATATACAATGACAAAATTTTGAGCTTTTTGCATTTTTCCAAGTTTTCTGAGAGGTGAAGCAAGCCTCCTTTCGATGGTCACATATAGTTGTTGGAAGCATTGTTGGAAATAGCAATGACTCGAACGGTTGAATGTGGTATTAAGACAGTAAGGTGGTTACTTTCCAGGTTTAGAGCAGTCATGTAATATAGCATTCGATGATATGTGACACATTAAGGAACTCTTGCTCTAAATTTAAGAAGGGCACATAAACATCACTAATGTGGATGCCTTTTTTGTACACTTGAGCCGGGGCTGGTGGGTACTTGGGGGGTGGGGACTTAATTGAATGCAGATAAAAAAACTTAGGTAATCAACATAATATTTAGATATGACCATCAGATTAAGTACTATAATAATTTCTGTCCAAAGAGTGTAGCGCTAGGAATGATATGAACCACGGAAAAGATAAAGAATTGTGAAATCTAGCAGGAAGAATAAGAAAAATAATTACCATTGAATCGTTCTGTATTACATTTGCGATCTCAAAAATTTTTCTTACTCTTAAAATCCAAAACTACCTATAATATAGAGATTTAGTTATGAATCACTGCGGTGCAAAACGACGGACGTTTTTAGCTGAGTTGTACACTTCCGAACAAACCCCAATCTGACTATAACTACCAATAGCAACGCACCAATTCAAACAATAGTTGTAATCAACACACACCCTCAAACTGAAGTGGGTAGATAGATAAAACACGAAGGGGTCTAGTAACGTAAAGGATGATGTTAATACCACCTAACCTGGAGAATGTAACTGGTCTTAGTAAAGCAGAATGTTTAAGAGTTATATAGCCAGATTTAAATTGGCTCTCAAAGGAAATTGACATCGATGTCGATATTTTGAGAACTGTGATTGAAAAACTTGGTGTTATCTATCTGCTAGATAGCTGATTTTTCTAATGTAAAAAGGATCAGATGGGATGTGATCTGGAAAAGTAAACTCATTTTAGAATACGTGATCACAGATAATTTCTGCCAACAAGTGATGTCAAAGCTCTATACTCTGCGTCAGCGGTGTTTTTGTGGTTTGTGTGGTGTTTGGTTTTGTTTCTTGAATTCTATGAAATAAGCGAATCTCTAAGTTTTACCATATAACTTTGTGACTGATATTCATGTGTTAGGGCATAGATCCCAGTTTGAATCACAATATTCAGTGAGTTATGTAACACCAGTCCCTCTTTTGAGAATTATCCGAAGTCCTGGAGACCTTTTGACATATCTCACAACTCTTAGTGTAGCTTCTCAATGAGAAACCTTAGGATGTTGCATGAACTGGCTCAGAACTTGTACAGTAAAACAAATATCATGTTTGGTGATTGTTAAGTACAATAGTTTACCAATCAATATTTGATATGTCGTAACATCTTCTAACTCTGAAACATCAGAACCACCAATGTGTTGATTGAATTATACACTAGTCAATTTGTGCTTAAATTCCAAAAGAGTTCTTACGGTCTTTGCTCCACTCAATCTAGTTTCCGAAATAAGTTGTAAAGAATACTTTCTTTGATTCAACAACAACCTTTCTTTTTACTTCAAAACTTCAATCTAAAAAATATCTAAGACTTCCCAAGTCCTTCATTTTGAAATTTTTGTGAAGTGTGTTCTTATGCTTCTTGGATCAATCCTGGAAAAACTATGTTCATAAGTATAGGAGGTATTCCAAAATAACTAAAGCACAACAGTGCCCAAAAACCAACCTTTCTTCTGAAAAACGAGAATGATAATTGAGCATTTTGAGTTCATGCATCAAAATGCCTCAGTGAACTGGAGTCCATTGTATGGATTTGCTTCTTTAAGACCCTAAAATGACTTACTTATCAACTTGCACCACTTTAGACGCCCTAATCCCAACCCACTCCCAGTGATGGGAGCAAGAGAAAGTTTATATAGTGAGTCAAAGTTAAATCATCCTTCAAGTAAGCATTGTTGATATCCATTTTAGACTAATCCCAACCATGAGAGGCTGCTAGACTAAGGACAGTCCTGATGGTAACCATTTTAGAAACTAATGAAAAATTATCTTGAGAATCAAGACCTTCTCTTTGAGTATACCCTTTGGCAACCAACCTTGCCTTGTATATATCAACATCACTATTTGATATGTACTTTATCTTGTACACCCATGTGGAACCAATTGTTTTCTTTCCAGGTGGTAGTCACAAATTCCATAGCATGGTATTGTTATTGTAGTTGATGATATAACAACCTCAAGGGACGTGTGAAGGTACCCTGTTCCTCAACTGAAAAGTTTCGTTGATACCAGCTAGGAGAAGATTACAGAAAGTTGGGCACAGTTCCAAACCGCTTGTCAAGAAAAGGCAGGCCGTTCCAATCCAATGGCTGAGTTTAAGGAAAGGGATTGTCATGCAATGTCATCTTATAACCATGACTCTGGGTTTTGCAACTTGAAAAAGTACATTCAAAGAATCTGCAAAGGCTAACTTAAAATAAGGAGACGGAATCATTCAAGACAGAACAACCTAAACTCAGAATTTTAATTTATTTTGTGTAGTTGTGTGAGAATATTCGTTCGATCTTACAGCTAAGCTGATCTAACTCGTAAAGGGAATCAGTGTGGTTTGAGTTGAAATTCTAAGGGTATAGCGTGATAACTTGTGGTAGAAAACTCTATTAGGATCATCAAGCAAGAGTTATTGCTGTGGTGAGATTAAAAAAAATTCTCATATTGTGTACCCAGTTTTACTTTGTTACGAAGTTAGATGAAACGGTTTAAAATCATGTGAGACAGGTCGTGGTTTCTCCTTAAGCAAGTAGGTTGTTGCCACGTGAAATCCTCTATTGTTAACGCTACTTTCGTTATATCTTGATGGTGTGTCAAGGGACCTGGTCCATTACTGAAGTGGAAGCACAGATTCTAAAAGTGGTTCAGTTCTATTGGTAACACACAAGAGAGTGATTCTGTTCTAGGATGGCTGCTCCACTTAATATGAAGAGGGTCAATCTTCAAACTAGACCTCCTCAGTTCAATGGACATTTCTAGTGGATGGAAAGTGAGAATGTTTGACTTTCTTTAGGGCTGAAGTTGTTTGCTTGAAGACAGTAGATATTGGACCAGTTTAGATTGGACCTCATTCCATGATTGAAAAGAAGATGGTGTGGAAAACACTAGGATTCTAGCCCAGACAAAATAGGATACAAGCGATAGGAAGAAGATGAAAAGGGGTACAAAGCAAAGAAACCTCTTGTCTATGTATAGGACCTGATGAGTTCAATATTGTCTAGCTTATGATCTGAAACAAAGAGAATGGGATTGCTTAAAATCAGCCCCTGGAGGGAATGTCAGCGGACGAGTCAATTATTGATATTCACATCTTAGTATGAAAAATTCAAAATAGAAGAATGTGAAACTATTTGAATGTTCACTAAACCGTCATCCATATCACATGAGTTTGAAGTCTTGGAGAATCTATCAGTAGAGCAAAGCAAGTTAGGAAGTGATCTGAATCCTTCCAAGTCCTGGGAAGTAAGGTGATAATATTACTGACGCAAAAAGACCTGAAAGTGTTAACAAGGAGGCTGTCATTGGAAATCTAAAGACTCATGAGATGAATCAAAGTCTATGATCAGTCAAAAAAAGGAAGTCAAGAAGATTAAGTCTTTGATGAGAAATACACATCGTGAAGAGACTCTAGTGAGGATGATGATATGTGGGGGGCTTTAAAAAACCCCCCTAAAAGAGAGTTCAGAAGAAGAGATTGTGGGGAAAAACCAAAGGTTTTAGAAAGGGAGCAAATGTTCCTAACTGCCCTTAAAAGATACCTATTATAAGGGTGGAAAAGGGAACACTTTATAGAGAGGGCCATACTCGGAAAGCCGAAAAAAAAAAAAATCAAAAATCAATAGGTGAATAAACAAAAGAGAACGGACCTGGTACTTAATAAGATGATCGGGAAGCTTGTATGTGACTATGGGGTCAAGAAAGCTCTTGCCGTAATGGGGGACTCTTCAAGTGATCAGAGATCTGATCGAACAAATGATTGTGAATGGTTGTGGTTCATGAAGAGGCGGAAACCATATAATGAGATGTTGCTTCACGGCTCATTCTCAGGAAATGAAATGATGAGCAAAGTAACACTTATACTGAAACATGATATGAAGGAATTTTCTCTTAAAATGAGAACATTAGCAAATGTATGATTGATCAGTAGTAATGAGTTAACTGCCAAAAGCGGATATTATGAATGACTGAGCTGAAAAGTTTAAATGAACCATAGAGAAGAAGTGGATGAGAAAATGATTGAAACATTGAAGATAAAAATGGCTTACTCTGGAATCTGAAAAACTAGAACGTAAAAGCAGGTGCATTCGAATGAGAAAGCTGGAAAAGCAAAAGGAAAGTCTATGGTTTACAAGTTGAGTGAAAACAACTGAAAACTATGAGGACTAATCTTGGTTTGGCTTGGAACAAGACCAACAAATTAGAAACAATATTGCAAAATAAAGAGAACTTGAAAAATCTTTCAAGGGACAAATATTCTAAGATACTTCAATGTGAACAAATAAGAGTAATTTCAACACGAAAGGGCTAGGAAGTTTGAATATTACTCTCTTTAACCTCACAAACAATATCTTGTGTCTGACAAATGTTTGCCTTCATTGTGAAAAATGGAATTTAAAAGAAGAGTGTGAACGTCCAGAGAAAGTCACTGAAAAACTTTCAACGTCTACAGAAGAAGCCAAAAGGGTATCAAAAGAGAGACCCTGGTCCACAAAACAATAAAAATAAAGGTTTCACAGAAAGGGCTGATTCTACTAAAAAAATCCTTGTCATAAAGGAATCTGAAAATACCTCATGGGCTAGAAACAACTTTGATCCCTCCTTTATTTGCTTAGGGGAACTCAAACGAAATGGGTTTCCAAAAGCCTAACAAGTGATTCTGCTGAAGGGGTGAGAAGAGCAGCAGTCAATGTTGTACAATGGACAGTGATGGCTCTAAACCATATGACTGGTGATATCAAAAATTTCCTCTCTACTCAAGACAACGTCAGGAGGAAGTGTCTCTTGTGGTTGATGGAAAGAAGGGGCTATTTGGGAGTTGGTAAGTGGTAAACACTCTGGGGTATCAATTGAAAAGTGTTTTGATCATGCAGTTGTTGTTGAAGTATAGTCTTCTGAGTGTGTCTTAATGGTGAGGGGGGGGGGGGGGGGTACGGGAAAGAGGAAATGAAGTTTACTTGAGAAGTGCACTGTAGTTCATTAACTACAAGAAAGTGATTCTTACTACTTATAGAGTAAAAAACATGAGGTGCCTAACTTCGACCACATCTCAGGGATGATGATCGAAATGTCTTAGTGCTAAAAGAAATTAATCTGTGTATCGAAGAATAGGGCCCATGGAATCATCTCTATGAAAAACTTGATTTCTAGACCTGGTCCGGGGTATGCCAAATTGAAAAATTTTGTGTGGAAGCAAAATTTGTGAAGCCTAGGTCAAAGTACAAAACAAAGATATCTTCCAGCCAAAGAAGCCAAGTAACCTACAGAGTTATGAAACTGGCTAAATGGATTTATGTGATGACGGGTCCAAGTTTAGAGAAATGGAATAGAATAACATTCGGGTGTTGTGATGACTATTCAGGTATCAAATGAAGAAGCTTCCTAAGATCCAAACAGGAAACGTCAGAAGGAATGAATGTTTTTCAAATGTTCAAACCAAAGTTGAATAATGATTGCTTGGAGTGGAATAGGTCTGATTCATGGACCTGTGTTTGAAAACCTCAAAAAATTGAATCAATTTGTGCCTTGAAAAATCCGGCATATCACATTTTTCTTGCTCCAGAGCCATAGCAAAAATGGAAGTAGTGGAAGGAAAAACAGAAAACTTGATATATTAAATATTGACAAGGAAAATGATTATTGAGTCAAATCTTCACAAAGTTTTAGGACTGATGAAAGCACATCAACACATCATGTCAGGTACTAACAGAGGGTGTTTGATAGGTCTATGAATCAGCTTCCCTAGGAATTGCCTCAAACAACAAAACAAACTCTATGTTGAGTACTTAGGGCAGGGATGCAAAGGGTTTGTTTTTGAACAATGGAAACGGGATCCTAGGCAAGTTTGATCCTACAGAAGTGTGCAGGAGTGTTTGTAGGAGATTTCTCAAGTACAGCATCTAGAGGGTTTCAACAAAGGAACTCAATGTATGAAAGAACGTATTCGCGTTGGTTGGTATGAAGATGGAAATCTGAAGTGTTGCACAAAGGATGAAGATGAGTTATAGAGATGTTAATTCCAGAAAATGAAGGGGTGAACTGCGTTGTTCTAAATACCAGTGGAGGAATGACAATTGATGCATTAGCTTATCGAAAAGGATGATTGCGTAATCAGTTGAAAAATGTGAATGAGGAAAACCTGGTACCCTTCTTAACTCAAGTCACCAATATCTCAAAACTCCAGAAAATAAGAATTCCTCGAAGAGAAGACAATTTATGACAGCTACAGTTGACCTTGAGGACCAGGCATGGATAAACATTTGCCGTCACATCCACTTATAATTCATCTCACTCTGAACTCGAGACTTACACTAGATCAAAACAAGAAATTAGTGCATTTTCCGCGTTTATATATAATTAAGGCCAAATATGAAAGAGGTATAGGTGATGAAATTGGTATAATTAATCAAGCACGAAGAAATCCTCCATTGAAAGAAGTAAGGTATGGTACTGGTTTCGCGAACTGTGAAAGAATAGTTCTAGGAATAGATGGGTGCTTCAGAAGCAGCTGATTACACTGGTTTCAGACCTGTGATATAGAAACACATCAAGATGTGGTTAAAGTGATACCAAACAGGGCAGAAAGGTATCCGAAAAATACTGATGAAAACTTTTCTCAGTTGCAAGGATGCGGCTTACGAATTCTCAGCGCCTTTGCGCATTCATGGGATTCACGCAATATCAAATGGATTGTCAAGAGTGATTCCTAATGGAACTAAAAGAGGAGTGTTTGTTAAACAACTCCGTGGGTTTGAGGATGTTTAGTTACCATATCATGGGTTCAAAGGAATAAGGCTCGCATATGGTAAAAACACAGCTCTTAGGAGTTCGGTATGAAAGATGGAAAAGTTTATGGCTTAAAAAAATGGGTTCAAAGAGGGACAAAATAGACACTACCTGGTTATTATTAAAAAGAGACAGGAATTGCTGTATTATATAGGTAATGTGGGATTCGGCATTGCTTGGAGCTACATCTGGAGCAGCATTTGTGGAAGAATTATCATTATTAATGGAAAAAAGAGTTTGAGAGGAGCATGCATGGGTTGAATGACCTTCATCTGGTCGGGTGCTTTAAAACAAGCAGTATCAAAGGAATCTCAATCAGTCAAAGAAGAGATAGTACATTAAGAGCTGTTGACGAAACCATAAATTGTTTGATTCTACACTCTACTGATACTCTGTGTAGGGCAAAAACTCCAAGCTTATAGAGATTGAATTGATTCTTTGTGAATCAATGTATAGGGGAATCATTGGATCCTTATTGTAGCCTGAAGCTAGCAGACCTGATTTGTTATAAGTGTTGAAGAGGCGAGATTCCAAGCATGCCTCGTGTTCAAATTGAAGGCTGAAAAGGGATTTTAAATATTGAAGAAGAAAGGGTACTATACTTTCTCTTATGCCACCGCAGGTGACACTTTTGATCCCTGTGCGGGTTTGCAGAGGTGATTTTGTGCTGGTTATCAAGTGTGATAGAAAGAGAAACTATCGAGGCGATGATCATTTACCTTGTGATTCTTCACCTAATTCATGGGAATAAGAAACAGAATTTAGTACCTCTTGCAAACAGCTGAGCTGAAGATTTGTAGCAGTCGCAGCTTATTCACAATTGCAGGATCAGCAACACTTAGAGGGACTTGGTGTAATATTCAAGTATACCTCTCATGAGTATGCGTGACAATACTAGTGCCAGTCAGTAGAAAGATCTTGTTCAACACAAGACAACCAAAGCACAGTGAATGGTAGACATCATTTTATGAGAGAAAATGTTGAAAAAGGAAATATGTGCTTAATATTGTCCAACGGAGGAACAAATTGCCTATATCTTACAAGCTTTAGCAAAGTCATTTGAGAGAATAGGTTGATCGTTGGGCATGATGGACTTTAAATTGATTCCAGAACATTCAATCGTGAATTTCTTTGAAGCTTAAACTTTTGCCACAGCGCAGACGGTAAGTATCCTCTGTGTCAATAATATTTTATTAAGTTAGATCGATATGTGTACCCTATGCAGTTATACAGGCATTAAGCGACTAGCAAAGCAAAGTATGCAAGAAAATAAAAAAACAAAAGTTTTTTTGTTGAGGAATGAGATTCCAATTGTGTTAGAGTACATGGTGCCTAGTCGAGGGTTAACATCGGACATTAATTTCAAACTGAGAAATATAGTGACCGTTGATCAAGCACGTGTCAAGCATGGTTATTTGACTTTCGTCCACGTGACTTCCAAGGAGAGGCGTCAAATCAATAGGGACCTGGCATAATCATTTCTTAAACCCCCTTTCTCCTTTTAACCCTAATTCTCTTTGTAATTATTCTTCACTCTGAAAAAAACAAGACGCGTAAATCTGTTTTAATCTCTACATTTTTTCATCTCCACATACGTTCGACTTTCCTCTCTCTTGGAAAAATGTTTGATCCCTTCATATACTTCTAAGCAAATGTTACACCCTTAGTGAGATGACACCAATTGCTTTAATTCTCCTTCATCTATCGGGTTTTAGAACTAATTATTTCAACAAGTCTCCCACCAGATAATCTGAAAACCTTTTCATTCTATATATGAAACAGTTCAAAGTGTTCCTACTGGACCTGAGCCCCTCATGAAAGTTTCACGATGCTCTTTTTAAGGCGATTTCCAAGGAAAAAACTCTGAGTCGCACATCCCTTGCTTTGCGAGTGAAGCTTGGTGATTGAGAGTCGTGCTATGCTACGAGAGGATCGGGTGAGGAAAGTGAAACTTTTTTAAGTGAAGATACAGAGAAACCCAACCTATCTTTGATAGAACTAAGATTTTGGGCAGAATCTACTCTCGATTCATTGACTCAATAAGTGATGAAAATTTCCATCAGTGTTAAGGTTGAAGGAGAGATGTAAGTGCATCTAAAAGGAAAATAGCAGTGGTGGGAGAAGGTCTCTAAGAAGGAGACCTAAATAGATCTGATGCCAAAAAGATGAGGATGATGCTATAAAGAGTGCTAAGTCCCAGAAGGAAAACGGGAAGGGCTAGACCTTTCCAAGTGTCAAATTTAAAATTGCCTGAGTATGGTTGTAATAGATGGGTATACTGAAGAGCAGAAACAGGGATACAAGGAGAAGAAGCAGGAAAAAACAAAACAAGAGATACCACGAAAGCGGCAAACCAAAATACAAAGTATATGCGAAAGAAAAGAGGGACAAAGGTCACAGGACCTGGTCTCACAAAGAAAATGAGTGAGGTCAACAAACAATGAGATGTTGGACAATCGAGGAAAGCAGTCTGTACTGGCTTGCAGGTTTTTGGACATGGGATAATTAATCTCTTTGGGATGGAATCACTCATTACATGGTTGAGATTCAGTCTTGGATGCAGCTCTCAACGAAAATCTCAATTATTCCATGAAGAGGAAGGAATGAATCTTTACAAACATTCAATTTCAGGACAAAGGAGTGTCAAATACTAGCGTACATGGACATGGTGTTAACCTTGATAGACCGTGGGGCAAAATTCTTAGGGCACCTCGAGATGGCTAACAGTCTGTGGTAGGGAAACCATATCTGTTGCATTTGTGACACTTTGTCGAAGCTTCTTACTACAAAATGTGCGGGATTGTACGACAGTGATGAACGGAGTAATCAGTTAGTCTTTGAATTGTCAACAAAACTCTAACTTTCTCGAACTGAAAAGAGGACCTAAGAAACTTCTGTTGATTGGTGTGAGGAAATTGTATGCAAGATTTGAACCTTGATCTTCCTGGAACATGCTTTGATATAGTACCAGACTTTCCTAGGGAGGAGGAAAGGAATACATGGGATTGGCGATATGGATACTCCTACGAAGTATTCAAACACTTTAACATCCCGCTGGGTGTTGGCAAGGTAGGTACAGTGAAGCAAGCCTTTTCAGAGACTACCTTGGTTGAATGTGAGTGCATTGAAGGGAAAGGAAATCTCAAGAGCAAAATGACTCAACTCATTGAAGACCAGGACCAACTCAAGCAAGAAGTTGAAGAACTAACAATGAGGTTGAGTGGCAAGGATGCTGAAATTGCTATTTTCAAAGCCGAGCTACTCACTACACAGACAGAGGGACCTGGTACCGCTGTGGTTAAAGCCCTGGAAAGGGAAAATGCATAACTGAGGGCCAAGGTTATTGCTTTACAATAAAAAACAATCAAGGATAATGATGATGTTAATGCTAGACTCACTCTCATCATTCAGTCCCTTTCCCATCAGCCTCCCCCTTCATAGTCCGTTCAAAACTCATTTCGTGTCTTCCTTGTATGGCTATCTTTTCGTCCTTGTATTTCAGTTTGATGTTAATGTATTGAATGTTAATCTTGCAATGCTATTTATATTATTCCCTGGTATTCTAGTTGATATCTCTTGTCGAATGCTTTCCTTTATGTTTGATTACTATAAGGCTTTGATCTTCTCTGATATTATTATTGATACTGTTTGTTTATTGTATCTCTTTTTTATGATGCCAAAAGGGGGAATTTTAAATGGTTGTTGTGGCTAGACATGTTTGTGAGGGGGAATACAGTGAGGGGGAAGACAACTTGTGCAGTGTATATTGTGTTTCTTTTGGTTTCGATTTTATGCCAGGAAGGTGGACAAGTAATTCAGGGGGAACTTGTCCTGAAGCTGGAGTGATATCTAGAGTATTGTTTGTCATCATCAAAAAGGGGTAAAATTTTATTTGTAGTTTTGATAATGTAACAAACTCAGGGACCTTGTGAAGGTACCAGGTTCTCAACTTGAACAGTTCGTTGACTGCCACTGGAGAAGGTATAGAAAGTTGGTGCACAGTTCCCAAGCGCGTCAGAAAAGTCAGACCTTTCCAACCAATAGCATGAGTTTAAGGAAAGGGACTTGTCTATACAATGTCATCTTTGTAAACATGGTTCTTTAGTTTTTGCAACTTGAAAAAGTACATTCAATAACTCTTGCAAAGGCTAAAGAAAATCAAGGAGAAGAATCATTCAAGAACAATCTAAACTCAGGTGTATATTGTGTAGTTGTTTGAGAATATATTCTTTCGGTCTTACATTGTAAACTGATCTTAAATCTATAAAGGAATCAGTGTAGTTTGTGTTGAAATTCTAAGTTGTCTAGAGTGATAGCTTAGTGGGTAGAATAACTTCTACTTAGGCTCATCAAGCAATAGAGTTATTGCTTGTTGGTGAGATTAAAATTTTTTTCTCACATTTGTGTAACCGGTTTTACTTTTGCTTGCGAAGATTAGTGAAACGGTTGTAAAAATCCTGTGAGACAGGTCGTGGTTTTACTCCCTTGAGCAAGGAGATTTCCACGTAAAACTCCTCTGTTGTTAAACTGCATTTACTTTCTATTATATCTTTATTTGTGTGTCAAGGGACGTGGTCCATTGACTGATAGTGGACACACATATTCTAACAGTTATCTTCCAAAGCTTGGATTTCTTGCTGCATGGCATCAATCCACAACTTGTTTTGGGATGCTTCATTAAAAGATTGGGATTCCACAACTACTAAAAAAGCATGTAAGTAAGATTGATAATTTTTGGATACATTATCATAAAAAACATGATTAGTGATGGAGTGAGGACTGGATTTTTTGGGAACAACATAGTGTTTGATCAACACAGGAGGCTTAAAAGTCCTGGTAGTCTTTCTTGAACCATAGGGAGCAGTTTGTATTGTCTCTACAGAAACACATGCAGGAGCTTGATATTGTAGGACTTCTAAGTCATCACAAATATGGGACTCTCAACAGATGTGTTGCTAGACATTTCAACACCTTATTCTACAGGTTGTGAGGAAGGATCTTGAGTATGAGGCAGCAAGGAGGAATATGTTGGGAGGACCTGATCTAGATCATTAAAAGCATCATTTGTATAATTTATAAATAGAGAAAACAACGGATATATACCTTCATCATGAGGTTGCATAACCTTGAAAGGAGAGAGTTCTTCTCTTAAACAACATGCCTACTGATGAACACAACCTTTGCATCAAGATCATACAACTTATAACTTTTTTATGTGGAAGAAAACCCCAATAGAACAACTCTCTTTGCTCTAGCTTCAAACTTCCCACCCCAAAAACTCTAATGTGATCCAATCTAGGAGGTTTTCCAAACAGTCTTTCATAAAGAGAACAACCATCAAGGACAGTAGTAGGCAATCTATTAATTAATTATACTACAGTTTGTACACATTCACCCCAAATCTACTAGGAACATGAGTTTGTATCTTTTAAGGCTCTGACTATGTCCAAATTGGGTCTATGTTTTCTTTCCATATTGTCATTTTGTTGTGGGGGTGTAAGAACAACTACTTTGATGTATGATGCCTAAGAAAGATAGCAAGTATTCACTTGACAGTTAAAAAATTCAGTGTCATTGTCAGATCTCAAAACCTTTATTGCACTATCAAATTGATTACAAATCATGGATATAAAGCTTCTCAATAAAAATACTACATCCTTCTTTTTGTGCAGTAAACAGATCCATGTAATACTAAAATCATCAACTATAGTCAGAAAATAATGTTTTTATCATAAGTGGGATCCCGATGTGGCCCCTAAACATCTTACACCAGCTCAAACATTTTTGAATTTCTGAGTAACACTAGAAGGAAATTTAAGCCTGCATTGCTTTGCTAAAGGACAAATCATGCAGTCTTTTTGCACTACCTCATCAACTTTATTTTGCAACATAGGAAGGTGTTGCATTACATTCAAGAAAGGATGTCCCTGTCTAAGGTGCCAAAGTCTATGGTCTTCTATGCATTTGTTCTTGAGCTGCTCCAACAGTAGGTATGGCATCATGACTTAGAATATATAGGTCTTCCTCCTATTTACCATTCCCAATTACCTCTCAAGTACAGAGATCCTGCATTGCACATAAATCAGGATAAAATGACACCATGTATTTCAGGTCTTTATCCATCTTGGAGACTGACAATAAGTTGAACCTGAAGTTTGGGACATGTAACACATTTTTCAACCTGTAATTCTCTACAATCATAGTATTTCCAACATGTTCTACAGGAATTTTACTTATTTTTTGGTACTTGTACCTTATTACAACTGATTCTGATAATTTTCTACAATCAGTTAGCATATTCTCTCAGTATGTAATATGAGGTGAATCTACGGAATCAACAATCCACTTTACTGTATGACCATTAGCACTTACAGGCAAGTGATACATAGCTCCTGTTGCATTGGCCTTACATGTTCCTAATGGTGAAGGAGACTCCATCATCTTGACAACCTGATCATATTGGTCCTTTGTGAAATAGATTTGGGACAAGGATCTAGGTGCTTCATCTTTATCTGATTTCAGAGAAATCGAGGTATTAGCATAGTGCTCATTCGCAGACATCTTCCTTTTATCTTAAAGTCAGCAGAAAATCCCACATTTCTATAGCAATTGTATCTAGTGTTATCATTATGCCTACAATGATCACATACCGATCCAATCTCCTCATTTGTAAAGTCTGATACTGTGTCTTATTAGCTTGAAAGTTGTTGTTATTGATCTAATTCTTATTGTTGTAATTATATGACTAATTGCCTTTTTCGACCATCATTGTGAAAGGTTTGTTTCCTCATTTTGTCTGCCTTACCTTCCTTGGTCTTCTCCTGCATAGTCATTGAGTTAGGCTTATTTACAAAAGGACTCATTTGAGTAATTGAGAGAAATCCTCACAGGGCATAAATTTCATCAGACCAACCAAAAACTATAACACCTTTGTTATTTGACATATGAGCTTGACTCTTCTCAATCACACGATGGAGAAGGCACCATTACATCCATCTCATCACACAAATCTCTCATCCTTGAGTAATAAGAAGTACTTGTCTTTGTTTCTTGAGTCAATACACTAATCTCCTTTTACAAATGAAAAAATCGTAGTCAAATTCAATTTATCAAATCTTTCCTTGAAATCACTCCATATATTCTTCGAACTAGAAGCATATACAAAGCTTGTCATCAGTTCTGGTGCTACATCTGCGCTAATCCATGATAATAAAACCGCATCACACCTCTCCCATCGAATTGTCGAGTCTCCTTTGTATGAGCTTTTAACACATGTGCCATCAACAAATCCCAGTTTGTTTTTTACTAGAATGTCCAAATTGCATCTAGAATACTCCAAACACCCATAGTTACTTGGCCTTGTGAGCTGTGCTTCATAGGAATCAAGGCACACCAGGAGTATCTCTGAGGGTGTAAAAGACGTTTTAAAGATGAAGTGGGGATGGTTATGGTTTGTATGAGGATGATCGTTGTATCTTGAACTCTCTGGTGGTTCCATTCATTGTTGTTTGCAATGATTAACGAGTTACAGCTTTGTCAAATGCTCTAATCCAAAAGACTTTGGGAATCTGCAGGAAGAAGAAAATATAAGAATTGTATCCATTGCATCACATGTTTCCATTTGTTGACTCTCTCAAAAGTTTTATTACTTAGCATCTACACTCTATCTCTATTAGATAGAGGAATTTCAGTATTGTGTAACTCAACTTGAGGTTGTAAAACCATGACGGAGCCTTTCTATCCTGGTGTCATTCCTAACAAATCATAACTATTAAACTTACCCCATGCAAGCACAAAGTCAACAATCCTGTAATTCACAAAAAATAGATCTTATTAACTATAAGGAAATCTAAAATTAAATGGAAACAAATGATAAACGTAGCACCCTTTTCGATGATAACTTACATAACATTAATTAAATGAACTGACACAAAGAAAAGGAAGGAAGAGTTCCATTTTCACTTCATCCCAAAGTATGTAAATAAGTGAAAACACGCTAAATTCCTTCAATAATTGCCTAAAAATTAAATATTAAAAGAGAAGTTTAAAGCATGAAAATGTATTACTTACTATGTTGGTTAGAAGGTCAACTTTGTGAAAATATCAACCTCTGCAAAGATTTTCAACATCCATTCACATCACATTGCAAGCTCCGTATGAAGTTTTAGAATTTAGAATGGAAACCATTTTTCTCGGTTAAAACAAAAGAATAAGAATATAATGCAAAGAGATCAATGAAAATTTGTTTGACAAGCCTGCATTTTTTTATTATCATTATGGGTGACTTCTTGCTATACAATATAAAGGACGCTAGATAGGAATCACCACACGCTGCCATTCTTCTTATGTATCATTAGTACTGTTACACCAATAATGTGAATATTTCTCTCATTAATTTAATACCGTGAACCTTTGTAACTCACCCTCTTTAATATAAATATTATCATAAGCAATAAATGTGAACATTATAGGTAATGAGAGAGTAATTTTAGATTGTGGAAGAAAATGAAAAGCCCAAAGCGGATAAATCAAACAAGAAGTATATACCAATTAACATTAGTATAATAATATAATAATATGATATAATTATTATCTGATATTTAATATATTATTAGCTTATAACATTTTAATTTAATGTAGGCGTAATTTATGTTTATTTAAAACAGTGATTAACTTTTGTCTCCAACCTTCTCTAATTTATAGGGACTATAAATGGTAATGCAACTTTTATCTCTTTTCTTTGTTACACGTATAGAGATACTAGATCTGGCGAACGTGCGTTGCAAGTATTATTCCAAAAATACTCATATAAATTTTTCTGTATTGCAAATTACATTTTGATCCCGTTTGAATCGATGTAAGTTACTAAAACAGTCATCTTTGTCATATAGGAATACAAATATCTTTCTAGGGACAATAATATATTATTTGATTACTAATTTGATGAAAATTGTACAAAGTAAAAAGCTAACTACTATTCTGCACAAAACCCCCATCCTAAAAAATACATCATATTCAAATGGGAGTACTAAAATACCCCCACATGTAGGCAATAGATACAAAGCAACAAACCATGGTGGTAAATTTCAATAATAATAACACACCAACATTATAACAAAATTTTTAATAACAACAAACAAAAAAATTGAAATATCAAACTAAACACAAGAAAAAGAGCCGAGCGAAGAGAAAGAGAGTAGATATTTTTTTTTATAATTTGTTTAAGGGTGTACATTATTTGTGACATGTAACTGTTGATGATATGATAGTATTGAAGAACACAAGGGTTGTTGAATATGAAATTAATCATTTGAAGATTATGGTTGAGACGGATAGAGTAAAAAACATAATAATATATCAACAGCGAGTTATATATATTTACAATGAAGAATTAGTGAAATTCAAATTTATTTGCTGAATCACTTATGATGATTTGTTATTTAATATTTAATTAATTAAATAACTATAAATTTAAATGTAATGTATGAGTAAAAATCTAAGATAAAATATGTAAAAAAAATGTATATATTAATTTTATAATGAAAATCATGATGACTAATTATTCCTGAAATGTAGCAACTAGCATTATGAAAAAACTTAGCACTATTAGTACGTGAAAGTTGTAAAGATGTGAATTTTTTTTGTTTCTTGTTAATAACTACAATTTATAATGCGTAGTGGATTGTAAGTTTAAGTTTAGACATAGGAGTATTAGCTACCTAATACAAGAGTCAAATTCATGATCCCAAAATAAATATTAATAAAACAATTAGTTTAACTAATTTCAAGATAATAAATTAAAGGCACGATTAATTTTGAAATTCAACTTTTGACTAGATAGATTTCTTCTCAATTTCATATAATTACTTTTGGAGACATGTTTCTCCTAATTATATCCATATAGCGTTAACATGAAGTATATAATACTCTATTTAGCAATTTTGAACGTAATATAGTTGAAAAAAGTAGCTAAACATGCAACTTATTTGTAGGTAATATTATTCATATGTCCTGTGACCAACACGATAGATAATGCTTCGGGAGTTGTTATTCTATTTGTTCACGAACCGATAGCAAATTAGGTCTTGATACAATAATGTTTTAAAAATAAATATACTGTATAAATAAGAATTAAAGAGGTCACAAGCCTACACAAATGACATTAAATGCCACCAATTAAAGTTGGATTAAAATAAGGACTAGTGATATATACTCCCATACTACGAATTTGTCAACAGCTACTCCCAGAGGTAATACTGTTTGGAGTAAACTAAAATACCGGTGTGTGAAATAAATAAAATAAAAATATATCTACTATACATTATTTTCCTAAACACAAGTCAATTTAAGTGTAATTAGAAAGTGAACTTGTTCAAAGGAAAAAAAAATAGTATTCTGGTCATGCTAGGGTAAAATCAACAATAAGAGGGCGATAATAATAGTTCTTTGTATGTAGTCTAACAGAATCGGGAGTAGAATAAAAAATGATAAAGAAATGACAGGTGGTAACTTATAAAGTGCAAAGAATATGCAAAAAGTATCAGACTAATAACTGATTGAAGTTTAAAAGACAAAAGATAATACTGTTATGTAATAGGAAAGTTTGTACGTTCGTTAAAATGATCAGGACAAAATGGTTGTTTTAAATATGATTCGGGATATTTTGTGATTCAACTTTCAAACTATGGAGCTTCATAAGTGTAGTTCATATGATAGTTCCCGAATGTGCCGTTTATCCCATACAATTATATAAAGTTGAATTTTATCTAGAAAAACGTTGAGCTAAAAAATATTATTTTACCCAATTATATTTCTTTTTTTTTTCATTACAAATAAAAATATAATAATAATCGAATATTAAAGGATCATCAAGCAAGAAATATGATGAAAAACTAATTAATCTACTATAGAATCTTATAATATGAATATTATCTATATATTTATCTCTTATAAATTCTATTCATTACGCTTTACAATACTAAGTAACAAATATGTATTACTTAAGAAAAAATAGATCAGTAAAGGAAAGGATAAAAGAAAAAAAAATAGTTGTCGTGGTGATATTTATCAACCTAGTTTTTCCAGGCACGCGCGGTGCGTGTGTTTCCATTAATAATATTTATAAACTACAGACAATTTTCGTTTGGGAAACATTTCAAAAACTAGCAAAATTGGCAACTAAGATTATTGTTGGAGAATTAAACTAATAATGGTCATCCTATTTATTAATCTCTATAAAAAAATTAATAATATATATATAGTATATATGATAGATATAATATATACTAGGAGATATATATTATCTATATATATACAGATATCGGACTTAGAAAAGTAATAGTAATATATATCCGGACTCTTTAAGGGAAGATCCCGTATATTTGGTCATAGCTAACTAGTGTTTATCAAAAATGAAAGAAAAAATTTCCTTTTACACGTTGATACTACATTTATATATGATGCATTACTCCTAATCTTTGTAAAATAAATTAGTCAGTTCCAACTATGAAGATTTTTTTTTAATATTATAAAGAAACATTGCAAAATACAAAAAATATTACAATATTAGGTTCTCACTACCAATCAACATCAGAGTGCCAGAAGGTATACAAGCATCATTTTATAACTCCTCCAAATACACAAAATAACCATCATTTAATCTATAGTCGCATGCAATTATAATACAGTACATGCCATAAGAATAAAATCAATTTAATGAAAATTCTAAAAGCGATTCCAAAGAAACCAAGATCATCTTTTCATAGCTCATGATTTTGCAGCACTCTTACGGACATCGGTAATCTTCATATCTAATTAATGAATGTTTAGTGTTGATGTAATGCAATGACAATTATTTAATTCCACATTGTATCAACTCTACATGTTTCTCCTGTTCCCTTTTCTTAGGTTCATGCAAAATATGCAAAAGAAAAAATTACGGAACAGAAAGAAACTTATTGAGATTTAAACTAAAGAAACAAAAGTTGAAGGAAATGGAAATCAGTGTTACCTTTCGATATAGTGTTATTTTATGTTCTTTCAAATTTCCTTTTTGACATAATTACTAATTAACTTACATTTAAATAATAATGAACTATTAAAATTCTATGATGTTTATAACAAAAGATGTTACTAGGCTAACAAAGTGTTAGAATTGATAGTTCAATTAATGAAAATGAGAAGTACAAATTATATGTATTGGTAAGAGTGTGGGAATGTAATACATGATTGGTCTTATTTAAAGCAATTAATCATGTAGACTTGGAATCTAAACAACCACTTTTCCACCTTCCAACTCCCTTTCAAATTATGTACCTGAAAAAATTAATTAATTAAATTTTATTTAACTTTTTTATCATTAAGGTATTCCAAAATAAGATTTTGATCTAATTATTCTTAATAATCATAATTTCAGAATTGGTGAGATACGGTTCATACATATTAAATCTTGTACTATAGGTGCATAAAAATTCGATTATGGAATACAAATATATATTAGAAAAAACTTATTGAGAATTCTAATATTGTGATAATTAAATATTTTAAGTTATTAGTGGGGTAAATGGTAATCAAATTTTGAAGCTAAAAGCTTTTCAATTTTAATAATCCATAATAATAGGAATTAATTTACGAAAATTAAAACAGGTTTCTTGTATTTAAGTAAAACTAATTATACATTTATTTATAGAAGGGTAAAATCGTTTAATTCAACTTTGACTTGGGTTTTCAACTTATAATAATATATGCATGATATGATATGTTGATGATAATTTGTTCATGGTTATTTTGAGAAAAGGATAAAATTGTCCTTATATTGATTTTAGAAATCAGTAATCTTGGTCTTTAACATGGAGCATAATAGTTTTCATGTTTCAAACAATTGGTATATTTGAAATCCTTGCAAACGACGTCAAAAATCCAAGAGCTTTCTCTTTACACGTGAGAAAAGGTTTACCGCCAAAACTCCACTTTCCTTTGTCTCTCATTTGCTGTTTAAACCAGACTTCTCTTACCTTTTTTCTTCAAATCAAACCCATATCTAATTTTTTGTCTGAATTTATTACAAGGTTGAATCATTTTCTTGAAGCAACCTATGTTGTTAGGGCCACAACAATAATAGAGATCAATCTGCTTCGGTTTGAGAATTTTTGTCAATCTCTAGATTATTATTATTGCTTTTGAGATTATTTTCGTTTGCATACATTTCTAGTCCATTTTTTATGAGATGTTATAAAAACACAAAGAAACAACGGAGTCCTACCATCAAAACTATTGTGGAATGGTTACAATTTCTTGATCCTTGAAAGATATATCTTGATAAAAAAGTTTTTTGTAGAATACACTTACCCCTATTATTAATCTGAATCTAGGAGATTAGGTTATTGAATGATTAGATTCAAAAACAGAAAATACAAAGTATTAATGGGTATACAGCAGAAACTCCGATAGTTAACTATTCACAAATAGTATTAGGATCAATGGTGAAACAAAAAGAAAACACTACAGAAATCAGCAGAGTGGCAATGACAATAAAATTTGGGTTGTAAGAAGTAATAAGATCCTCCTGCATCTGCAAACGAACTGTCGAATCTGAATGCGGTGGAGGGTTGGAGCTAGCTACGTTGCTAAGGGTCGTTACGCTATAGCACCACAAGATGGTGCACCTCGAATGGAATCTGTAGTATCTAGTTCACATAGCTAGCGCACACCGATATCACTGTGATCAATGATGCATTATTCAGTAGATGTACTATTTTCTGTTTATATAATTACAAGCATTAAATTTCTTTATTTTGGATGCAGTGGAATTATATTTGAATATTAAGTTGAAGCATTTTCCATTCGTTAGTTTGTTTTATGGTTTTGTAAACTACAACACCTTATGTAATATATGATTGGTTTTTTTATTTCAGATCCAGCACTCGAAGATTCATTTGTTAGTGTAAAAGTATATCATGGGGGTGTCATGAGACATATTCCAGACAAACATTACGTTAATGTGAACACGTTGAATCTTCAGGAGTTTAAAATGATGGCGGATATTTGCGGATATGCATATGATTCAATAACCTTTTGGTACAAGTGTGGGAAGTATGTTAGAAGATGGAGATTGATTTCTACCAATTTTGAAGCCTATGCAGTTAGCAAAAGTATTCAAAAAGAGGATGTGAATGAGATTTACTTCAAACAATTGAACTCTTATTTTAAAATGGACAATGGGGATATATCAAATCAAGAAATCATTGAAGATAATGACAAGGAATAATTTACACATGAAAATTCATCTGGTGATTTATCCGACGACAAGTTAGTCAATGACCCTGCAAGATCAACGGTATTCGTGGTGAATAGGCGAGTAGTGTTGACGTAAAGAAAAGATTGGGTAGCAATAGACGGAGTTATGATTGTTTGTGTTCTAGTGCCCACAAGCAGTTTGCATAGTGATTCTGACAACTGAAGCTATAATTATCCCATTCAACCAAAGATTGATGGAGATGATACCATTTTAGCTCTAGAGTTGACTTTTGGAAGCAAAAGAGAGTTCAAGGATGTTGTAGCAACACATGAGATAAAAAATGGGAAGTATATCAACTGGAACAAGAATGACAAAGAAAGAATCAGGGCAAAATGTATTCATGAAGAGTTCAAAAGGAAAATTATGGCATCCAAAATGCAACGAGAAAAATCTTTCCAGATAAAAACATACAATCCTACACATACTTGCAAAGAGTGGCACCATGAAATAGAACAATCACATCATCCTTCATTGCGAGAAAATACCTGAATGAAATTGGATCGAATAGAAATGGTAGCTTGGCTGATTTTAGAGATAGAGTGGGTGTTGATCTAAGAGCTAAAGTGACTTTATCACAAGTTACAAGAGCAAAGAGTAAGGCCATTTCGATTCCCGATGGTGATATCAAGGATCAATTCACAATGATGTGGGACTATTGCAAGAAATTGCTAGGCAAATCTAGGATAGACTATTAGTATTTTTTTTTGTTCTTTGTATGACTAGTTTCTGATATTGAGGTGCCGGGACAACCATTACCGATTTAGAGAAATATTAACATTTGTTTTGCCTTGCAAGTTCGGCGTCAAGGTGGTTGTAGAAAAATATTGGAGGGGATGGTTTGTTTGGTTGAAGGGTCCATATGTACGGAACTCAATTGTTATTTGCAGTTGGAATGTGATGGTAAAATAATATATTTCCATTACCACGCCATCTGTGAGAAGAAAAAAATAAAGATAATGGACTGGTTCTTGACGTATTTGGCTCGCGATTTGGATATACATGCGGGATTGTAGGCTAATTGACATTTACGTCCGACAAACAAACAGTTTCATTGAAGCTTTTAATGAGTTCTTACCATATGGAGTCATAGATTTTGTTGTCGACACCCCACTAACAACTTTCAAAGACGCAGGTTTCTGTCGTTCCATTAAAAAAGGCATATGGGGATGCCTGCAAAGGCTACTACTGTGCAATGATCATATGGTTTGATGTTGTTAGATCCAACTTGTGCTGCCTTGGTGTTTGTAATGGAAAAAAAACAACACAAAGAACCTGCAAGGACAAGACTTATTTCTCTCACATGCTAAATCTGAAGTATTGAATAACGTTTGTGCAGTATACAATAGCATGCTTACTCAATGTAAAGACAGCCAATTGGACAACTGTTTATGAGATATCTACTCATGGCTAATGCTAGCTACACGAGAGAGAAGAAAAACCAATGGACTCTAGTGCTGTTTTTCCCAGATTCAAGATATATTTCTTAAAAATCAAAAGGCTGACAGAGACTATCTCCTAGAAAAGTTAAAATCAATGGAATCGCAAGTATAGGAGCGTAGTATCAGGATAATGGGCAGTGGATTTGGGAGAAGAGAAACATGTAGTTGTTAGAAAATGGAGTCTCACGGACTCCCTTGCAAGCATGCAATTGCAGCTATTTGGCTATAGGGAGGAAGTCTTGAGTATGTCTGAGTCCTACAATGTGGACACATACAGAAAAAATATATGAGAATACAATTTTCGATGAATGGCCCGCAAAAGGTGGCCAAGATCTAACAACTGTCCCCCGTTGACCTCCAAGGCGCTGACAGTCCCCCCCACAGAGAGAAGAAGAGGACGAAGAGAAGAAAAGATAGTTGTTTGAAGTAGGAGCAAGGTCGAACAATGACGAAAAGGAAACAAAAATCTCTCGATTGTAGTACTTCCACAAGGTCCCTTGGTACACAAAAAAAGGCTGCAAACTAAAGATGTGCAGCCTGAAACTTACTACTTTTGTTCGTGATGATAAACTAAAGTACTACTTTGTTTATACATCATTTTTGACTTATTTAATTCATTTAATCAACTTTAGGAATATAAAGTATATATAAATATTATGTCTATTGTGCTTTCAGGTTAGACACAGATCTCCAGGAGTTCAAAACAAAATATGGAAGACAGAGAGCCGTAGGAAAAGGAGAAGAACTGAATTCTTCTTGGGAAAATTCACAACAACCACAAAATGGAGCGGTTACATGATAAATAATACAACTTATTTGGGTAAAAAAATGGACTCATTGTGTGCCTTTTTCAAGTTTTAACCTGTTATTTTGCTATTTTTTTCAGTTTCTTTTCTTTTTTGGTGTCAGTTTCTGCGCGATAGATGGTGATGTTGGTGCAATTTGGACTCGATGTTTGGAGCTTCTTTTACTCGTGCAGTTTGACGGTCGTTTTTGGATCTTTACTCGGGAGTTTTAAGTTTTGTAGTCTGTTTTAGAGTTTATCTCGTGCGGTTTTGGAGTTGTTTAAGCTGCGTATGGTGATTTTCGTTCTGTTTTTGGTGCAGTTGATGCGTTCTAGTGCTTTCTGGTGGTGGTGTGATTGATGCAAGTTAATGTCGATTTAGAGGCTATTGTGATGTTGTTGTTTGTTTTGGTTAATTCAAATGTTGTTTGATTACTTTTGGTTGAGTTCTGAAACTCATTATGTTGCTATGTTGGTGCAACATATTGTTTAGTTGCAATTCTAATGTTATTTGATGAACATTTTAGAGCTATTTTGACGCCGTTTTTGTGGTTGCTCTATTGCGGTTTTGGTAAAGGGTTACTAAAATTTTAGTGTTGTTCGTTCTAGTACAAATCTGATGTAGTTTTGCACCATCAACACATATAATATCAAAAACTTTAAGCGAACTTCTCAACAAATTGAAACCAAACATACATTACGTATCAAATCCATTACATTGCAAAAATAAAAAGTTACATTTTTATATACTGCGAGAAAAACATAGCTTCTTCGAACTTACTGATTACATTTCAAACAAGAAAAGATAGAATCTTGAATTCTTGAACAAGTAGAATGAACCAAGGCTAATTATCAGTGGGACAATTGATCAAGCACCTCGTGTGCAAGAAAGTTACTTGCAGATAAATAAGAAGCCAATATGCATAGGACCCTCCTTGAGTTTAAATAATCTATCACATAGGACATAGAAGAAGACTCTATGATCATAAAAATTGTTTTGCATTCATAAAAATAAAGAATTTTACTCTTATTGCAGACTTCCATTGAAGGGAGATACATTCTTCAAAAATAACAGATGCAACTGAATAAGTTTTACTTCTCCAAACATCAATCTTCAATTTTATTCGTCTCACAGGGGAATCAAAGTTACGAAATTATGGATATCTTAGGAAAAAAAAAGGAAGATTTAGTTGGCAATGGTGGAAATCTTTCTCACGTGTAAAAGAGAAAGCAACGTTAGATATTTGACGTCCGTTTTGCAAGGGTATCAAAAGTTTACCAATTGTAGAAACACCGAGATATTTGACATCCGTTTGCAAGAATATTACAAGTACAATGTAGAAACCGGAGAGGCACTATTTAGAGCTCCATGGTTAAAACACAAGATACGTTGATTCTTAATTCAAACAAAAAGACAATTGTCCGTTTCTTCGTATCTTTTAATCTTATCATATTTTAATTTTGTTTAATCCTTTTTGTCTTCTTTTTATTATTCGCTATTGACTTTTCTTTAAGTACTTTTCGTAGTAAAATTACCGTCAGTGTTAGAAATATATTCTCCAGGATTTTCTCAATTTCTTTTGCTATGTTGTTTGAGGGAGAAACATAGTATTTTTTTACCTCGGAAGCTAGGTATTGAAGAAACAATAAACGTCAATAAGTCATTGTCAAACTAAAGTATCAAGGAGCTTACTTTGTAAAATACACATGCAGATATTCAAATCTAATGGACTAGTCGTATGTATCTCAAATTTATTAAAAAGTAAATCATGCTGAAGAAACTTACCCTAGAACAAGAACCAGATTCTTGTAAGTGCTTTAAGTAAAGAACACAGACACTTATTAAATTAAAACCTTCCTCACTCAAGGAAGGAAAAACTGTTTTATTAATTCAACTATAAAGATTCTGTGATTACAACTCAATAATCAAAAGCCTCTGCTCTACTACCTCTCTCGATTGTTACATCGATCTCTCCAAAAGCCAAACCCCCTTTTTGTTACAACCTCATAAATCAACCCTACAAAGAGCAACGCACCCCTTGACAATAGATGTAACTTACAATCAAGAACAAACTAAGAATATAGTTTTACACGTTTGAAAACCTTTATCACTCAAGAACGTTTTAAACTTAGCACAACCTATCGATCTTGAAGACCTTAGTTTGATGAATTAAATCTCAAATTTCTTCTATGTGAAGTCGTTCAGTATTCTTAATTTGCATCGTTCTCTCTTATAGAGTTCTTTTGCCTTGAATCCTTATAGAAAGTAAGAAAATTGTTGTAAACAGGAGTATGTAAGTACAATCCTTATTATTACAACTTCATTCCTGAATAATATATTAAGGTTGTCCTGATTTGTATCAACTTATACCGTAATATATTATTTTGGCTTTGAAATAATTATCATTGACTACATGGTTCGACCCATTTTACCGTGTTGGCTTCTTTGCTGCCGTCAATTTTCTTCGATTATTTGACTTCTTGGCTATCATTCAAACCTGATTTTATTCTTCTTGTAGTTGTAGGAGTAGAATTACGATTTTCTATCCGATATCCCTTTTTTTATGAAGACAAAATCTATCTGGATGCAAATCCTATTCCCCCTTTTGACAAATAAAAAAAGGAGTCCAAAGATTAAAAAAACCAATTAACCATCCATAGAAGCAATTAAGCTCAGCCAGTGGCACAATAAAATGTTTGGCAAAAACGAAGAGTAACGACCACAGAGTTTAAACAACTAAGAGAACCCACGTTCCAAACCAACATGTTTGTTTTAAGTGAAGGTTGGACGGCTTTGGTGAAGCAGAAGCCAGCAGATCCACGAACTATGTCAACTCTTGCATTGTTCGCAAGTTGCTGTGCACCAAGATCTTCACCTGTGATCAGCATTTGACGTGTTAAGGTTCACACGTAAATTTGGTTTTATGACTCAAGAGTGGCATATTGCTTCAGCTACTTTAGTTCCTGAGTAATGAGCAACAGGGACCAGATGTACGTGTGAGAAGAATTTGAACCATGCTTCCGCAATCCATGGGAATGCCATATAATCAGCAAGATGAGGTTGAGTGCAAATATCTGCCGATTAAATCATGCTTCCCCAATGGTACTTCAAAGCGCATCAAACACTCTAGTAACAGATTGCAAAGCTAACTGAGATACCTAGTTAGGATCAAAAATTCTAGCAAGATGTTGATAATCCGTGTGGGCCAGTCGTCGATTCTTGCACTCCCAAGAGCCTTCATAAGTCCCATGTCTCTTATGGAGGCAATTGTGACGGTTGGTGACCTTAGGCAGTATCACCTTATGAACTATCTCGGAAAAGAAGCTTATTGCAATATCGCATAATGCCTTTATAAAATAGTTTGTGACCTAGAAGGGACTTCTTCCTTAAGAGAATTGGCTGGCAAGCTAAAATGTTCATTAACACCCCCAATTGTACTCATTAATCACCAAGATGGGATATGGCAAGATATTCCCAAGTTTAGTTGCATCAAGACAATGTCAACCCATTTACACTAGATGGTACCACATCTCCTTCAGGATTACAAGTTTGTATAAAGTCTACCATTCTTGCTAATAAATCAAATTAGGTTCAAGGAAAAATCTCCCACCCTGAACCTTAGTAGTTCACAACTGTGACTAATCCAATTGAAAGTAATCAGGGTGAAAAGTTCTACCCCTAAGCACTGTCTTGCGTTTGGAAATACTTTTCTTCCCCCACTTTGCGAAATTTATCTATATTGTTTTTGCAGATTTGATTTTGATTGAGGAGTTGCCAGAAGAAATTTTCCCCTCGAGGAGACATCATTCGTTTCAGAACTCAAGATCCTTGGAGAAACAGATGAATGAGAGGAGATTACCCAGATGCGACGGTGCCTTCACACTAGATGTTGCATTCATAGTTGGTTTGTCACATTCGCACTAGAGTCACCTGGCCTTGTGTGTGGACGAACTGTTTACTCAATGTTGTTCTTGGAGTCTTGGTTTTTAGGGTGAAGGGTCACTCATAAGATGTCATCATTGATTGAGAGAATGTGGGCACCATGTTGATGGATTTTGAGGAGTAGTTTTGTGAGATGGGGAGGAAGAAGGTTTCTGGGGGGCAGTGGTTGCAGTGGTTTTTGGAGGTTTCTGGGATTTAGTGATCGATAAGGGTTTCTTGACTGGTGGTGGTGGAGATTCTAGAATGGGTGGTTGGTGGAGATCTGCAAATAGAGGGGAGATGTTCCTTTAATGGTGATGGTGTGCAGATAGTAATTTTTGGTCGTGGCGATGTAGACGGATTGCTTTGGGTGAACGTTAAGCTGTACGATGGTTGTTTGAAGTTGGTTTCTTCCACTCGATTAGACACATCAACGATGGGTTCTCTTTCCATGAGAAAATGCACTGTCATACAAATTTTGTATCGGAGTAAGCACGAGGTGGACTTACATGGTGATGGAGATGTTTTTATTTCTTTTTTTTTGTAAGAATGAAGATGAGAAAAAAAGTTGGTTGCTTGTTAGAGAGAGTGCTTTTTTGGGAAAAGGTTTTGAGTTGTAGTCGAGGGAGTTTGAAGTAATTATTGGGGGACTTGAAAATCGAGGAGCAGGAGACGTGGTGCTTTGAGGTTGCACCTGTTCAAAGACGTGTGACATAGGAGAGAGAAGATGAAAATGGTTCCCCCTTC
Organism: Solanum habrochaites; assembly: GCA_027704765.1. Lineage (NCBI taxonomy): Eukaryota > Viridiplantae > Streptophyta > Magnoliopsida > Solanales > Solanaceae > Solanum > Solanum habrochaites. The sequence goes on from JAKWJA010002489.1 coordinate 73,881,176, forward strand.
TCTTTTTTGACAGCCAAGTGTAAAGCATGGTAGAACCAATTGATGAATAGAACCAATTGATGTGAACATCGGTCTTTTCAGATCTTTTTAGACCTAGGTTGGACAGGACTTCCAATCCTAAGAAGGATGAGTCCTCCTCATCAAGTCTATTTTTCTTGTAAATGATTCTCTTCCTAGTTCCTTGGTTTGAAATATCAGCAAACTTGATCCTCAGTTTTGCAATGAGAGCCAGAACTTCATTACTAATGCTTTTAATTTTAAACATGGGGTTATCACCGAAGGAAGTGATGGCAAACATTCCTATGCTGTTTGTCTGGCTACGTTTGGTTGAAACTGGGTTGGTTTTTGGCCATGTTCATTAGCATTGTATCTATCACATATGATTAGGATACAACCAGGTTCAATACAAAATCTTTAACTGCTTTTTTATCCCAAAGAAGTTGGGCACCAACATCATGAAGCGCTGCATTTGACTGGCAACATATCAGCCTCGCATCAATAGATAGGGCCTGAATTTTGTTTTCTAGTTTGCCCAAGAGATATTAAAACATGTTGGGTCCTTAAAAGTTGGTTTGTTCATCCAAGGTAATTTTAGATATCAACCCTATGTCTGCATCCGCAAAAGCCTTTTTTTGAACATCAAAAGAGTCCCCAGTTGGATACTCAGAAATAGGTTCATGGTTGCCTTTTAAAGATCTCAAGATTCTGTGACAGCTGAGATGTGCGCTCTTTGGGACAGGATTGAACCTGCCATTGCCCAACACTGAACACGTTATATCAGGGTCTACTGGAAGTGAGATTGCGGTATAGGAGTGATCCATCATACCTCATATATAGTGGCATTGACTGGTGAACCTGGGTTATCTTTATCAAGCTTGTTGTGTTCCCAATGGGTGTGTCTTTGAATTTTTGTCTTCATTCAGTATCATACTTCAGTAATTCTTGAGTACTTGTGTGATGGAATTGTGTTCCAACTAGAGTGTGCTTAATGGGGAGTACCAAAAAGAAGTTTAAAAGTTTTGATAAGCTTTGAAACCCCCATCATGTCATACTCAAATCACTATTCTTAGGTGAGAAAATTTCTACTCCCGTGATAGTGAATCATTGGTTCCTCCAAATATGATCATTGTCTTACATATATTGGACTATGAACCAGATCTTCCTGTTTCGAAAGAAAGAATACGTGTTGTATTATCAATTGTTCCTCTTGTATATCCATGTGTGTGAGAAGAAAAGGGGACAATCGATATACCATGCCTCTCGGTGCTTGTTTAGCCCATAGAGTGTTTTGTCCAGTTTATATACTCTGATCAGGATACATTGGTACTCTCAAAACCTGGGGCGTTTGTTGGGGTATGTTTTTTTATATACACCCTTTTGTAGGTAACCATTTAAGAACGCACTTTTGACATCCATTTGGTGAGTTTTTGAACTCAACTGTGAAGCAGCATATGCGACAACAATATTCTAATTGCCTCCAATTCTTCTCTGGTTGCAAGGTTTTTATCGTAGTTTATACCTTCTTCTGGTTGTAAACCGTACAACAGCCGCGCTTTGGGTGCGCACTATTGTCCTTGCTCATCGAGATTGTTCTAAACACCCACCTAGTTCCTATAACAGTCCTGTTTTGAGGTTTTGGAACCAGGTTCCACACTGTTTTTTTCAAATGTTTAGTCTCTTGCATGGAACTAATCCAATCGCGTCTAGTAGTGCTCTTCCTTATACTTTTTAGGCTCCATCAGGGGGACCACATCGGATGAGATGGGCACACATGCTACGTAATTTCGGATTGAGAGATGCTGATGTTAAGAGGAGAGTAAGATATTGTGTTGCAAGGGTGAGAGCTTTGATGTTTCCAACTGTTAGTTGGAAGTACTTACTGGCTCTTGAGGTGCAGACGGAACCAGTGTCTAAGTAGACGTATCTCTATTTCAGATGTTTTACCAAGAGGGTTAGATCTTTTCCCATATTTTAATCTGATGGCTGGAGCAGCGTTCCCTATGGTGTTCATCTTTCTTGTTATGAATTTCCTTCAACTCACTATTATTTTTAATTTAAGCAACATGGACACGTTCTCTCTACACGGTTTGGTTCTTTTATTCAGTACCTTGTAGGCCCCGTGCTTTGTGACGAAGAGCCCAGAAAAATTCCTTATCATCATTAGAATAAATATTTCCCAAATTGGCTTTGTATTGTTTGTGTATAAAGCATACACACCCAAACGCGCCTAAGATGTAGCTAAACAATTTGGTTTGCTTCATTTAGCGCTAATTATGGTGTTTTGTTTGAACATGATTGATCATACATCTATTTATAGATTGATAACATCATGTGTCATGCGTCAGCCCATAGAATTTTGGAAGTTTTCTTGAGATTAACATTGTTCTTGCAATATCTTCCAGTGTTTTATTTTCCTCTCAACAAACCATTTTGTTGTGTGTTCTAGGTGCGGAGAAGTTATGCTCCATCCCATTTGATGGTCACAAAATGTAAGGAATTGTGAGTTCCTCCCAACTTAGCCCATTGATCAGATCTGCTGTGATTTTTCTTTGTTGGAATGTTTCTGACCAGCTGCAAAGATTTCAAACTAGTGAATGTATCATCCTTTGTTGTGTCAAAGAAACAATGTCAAGTGAATCTTGAGTAGTCACATACATTCCAAAACATTTCTTTTTCCACCCCCTGCTTTGACACGCATTAGGTCCACACAAATCTTGTGAAAGCAAGTTCTAGTTTAGTGGCTGGTAATACTTACTTGATACTTTGGATTGAAGGGATGTCCCTAACCTGTTTTACTTGAATGAGTTCACATACTTGGTTGTCCATAAAACTTGTGGTTGGCAGTCCCTAACCAGGGTCTTTAGTATGAGTTTGTTTATAGTGTATGCTAATATGTCCCCATTCTTTTGGTCATACCATGGGAGCAAATAGAAGACTGCACTTAGACATTAAAGAGTGTCTTCCTGGAGTAGTCAACAATTGTGGCTTGTATACTTTTGGGTCGCTTACCTAGTAGAACCAGGTTTACAGTCACTGGGGGTACTCTGCATTCCTTTTTGTAAAGAGGACATTGTTCCTTTATCGCATCTTTGAGTACGCTCAATAGATTATGTTGTAGGCCACTTCCATAAATCGTTCTCAATTGCATGAGTATCCATTGTCAACCTTTCCAATTCCTTGAATTTCACCACCTTTTTACATTACCAAAGGAAGTTTCCTCCTTTGATGTTCTTGAGTGGCGAGCGAAGCTTGTTGTATTCAAGTCATGTGTCTGGAACATGCATACAAGTTCATTGTTGTGCTTCCTTTCATAATCCCTGACAATTTAATTTTGGAGATTAGATTTGGTACCAAGTCCTTTGATAATGCTTAGGGAAGGATGGATGAAGTTTCTTTGGCCATCTAGGAAGAGATTGGTTGTAGGAATTGTTTGCTCATTGGGTTTCATGATGAGGTTTTCTCAAAATTTCAAGTTTTTGTTGTGAGCAGTTGGTTTTCTTGACAATCATGACTTTTATGACCTTCAGCCACAGTGCATGGATAGGACAAATCATGATAGGGATTTTTATTGAGAGTAGTTCTATCAAACACCTATCCCCATGTCTCTCAGATGTGCGATCTTCGTAATTGGTGTCAAGCAATCTGGAGGAACCTGGTCCATATCATTCCAACTTTCTGCTTCAGTTGTAGTCACGAAGCCTCTTTGGAGAGGGTTCCTTCCTTTTTAGTTCAAGGTCTAGGTTTCTACTTTAGTTCGTATTCTTGGATAAAAGATGAGATTTTATCTTGCAAGAAGTCATTTTCTTCTGTAGTGATGCATAGTTTCCATTTCAATTCACTTTTGCAGTCTAGGGTTTTATATTCATCAATGAGAGTGTTAGCGTAAAGATTCTAGCTCCCTTTTTTAGTATGAGTTTAGATTGTTTGTTGTGATGACAGACTAACCTTGTCATTCAATCTCTTCTTCTTATCCTCTTCACCAATTGATTCAGACATGAGTGCGTACACATGGTTTCTTGTGATTGCAGGTTCCCTTTTCTCGCCTGGTTTCCACTGTACAAAGCATGAAATCATAATCACTCTGTTCTGTTGCAAGAAGGGACTTGTTTTCTGTCTCATCACCTAGAACTCTAATCAGATGAATTTCACCATGCCTGCCAAGGCCCTCGTCATTGAAATATTGCCTCTGAGTTGTCATTCTTTGTTTTGAGGGGAAACTTATCTTTCTTGATGTTTATGCCTTCTAAGTTTGCCTTTTTCTTATTTAAAGCCCAAGTGGCTAGAATTTGATGAAGGATTTGGGATCCCACACTTATGCAAACATGGGTCTTTTGGGGTTTTCAGATGGGTTTTGCAGAGTTTTCTTGAAAGGCATGCCCTCTATTTTTAGGATTTATGGTGTGAACTTTTGGTTTATGAGGGCATATTTTAATCTTCAAATCATTGATTGTAGTAGCCTTTAGAATCAGGTTTCCTTTCCTCCTTTTTCCTCCAAGTCCTTTTATTGGGTTTTCTTGAGTGTTGTGATGAGAGATTACCAATTAACTTCATCATGGCCAGTGAGTCTAGGTCGAGGGCTTCAGTGATAGCCTTCGACTTGCTTTTCCAAGTTTCAGGAAGGAACTCAATAGTTTCCTTACTGCCTTCCATTAGGAACTATATCTCCTAAGGAGTACATCTCATTAATAATGGAGGGAACCGGTGTTGTGCATGTCTTGAATAGTCTCCACTTCTGCCATTCCGACAGCTCATATGCCTGTTAAGTTACTCATTAGACTTCTTGACTGAGTTGTTCTTTAATGAGGGTGTGTAGGTTTCCATATAACTTTCGAATCTTGACACGACGAGATTCGCGTGTAGTCGTCTGGGTCCAGCCACATATCAACAATTTTCTGGCTTTGGCACTGTTTTGGGATTGCAGATTGTCTAACATTCATTTTCTTTCCTTTGGAATTTTAGGTGATGCCCATTCAGTTGTGGGGTTTCAGAAGGTATGGTTGTGCCACTCTAGAATATCCCATCGACAGGTTTCGGCCAAAAGATGTCTCCATCATACGATTTTTACACAATACATATATGTAATGAATGTGGTTGGTCGTGTTTGTGAAGCTCCCTCTTGTGGGGTAAGTATGTGCTGCCATGAGTCTTTTCAAGGTGTGAATCTTTATCGGAAAGCCTTGCTATGATACAATTGAAGAAGAAAACCTTACCCCAGAACCAGAACCAAGGTTTGTAGTGTTTTTAAGGAAGACAAAAACACTAATTAAATTCAAAACCTTCCTCCACAAGGCAGGAAAAAAAACCTGCATTTCTTTAATTCAACTATAGATTTTGTGGATTTACTACTCAATAAATCAAAAAGCCTTATCTCTACTACCTCTTCTCGATTTGATACAATCGCTCTATCAAAAGGCAACCCACCTTTGGTTACAACCCACAGAACCCTCAAACCCACAAGAGTCAAATCCACCCTTGTTACATAGATTGCAATTACAATCAAGAACAACAACAAGAAAGATTAGTTTACACGTTGAAAACTTCTCACTCAAGAACGTTTTAAACTTGGCAAACCTCTCGATCTGAAGACTTCAGTTGAGAATCACTTACACTTTTCTTCATATGTGAGTCGTGAGTATTCTTCACTGCATCGTTCTCTTTTAAGAGTTTCTTTTGCATTGAAATCTTTATTAGATAAGGTAAGGAAATGTTGTTAAAAAGAATTACTTTAAAGTACAATCCATTAATTATATACATTCCTTCCTTTAATACATATATTAAGGTTCCTTATTTGTCTCAAATTATACCTTTAATATACTTATTTTGGCTTTGACAAATAACCTATTTCCCTTGACTAATGGCTGACCCATTCTACTGTTTTTTTTTGCTCTGTTGCGTGCGTCAATTTTCTACTCGATTATTTGCACTTCTTGTCTATCATCCCCCCCACAAAACATCGACTTTTATACTTCTTGTCGTAGGAATTATCAGTCTATCACATGTCAAAAAAAAAAAAGGAAGAGTGTTGGAGTCCATACCGGCCATACCTCATTTGTATTGGTGCCATTTCTACTTAAAGTCCATTCAATGGTCGACAAAAGAATAACTATGTTATACATGAGCAAAAAATTACATAATAAGTTCATTAAAGCAAAATTATCCAGTATATTAACTGAATGATAGCACAAAAAAATAAAAATTTATTAATAGAAAAGAAAGGCTTGAAAAAACAGAGATGGATAAGGTTTTATGCTCTCTAAACCATCTTCAAATGTACAATATTGTTCATTAGAAGACAACGTGCAGAGACTTATTTATATTGATTCTTAAAGAGTTAAAAAGTCATTGAACTTTAATCTTGATTTTGTAAATTAAAAGTTATTTCAACTTTAATTGTAATCCTCTTCGAAGAGTTAAAAGTCATTCCACTTTATAGTTTCTTACTTATAGAATACTAGCTTTTGGTTATGCGCCCAGCGCGTGTGGCCATATAAATAAAATATTTATGTGATATGTATATTAGCAATATTTTGTAAAGTTATATTAGTGTTAATAAAATAGAAATACATAATTAACTGTTCTTAAATTGAGAAGCACTTTCCATATGGTGTTTTGGTTCTAAAATCAAATTCCACAAAACTATAAACCGACAATATTTAATGAATAAGTGAAATGTTAGTGCCTACTTTATGAAACATGTGTAAAATCAGAAATATAGAAAATTTTTACTGTAGAATTAAATGTCGTACGTTGCCATATTAAGCCCTAGCAAGGACATTACAATTATCGTGTCATGGAGTGTATTCTTCATTAAGAAATTTCTTTGACGAAATCCAAAAACATCCATAGCTGAAATTCTTGCACAACTCCAACAAGTTTCATAGGTATTGTAATAGCCTTTAACTTTAACATTGAGTGAGAAAAAACTTCTCAGAAAAATGATTTATAATTTCTTTAGAGCATGAACGTCCCTTTAGCTTCTTTTCTGTATTTATCATTGAAAATAGCATGTATTTTCAATATTAATTATGAGATTCCTGTATTGAAATCTACAAAATTTTAGTTTCGCAATTGTAACGTAAATGTTTCTATATTTAGTTAAGGTCTAAATTAAATCTCGTATTTGCTCTCATAACTAACATTGTCTCTTCATTTCGTAAACATTTAGAGTATTTAATTTACATAACTCTTCAAATATTCTCACTTCATAATAGTACAAAAAAAACGTTTACGTCACTCATTTTTCAAACATAAAATAATCAAATATGAATATAATAGTTTTATTTTAGGATAGGGATAAAATGATAATTAAACTGTTACATCTTGGAGCTTCCCCATATAATATAATTGATAATTAATTATTATTATAAGCTGATAATGATATTAAACACGTTGAAGGGTCTTTCTAATAAACTTTAGAACTAAGCATCTTTCCACTTGTAATATAAAAGGTACTAACAACTTACTATAATATTTGATATAATGATATATGATATTAAAAAATATAATAATAATAATATAATATATGAATGATATGATATGATGATGTATACATTGTTTTTAGGCTTAAGTCATATGCGGTCCCTCGAAGTTGTCCACATAATTCATTTTAACACCTCAATTAAGGCTTGTACCTATTGAACACCTATACCCCTTAAAATTGATACCTATTTAAAATGTTATTGACAATCAGCCAAAATATGAGATGTGTGTAATACACCTCACGGGACGTGGCAGCAGTAGAGAGATAGAGAGAACGTGAGTGAAGGGAAATTGATGAATTAAATGAGACATGTAGCATTGGGTGCCAACAATTTATTTAAAAATGAAATTCTAATGTTGTTTTGTTTACTGATTTTAGATATTAATTATCTAAAAAATTAAAAAGAATATTCTAAAAGAATAGTAACTCACCCACAATGGAAAAACTTTAATCTCTTTTCCTGTTAGATCAAACCAGAGAAAACAATAACCTCCCCGAACACGTCCCTCCCACAATTATTTCTCAATTATAATATTCTTATCTTCATCGGTTATGTCAAGGAATATGACAATGTTTGTCATCGGATATAATTATGAATGTCTATCATCATGGACCGAAACACAAAAAATAGTGTGTTCCAATTTTTTTTGGATTGAAGAGCTCTTTGTCTCTTTAACTCATCAATTTTAATAATTGATGTGATTGTTTATTGTTGAGATTAGTGACAGAAGAGAGCACTATTTAAATAATTGTCCTTTTTTTTCTCGGCCCAGAGGATGTGGGCTGGAGGTCTCACCTTTTTTCGACCCCACACCCATGTCGGTGCTGCTTGGGTCCCATTTTCGGCTTACCAAAATTGACGGGAATTTCTGCAAAATCCTAGTCTACTGACAAGAAGAATAACCATGGCGGGCATCTTGTGAAGAACCCCTGGTGGCAGCAGCTTCCTGTGCACGCGCGCCTTTTTCCAGCCTTTTTATTTTCCCCCTCTCCTGGCCCCCCAAAAAAGGAAAAGAGCAGAGCATGTAAAACAACAATAGCTTAAAATTATCAAACTTCACACGCTCCCTCTGTATGTGTTGCCTCGCTTTGCCGATAATTATTTGAACAATACAGTGTTAAATAGTACTTATTTGACAATATAAGTGTTCAATAGGTAGAAGCTTTCGTTGAGGTGGTTTAAAGAAACTTCTGGGACATACTTTAAGGGACATCTGACATATGATTAAGTCCTTGTTTGATCTATCACAACCCTTTAAAAAATTTTCTTTTGTCCCTTAGATTATGATAAAAGTACAATAACCAAGAGTATGATACTCATTATCTAGAAAATAATTTAATTTTTGATGTAATTAATAGTTGTATGCGAAGTAAAGGATGAATCAATTGTATTTAGTAAAAGGAAAAAATGTAATTGCAACTTTTTTACTTCGAGCGTCCGGAACTTATTAATAATAATAATATAATGAATAATAATAATTCATATATAATAATAATAATATAATAATACTATAATAACCTATTTTATAAAGTATTTGAATTATAATGACTGTCTGTCATGTGGAATCCTTTAGGATTGGTTAAGCGTCCCTACTTGGGGAATAAGTTAGATTTCCTCTATAATAGGAGCTCCCTTTCAGTGTAAAATCATTAATCAAGAGAAATAATAGTTTTCTCTTCACTTACTTTCTTCTTATATTATTCTTATAGTTTAACACGTTATTACAACACGAGAACTTATTCTCCAACAGTGAAGGTAAATTTGAGAGAATGAATAGAGGTATGTATTGATTCTTTTGTTTTTTGAATTTTAATGGCAATCGTAAAAACTAGAGGTCACTGCCCCTCCAAAGTTCGGGAAGGAACTACTCTCAGGGGGTTTGATGATGCTGAAATCACCTTGATTTGAATGGGTCTTCTCTGGACGATACCATTAAAAGAAGAACGAAGGTATCGAATCAAAATTGTGCACGAGAATGATATACTTGCATCATCATCTTGACGAGCTTCTGAAAATCAATATTTGACAGTACGGATCACTTGTTTTTGTGGAAAAACCAAAATAAAAGATTTGACCACTTGAAGATGGTCATACCTCCATAGGCACGATAATATGATTGGATGCATTAAGGTGACAAGGACTTTCAAGTCTATACATGGAGTATAATATGTCATGTTCAGAATCACTTCTCCAGTTTGTGACATGAGTGGAGAAACGGTAGTGCAGAGGATATTGATGGAAAAGACGTCTCCACTTTCAAGCCATCGAATGTGGTCTTTGCAGCAAACCAATATCGAGGAGAAAGGTTCAAAAAGTATTTGAATAATTTCTCATCTTTTTGTGGCTGAGCAAAATAATGATTATATGAAAATCATGAGAATTGATCTCATGGATATGAACACTTCCTGAAGTGATGAGGCGTACATGAGTACTTAGTAGTTTTAAATTAATTTAATCATATGTGAGTGTTCATTCGTTTGTTTCAATCGTAATTAAATAAGTGATAGTAGTTCTTCATGGCTTTTCTATTTTCCGATTCTAATATTATAGGTTAGTAAAACTAAACGTTATATAGGTTTGTATTATATTAGGTCTTTATACTTTTTATTTATGTTAAAAACATTACAATTTTGGGGATGTAACTAGAATTTAGTCATGTGTTTTGTATTTTATATGTAGGTCTTTAAATTGATTTACTGCTTTAACAACATGCAGTTGTTATAACTAGGATTAATAATAATTTATATTTTCTTTTTTTCCTAACAACTCATTTTGACTTAGAGGAAGAATTTAAATAAGGATCAATTTTCAATATGTTATAAAGTTTATTACTTTGAATATATTGTATCCCTTTTGACAACACTAATAATTATTTATTTTGTGCATGTCAAGTTAATGTGAAGATATGGATAATCTAAAACAATTACGAAATATAAAGAATTTGCTTGCATTGATTCTGGTACCCAACACACCGGATATTCAAAAATAATAACTCTTTTCTCATTTAAGTCTATGGGCCAAAATAATGTTACTACAATTTTTCGGTAGTTCAATATGATGAGGGTTTGAAAGAGTCATTGGAATTTTGCCCAAGGTACCCTGAAAAACGCAGCACTTAATAATGCTCTGTTTCTCCACAAAATCTAAGAGAAAAACATGTTGAGTTTAACATATCCGTGGAAAATGTTATCATATCAATCAATGGATGAAATAAATGTGATATCTTGGTATCACCCAGAATATCTCTGGGCAGAATGTTGGTATAGAAAAGTTCCCTACTTTATTTCTAGCTTGATTGGACAAAGTTAGGGCAATTGCAGCACATTTTTATAGAAAAAGCAGTTATGATTCTCAAGAATTTTGTACTTTGGGTTATGATGTCTAGGCACGGGTCCTGGGTCTTAATGATGAGACGAATAATAGAACATTCGAGTGGCATTCATTAAGGAACCTAAAAGTTCTTTAAATGGTGGAATTTTTGATGTGCTTGTTCAAAGCAAGTTAATGGTAGATGAGACCTCTACTTAGAAGTTGAAGATGAGGCTCCCTGCGTTCTTGGAACATACATAATGGGGATATGTGTCGGACCTATTCACCACCTAGTCGGTCATTTCATACTTTATGGTTTAATAGTATGTTTCTCTTGATGGTCTCATGTGTTCCTTATTGTCATTATCCGTAATTTGGCATTTGTTATAAAATTATTGGCAAGATAATAAGGTTAGTACGTGCACACTTTTCTGCTAATCAGATTAAGTCCATTCATCCAGATATGCTGCCGAGTTTTCATACAATATTATGATTATGGTTTAGCAATATGGCAATAAGAATTGACCACTCGTTGCTCATGTTAATACTCCGAATTGGTCCGCGAGTCATTAATTTAAACTTCTGCAATTAACTAGCAAGATCATGGCGATGACAATAGGTTGTCGCTTATGTTTGGGGGAAATGCAATTTCTGCTGCTTTGTGCAACACTTTTGTCTAAGACCGACAGTATCAGAAGGTTTCTCCACTGCATTGGGTATGGTCAAGAAAATAATCTCATCTAAGAATTTTTGGGATGTGTTGTAAAGGCGTCTGTTGGTACACCAAACAGCATTAAGATGTGGGGCCTCAAAGAAGGTTAGAAATATTGTGTGTGGGTGTGCGTCACCCTCAAGTAGTCGCTATCTTGACCCATGACTTGAATTGCAGACATGTTGAGACGTTGACAGATTCTCGATTTGAATTACATATTTTTTTCAAATTAGGGGGAGAATAGTGAATAACCGAGGAAAATGTTTGTGCAAACAATGATATTATATCCTCTTGATCATATTCTTCTAATTGTGAACAAGAAGTACAAAAGATTATTTATATGCCAAAAGTTGCAAATCACACTAATGCAGACGCATTTACAGATTTGAAAAGGATTCTAAATCCCAGTATCACTACACAAAATGCCCACATTCGAATTGATGTCTATAGGACCCATGCACTCGTGTCATTAGCTATGATTCAAAAAGCACACCTAAAGCATGGTTTAGCCATTGGGTTATAAGCGTCACACTCCTACGAAAAAAAAATTATAAATGACAAGAGACATTATGAATGAATCTCAATGGAAGTTTCAAAATTTGAATAGTTCTGGTTTAATGGACAGAATCAGTGAACTTGAAACTCAGGAATAATAAAAAATCATAATTTAAGAGCTGTTGCAATAATCTTGAATCGATCAGAAATGTGGTTGATTATGTCTTTTGCAATATAAGGTTGCAACACTACATACAAGATAATGAGGATCATGAACCTCATCTGTTTCTATAGAATGTCGACCCAAAGAAATGTATGTGCCAAATGGCAAGCCCCAAAGAAGCGAGTTCAATCAAAGTTGAATTAGTTGTCAAGCGTGAAGTTTTTGGACTATAGTTCAACCACGTAAATGGGTTAAACAGTGTTGGTTTACACACTGATTTTTGTGCAAAAAAAAGAATGACGAAAAATATATACAAAGGATAAGCGAGGCCTTGTGCACAAAGGTTTTCTCAAAGGTCTGGCGCAGCGATTATAATGAGACCATACTCACTGTTATGGAATGCAATAACATGGCGTTATATCATTAGGTTCACGTCATGAGCAACTTGGGAACATCGCATTTGATAGAGTGTTACAGCTACTTTATGGATCACTTGATAATAAGATATACATGAAGATACTGGAGGATTTGCGGATAATGCCTAAATCATGTAATGCAACATCTCGAGAACGTATTCAATAAATTGCAAGATCATATATGGTTTTGAAGCAATCTGGACGCATAGTGCGTCTAACCTCTTAGCTGCGTATTTTAATTAAGAAACGGCTATACAAAATGATGCAATTTGTCCAGTTGTCTTTATATACAAACGTTTATCGCGAATTGATTGGACCCTTGATGTTTTATGTGTGATCACCTAATCTTATTGGATACTCCAACAGAGCGTCAAAGGCAATCTGTTATTGAAGAACCACAGTTTGAGATGAAAGATCGGGTGGAAAAAAATATATTGTTTACTTTGCAAATTGAGCCATTGACAAATGGTATTTTCGGTGTATAATCTGCCTCACAGACACAAGTGTGGACAAGAGTTTGTATGAATGAAGGCGCATCCCTTAAGACTCCGATTTGGTTCGTTCACTTGAGTGTGAATAAGGATTCATTTCCGACGTTTAAGAAAAAAGGATGAAAGAAATTCTGGGTTTTGAATAGTACCATATCTTAGTGCACTTGGCCGCACTAATGTATTTGCAAAATACAAAGCAGAATATAGTTTTATGTCCAATTTGTTGCAAATGGTATAGTTTGTCTCCTGTAGGAGACAGGTGGATATGAGATCAACACATTGTGCTGATATTTAAGAAGGACAACTGTAGGGCTTATTTCTTCTAATAATTGTAGCATAACTTTGACGGTTTTCGAGGCCGGATATTTACTGATCACACAACGTTCGTCCCAAACAGGCTATTGGGTTATTAATCCACCATACCGAATGTTTCTTGCAAACGCTTCCTTCATAATAGAATATTCTTTGGTCTTATCAGAAATACAAACGGGAAAAGCGTATATCGAGAAGAAGTTAGAAACTGAAGAAAAGATAGGAACTAGGTCAATGACCATACTAGTGACAAGTTCTAAACCCATGCAAATGCATGAATTGGTTACAAGAAAAGAAAAAAACACTTGGAAGTAACAGATTAACAAACACACATGTATCTACATCTATATCTATTCAAGGTTATCTAATACAGCTTCAAGAGTTTCAACAGAGACAAATGAAGAAAAAAATAATACTGTAAAAACCAAGATGGTGCAAATCAGAGTTTAGAGATCATGTATACATCAGTAGGTAAGTTAATGTAGGTGCCACAAACTGACACCATTATTGAGCAAGACAACTGCTGATACGATACAAATACCATAAGCTTACTTAAAACTCATTATTGGGCTACTTTATGCTCCATAGCCTTCTATTTTCATGATCTCAGCCCTCTGTTTCCAATAGAGTCTATTATCAATTATTATTTTCTTGACCAGGGCAGAGGTTGAAGCCGTATGCAAGCAAACGACTTGTGTCAATGCAAAAAGGAAGTATTTGTATCAACCTTTCACAGTCTGGCTCTCTGAAGTTCCATCTTTGCAATTGTCCCCAGGTGTACTTCGTCAGGACCATCTGCGATTCTTAATGTCCTTGCTGTAGCCCAGAGATGTGCAAGAACAGTGTCGCCGGATAAACCAGCACCACCGTGCACTTGCATTGCTGTGTCGAGAACCTTCAATGCCATATTTGGAGCAGCAACCTGTTAACCATAAATCTTTGTAAAGTCTTTAAGAAGGACGAAAATGTTTTGAGAAAATAGGCATCACGAAGTCCTTGTTAATGCTGTCCTTGCCATTGCAATTGTACCATGGCCCCCTGTTATCCACGCCGATTCACGCTGTAGCAGCAGCTTCGAGAACTAATAATCTGGTTTTCTCCAGATCAATTCGACACTGTGAAGTTCATTGTCATGTATCATTTCGGATAGAATTACAGAAAAAGAAGAGACAAACTTAATAAAGCAGTTACTGTTATGGAGGTTTTCTTTGCCCAAACTTAAAAGCAAAAACCTTACTCTAGCAACATCAGAAAGAAAAGAGCCATGTTGAGCAATTAATTTTCCAAAAGCTGTTCTTTGAAGAGCCCTTTGAACCATCATCTGCATGCCACGATCTGCTGCACCTATTAGTCTCATGCAATGATGCAACCTTCCAGGTCCCAGCCTACCCTACATGAATAGGAGTTCAGCAACCAAGTATCAGTCATACGATTCTATATCCTGCAGATATCTTCCCTCAGATAACCATTATGATGCAGTGTAGCAGTTCATGATGAGTCGTAATTTCTAGACGTTGACCTTAAAAGATAACTAAATTGAACAAAAGCATGAGTTTTCTTCTTTTTCCCCTCAAAACCCCTGTTGTAATTATTTGAAAAATAATGGTCGACACAAACTTTAGAACATGTAATATAAATGGAGATTAAATCACTTTCATGGGATGTGCGAAATCCAAAAGAAAATGCAAAAGTATGATGATCGATTGAATGTAACAGATGTAGGAACTTCTGATAAATAGCCATCAAAAGACTAGCTCATTAAAGGCTAATGTCATAAAATATGTAAAAAGTGAACTCGTTAAATACATGAAACACCGTTACCTGTGCAATCTCAAACCCACGTCCCTCACCAAGCAGAATATTCTTGGCTGGGACGCATACATTCTCGAATATTATTTCTGCATGCCCATGAGGAGCATCATCAAAGCCAAATACTGTTAGGGGTCTCTTTATGGTAATACCAGGACTGTTTATGTCCACCAAGATCATGGACTGTTGTTTATGCTTTGGAGCTGCCAAGTCAGTTTTTCCCTGCCATTCATCCAAACTAACTGGTCTGAATATAAAAATATAAACAGAAACAAATTATTTTCTCTGAGAAGCAAGAACTAACCATCACAATGAGAATTTTGCACCGGGGATCCATGGCTCCACTAGTCCACCATTTTGTCCCGTTGATAATATACGAGTTGCCATGTCTGTACAATGCATTGCTCTCACAGTTATTTTTAATAATCTAACAAATTCAAGCATGCTTCAGTTTTCTTTTATGACCAAAATCCCCTAAAGGTTCCTATGCATTCAACAAGCATAGGATAATTAAGTTGAACAGAATCCTTCTAAACTGAATAAAGGTTCAACCTAAGTTGCGAGTACTCTTCATTTTTGGTGCCACACACATGTCGACACGACGTGGATGTGGGAACCATACCGGGTGTCATCTAACAGTTTTGGGTACTCTGGCCAAAATCGATTGAGAAATTCGACACAATACCATGATTTCTAATTCCAACTTGCACTCAAAAATTTGTGCATTCCTTTGCTTTAAAATAGTCCAGCATACTTTCGGCATATTTTATAACTCTATTTAGAATTTGAATTATTTTTAGCCGAATTCCCAAACCCGTATCCGTATCTAGATCCATAGCCCCAAATCTTAAAATTTAGATCATGAAGGATCCGACCTTTAGATCTGCACCCGTATTGGACACCTGCACCCGGGTCTGAGCAACTTAGACACCAACCATTAGATTTCTCTAGATTCACGTTCAACATCTTTCATGATATCCCAATCCCAATCTTGGGAATTTCTCACTGAAACATTCATCAAGTATTTTAAGACACATAACTGTGTTTTGAAGGGGAACCTTGGCATAATTGGTAAAGTTGTTGTCATTTGACTTGGAGGCAGAGGAGGGCGAGATAAGGNTATGTGTTTGTGTCTGACAATCTGTTGTGTCTTCATTGTGGTAAGAACGGACATTTGAAGAATGAGTGTGTTAGCTGGAGAAAATCTCGTGTGTGAAAGATACTCTAATTCTGCTGAAAGACAAAATGTACCAAAAGAGAGACCTGGTCCTACAGAGCCTGTCTCAACTCACAAATTTGAAAAAAAATCTATTTCTGCTCCTATGTCTTTTGCTAGAAAGCTTCAAAGTCTACCATACTGGACCAAGTACAATCTGATCACTCCTTTGTCTGCCTACTGGGAACTCAAGCTGTGAAATGGGTTCCCAAGCGGTAACAAGTGATTTTTGGTGCAGGTGAGTGAGAGGGGCAGCAGTCAATGTTGGTATATGGATAGTGGCTGCTCTAAACATATGAATGGTGATGTTAAGAACTTCCTCTCACTCAAGACCCTCCAAGGAGGAGGTGTCTCATTTGGTGATGGCAAGAAGGGATACATTTTGGGAGTTGGCAAAGTAGGAAGATCTCTTGAAGATTCTATTGACAAATGTTTATCATGTGGATGGGTTGAAGTACAACTTGCTAAGTGTGTCACAATCTGTGACAAAGGAAATGAGGTCAGGTTTACTTCTGAGAAATGCACTGTGGTGAGTTAACTACAAACAAGGTAATTCTCACTGCACACAGAAGTAAAAATATGTATGTGGCAAACTTGGAAATCTCTCATGGAGATGACTTAACATGTCTCAGTGCTCAAAATGAAAATGCTGATCTCTGGCATCGTAGGCTGGGACATGTGAGTTCATCTTTATTAAATAAGCTGATTTCAAAGGACCTGGTCCGAGGGTTGCCCAAAATGAAGTTTCCTGATAATAAAATGTGTGAAGCTTGTGTTAGAGGAAAGCAAATCAGATCATCATTCAAGCCCAAGAATCAGGTAACCTCATCAAGAACCTTAGAGCTGCTTCATATGGACCTTTGTGGACCCTTGAAGGTTCAAAGCAGAAATGGCAAGAAGTACATTTTGGTGATTGTAGATGATTATTCAAGATACACCTGGACGAGATTTTTGAGATCAAAGGCAAACAGCTGATGAGCTAGTGATATTCTTTAAAATGATTCAAACCAATTAAATCAAGTTGTTTGCAGCATTAGATCTGATCATGGTACAGAGTTTGAAAACTCAACACTGGATAAATTCTGTATGGAAAATGGTACAAGCCACAACTTCTCTGCTCCAGAACTCCTCAACAAAATGGAGTAGTGGAGAGAAAGAACAGAACCTTGGTGAACATTGCCAGAACTATGATTATTGAATCAAATCTTCCTCAAAGTTTCTGGGCTGAAGCTGTTAACACAGCATGTCATGTTACCAATAGGTGTCTAATAAGAGCTGTGTTGAATAAGACTCCATATGAACTGCTCAATAACAGAAAGCCAATGCTGAACTATCTTAGAGCTTTTGGATGCAGATGTTTTGTGCTAAATAATGGGAAGGATGATCTGGAAAATTTGATCCAAGAAGTGATGAAGGAATATTTGTTGGATATTCTTCATTCAGCAAAGCCTACAGAATATTCAACAAACGAACACAATGCATTGAAGAAAGCATTCATGTTGTTTTTGATGAAAATGGAAGCTTGAAGAATGATGGATCAGATGATGATGATGATGTACTCAAAATGCTAACATCCAGGAAGATTGAAGGTGCTGAAACTGATGCAGATCAACAACTGAATAATGATTGTGTTGATCAGAATCACAGTCTACCTGAAGAGGATGCTGAGGTTGAACAGGATGATAGAGTACCTGGTACTATTCAAAACTCCAGCCAGAGTACATCAGACTCCCCAGAAGATGATGTCACTCCTAAGAAGAAGATCATGATGATCTGTCAAATCAGCCTGCTGCAAGGTCAGGATGGAAGCATAGTTCATCACATCCTCTTGATAATCTCATTTCTCCCTTGAATTCTGGAATTCAAACTAGATCAAAAACTAGAAATCTAGTTGCATTCTCAGCATTCATATCATCCATTGAGCCTAAGAATGTTAAAGAAGCATTAGGTGATGCAGACTGGATCAATTCTATGCAAGAAGAACTTCATCAGTTTGAAAGAAGTAAGGTATGGTACCTGGTTCCTCGACCTGAATGCAGAACAATAATAGGAACCAGGTGGGTATTCAGAAACAAACTTGATGAAAATGGAGTTATTACTAGAAATAAATCCAGGCTGGTGGTGCAAGGATACAATCAGGAAGAAGGAATTGACTATGATGAGACTTTTGCACCTGTTGCCAGAATGGAAGCTATTAGAATCCTAATAGCTTTTGCTGCTTTTATGGGATTTAAGCTGTATCAAATGGATGTGAAGAGTGCATTTCTGAATGGAGATCTCAAAGAGGAGGTGTATGTCAAGCAACCTCCTGGTTTTGAAGATGCAGAGCTACCAAATCATGTGTTCAGATTGAATAAGGCATTATATGGTCTGAAACAAGCTCCAAGAGCTGGTATGAAAGATTGTCAAAGTTTCTGTTGAAGAATGGTTTCAAAAGAGGCAAGATAGACAATACTTTGTTCTTACTAAAAAGAGAACAAGAATGCTTATCATTCAAGTTATGTGGATGACATAATTTTTGGAGCTACTTCGGAACATCTCTGTGAAGAATTCTCATCATGATGGGAAGGGAGTTTGAAATGAGTATGATGGGTGAGTTGACATTCTTTCTGGGGCTGCAAATCAAGCAATCATCAAATGGAACTTCAATATGCCAGGAGAAGTACATCAAAGAGCTGCTGAAGAAAATTCGATATGTTTGATTCCAAACCTATTGACACTCCTATGGGAACAAATTCCAAGATGATAGTAGAAGAATCTGATCCCCTTGTGAATCAGACAATGTACAGAGGAATCATTGGCTCCTTGCTATATCTGACTGCTAGCAGGCCTGATATTGTGTATAGCGTTGGAATGTGTGCTAGGTTTCAAGCATGTCCTCATGATTCACACCTAAAGGCTGCAAAACGTATACTTAGATACTTGAAGAAAACAGGGGACCTGGTTCTCTTTTATCCTGCAGGTGATACTTTTGATCTGGTGGTTTTGCAGATGCTGATTTTGCAGGTTATCAAGTTGACAGGAAGAGTACCTCTGGAATGGCTCATTTCCTAGGATCATCACTCATCTCTTGGGCACACCAAGAAGCAGAACTCTGTGGCTCTTTCAACAGCTGAAGCTGAATATGTAGCTGCTGCAGCTGTTGTTCTCAATTGCTGTGGATCAGGCAACACTTAGAAGACTTTGGAATCCACATAAAGCAATTCCTCTCATGTGTGACAACACTAGTGCTGTGAGTATGGGAAAGAACCCAGTTCATCATAAGAGAACAAAGCACATTGATGTCAGACATCATTTTTTGAGAGACCATGTTGAGAAGGGTAATATTGTGCTCACATACTGTCCAACGGAGGAACAGATAGCAGACATCTTTACCAAGGCTCTCAGCAAGGATCAATTTGAGAGAAATCGTTTAAAGTTGGGGATGTTGATCTCCAAGTAATGCCTTTAGCATCCAACAGTAGAACTCCCTTGATGGTTAAAATTGCAGTGCAGGTATCCTTTGTGTGAATCTTAAATAGTTGAACAAGATCACTTTTTGTATCTTTCGTAGGTATACTCTCAATAGGGACCTGCTCAGCAAAAGAAGAGACTAGAACAATTAAGGAATGAAGTTAAACTCTATCATGGTACCTGGTACCTGTCCAGGTTAGCATTTTTACATTAAATTTAAACTAAAAATTTTGACCGTTTGAAAATGCCACGTGTCAGTCATCGGTTACTCTGACCGATCAGTCCAAATCGTTTCTCTCTCGAAAACGACCATGGGATCACCTGGCACCCTTTCACTTCTTTTAAAAAGGGGTCTTTTCTTCTTGAAACTCTCATTCGTCTCTTAACTTTATCTCTCTCATTATCACAAGGCTTCTCACATTCAAAGGCAACTCTGTTTTCTTTTTTTTTGTTCTTCAAAGAACCCTTCCAGCATCACAAACATGTCTTCCTCTTCATCTTCTTCTAAGCAAATGTTGGATGCACTTAGTGAAATTGCGCCCCTTGCATTCTATTCTCCAACACCTACTCAAGCCAGACTTCCTCCCCCACCCAGTCCTCCACAAAATACTCCTGATAACCCTTTCTTCTCCATAGATCTAAACACTTCTGCAGTGACCACTGGACCTGGTCCATTTGAAGACATGTTGCCTGACAACATGTTTGAAGGAGATTTACCACAAATTGGGGCTTCCGAGTCTAATATACTGGCAGCAAGTGAGGAACTCGTGATTGAAAGCCTAGCAATGATGCGAGAAGAATCCAGAGCAGAACACACTGATGCACTGGTAAGAGAAGAGGTAAGACCTTCTCAACCCATTTTTTCGATAAACCCCCGACTTAGGGCGGTACTCTTCTTCCTCTTCATCTGAATCTGCAAGTGAGGAAGAACCATTAAAATGGAAAGTGAGAGAGTAGAAAAGGGAAGGAAAAGGTCGTGGAGAGACTCCTAAGAGAAGACCTAATACAGGTCTGCTGCACAAAAATTGATGGTAAATGCCTTGAAGGCAAGCGCACAATCTGCTGCTGCAGTCAGAAGTGCACGAACCTTCAAGGTATCACATTTCAAGATACCTAAAGAAAAACTGGTTGAGTTGTCTGAGATGAGGTTGAAAAGAAAAAATAACAAGAAAAGGTCAGGAAAGAAAAGGGAAAGGGTTACAAAGAAGGTTGAAAAGTCACAGTCAAAAGGGAAGAGATCTGAGAAAAAGGAGAAAGCGGACACAGGGACCTGGTCCTCAAGCCAGGAAAGTTGAGAATGTCAACTTGCAGGAAATAGTTGACAGTCTGAGGAAACAAGCAGTCCTCGCTGGAAGAGTGTTTGATATGGGGATTATTACTCTTCCGGGCATGGATTCACTGCATGACATGGTGGAGATCCAATCTTGGCTGCACATGTTCAACAAGAAATCCCCCATCCTTCATGAAGAAGAGGTTCGTGAATTCTATTACGATGTTCAATTCCTGGAAGATGGGAGCCTCCTCACACGTGTGAACAATATTGCTATTTCTTTGAATGAGGAGGTGTTGGGCAGAATCCTCAAAGTGCCTACAGAGGGGACCCGGTCTGTGCTGAACAAAAATTGCTCTTCAGAATTTGCATCCCTGATTTCTAAGACTCCCACAACTAAGGTTGCTGGGATCTATAAGAAAATTATGAAGAGTGAGTATTAGCTGGTCTTCGAGTTTGTCAACAAGGTGGTTCTTCCTCGCACAGAAAAGAGAACTCTTGCTACTGCTGCTGACTTGTACGCAATGGAGATGCTGTGCAGCTTTGAGGCTCTGAGCCTTCCTAGTCTCATGATTGAACACATTCACAAAACAGTTATTGAGAGGAAAGGAGTACATGAAATGGGGTATGGATACTTTCTCACTGAAGTATTCAAGCACTTTCAGATTCCTCTTGGTATTGGAAAGGTGGGGACAGTTAAACAAACTATCTCTGAGCATACCTTGTTTGAATGTGAATGTATTGAAGGCAGAGGCTTACCAAAAGCAGATGGCTCAACTTCTTGAGGACCTGGATAAGCTTAAACATGAGACTGAAGAACTCACTGTGCGGTTGAGTAGTAAAGAGGCTGAAATTGCTGTACTCAAAGCAGAGCTGCTCACTGCACAAAGTGAGGGACCTGGTTCTTCAGTTGTACAAGCTCTGGAGAAAAGAGAACCGCGAGTTGAAGGCGAAGATAACTGCCTTGCAAGAAAAGGCCATCAAGGATAATGATGCTGCCAATGCACGACTCACTCTTGTTATCCAGTCCCTCTCCAAAAAGACCCCCTCTTCCTAAATTGTCAATCAATCTCTCCCTGTGTCATTTTTTTTTGTGGCTGCTCTTCGTGTTGATGGATTTTTAGTTTGTCTTTAATGTATTTATGTTATAATGGCATGTTGGTTACTTTATTCCTTTGTTGTTCTTCCTATGTTCTTTTGCGACTGCTCTTCCTCTACTGTTTGATTGCTTATTAGCTCTGATCTTGCTCAGTATTTATGATTGACTCAATGGTTTACTGCATCTCCTTTTTATGATGCCAAAAGGGGGAAGTAAACTGTTAGTAGCTAAATAAGGGGGAAGTAAAACAAGTAAAACTGTTAGTACCTAAATAAGGGGGAATATACAGTAAGGGGGAATACAATGTCAGGGGGAACAATTCTGGTGAAGACCTCAGATCATATCATTGTTTGTCATCATCAAAAAGGGGGGAAAATGTTATTTGTAGTTTTGATGATTGACAAACAATGGGACCTCATAAAGGTATCAGGTTCTCTAATTGTGTATTGCAGGTGTCTTGTTTGAGGTATTGCAGAAGAAACAAAACCAGGGACCTAGTAGAGGTACCAGGCTCTCATGAAAATGAGCTAGTCGACTGCTAGCTGGAGATGGTACAGAAAGTAGGTGCACACTTCCCGATGGCGTCAGAAAAGTGTGACCTTTTCAGCCAATGGCAAAGAAGTTTAGGAAAGTGACTTGCCCACATAAAAGGCACTTTCCAAAACACTTGTTTCTTTAGTTTTTGCAACTTGATAAAAACTTTTCAAGAACACTTGCAAAGGCTACACAAAAGGTAGAATTATTCCAAGAACAACAGCAACATCTGGAGCTTGTCGTATAGTTGTTTAGGAATTTATTCTCTTGTTGTTAAATTGGAAACCACTCCTAAATCTATAAAGGAATGGTGTTTGTGTTGTGTAAAAGTCTAGGTTGTCCAAGTGGGATAGCTTAGAGGGTAGATTGTTTTTCTACTTAGGCTTGTTGAGCAATAGAGGACTATTGCTTAACGGTAAGATTGATAACTCTTTCTTACGTTTGGTGTAATCGTGTTTCGCTTTTGCTTTTGAAGTAGTGAAAACGATTTAAAAATCCTGTGAGACAGGTCGTGGTTTTACTCCCTTAAGCAAGGAGGTTTCCACGTAAAATCATGGTGTTGATTTTACTGCATTTAACTTTCTGGTGGTATTTTTCTGAAGTGAAGTAAGGGACCTGGTCCATTACTTATTAAGTGAAGGCACATATTCTATCACTTTTTCAACTCTATATCGTCTCAATTGATCCAACTGACATCTCTCGTCGGTCGGACAAAATCGGCTACTAAGTCAACGTTGGTTGCCTGAAAATTCATTCTTCATTCTCAATCAACCAAGTAGCAGCTGTTGACAGCCAATTTTGACCGACCTTTGACCATTTTTAGGAATACTATTCGATTAAATACGTATTGTAAATTTTAGAATTTTTAGTCGACTTTGCTTGAAAATTATATATTTTAGTATGTTTTACTTTAGAAAGTTATCGTAAAAATATTTTAAAATTATTAATGAATTCCAAATGTTTCAAAATCTAAATGATTTTTAATATATAAAAATATTTTAATATATGTAGTATTTTATTTAAATAGTAATTCCTACACTTTTCTTAAAATTATTTAAATTCTAGCCTATGCTATTCTAATTTCTTTCAATTCTAGTCACTCCACTTCAAATTTTATTCCAATTGTAGCCACTCTTTCATTTCAATTCTAGCCATTTCAATTGCATTTTTAGCCAATCCAATCCTCCAACCAATTTGATTTTAATTTCTCATCTTTTAATCTCATCCGTCCATTTTTAAAATAAATCCTAGATCGAATCCTAACCCTCTATCTCTATCTAATCTAACGGTTATGATTAAATCTCCTATTCTCTTTCTTCAACACCAAGAGACCCAAAACCTAAAACATTTTTTTTTTCATCTCCTTCTCTTCCCCCCTCTCTCTGCCTCCCTCTCTCCCCCTTCCTGTCCTTCTCCCTTCTCCCTCTCTCCACCTCCCTCTTGTTCTTCCTCTTCTTCTCATTTCCCTTTCCTCCTCTGCCCCCTCCTCTTTTATCTCCTTGCAGGATCACCGGCGACAACAACATCCAAGCGAGGCGACCAGCAGCTACAAGTTGTAGCAGCAACTGCTCCTGCCAGCAGCAGCGATGCCGGAGAGAACGAGCAGCAGTGATGGCTAGGCAGCAGCCTGCGAAGACTACTGGCAGCTCTGGCCAGCAAACAACAGCAGCAGCCTATGAGAGAAACAGAAACACCACCAGCAAAAAAAAAACAACGAGCTCCGACGGAGCCTCCTCTATGAGATTTCGAAGTTATTTAAAACTGATCTGCTACAGTTCTGTTCAGGTTTGCTCCCTCGTTCGTCTGATTATTTAAATTCTTAGCATTACTTTGAAGTTCATGGATGTCCTATGAAAAAAAAAAAAAAGAAGAAAGAACCAATATATGTTTTTATCCATTCAATTGTAATGGAGTTGGTCTAAAAATTCTTTAGAACTTCAAATGTTTTCTATAATTTGCCTTTATCTGTAGAGATGTGATGCACTAAATCATTGACCCATAATTGATAAATTCAAACAATTTTTCCGTAAATTAAATGTAAATTACGCTTGACCGTTTGTCGTGACTGATATTTTCTAACTATGCAGGGATAGAAATCTGATTGATATTCATAAAAGTTGGTCTATTTTTGCTTCATGCTTTAAGGAAAATTGGTCAATTTTTACTACTTCATGGTTATGATAAAAATCTTTTTTATTCTTTCTTGATATTTTTACATTGTTAATTTGGCTTGATAATTGTTCCTCCATATCTATCAGGATCCCATAAATATAATAATTTAGCTAAGTGCTTGGTCAAATTGCGCTTTTGCTTTGATTTAGATTTCTGCTTATTATTAACTTTTTTTTGCTTACCCATAATTAATTTAGTTTAGTTTATTGGACCCTCTTAGCTATGGTTAGTTTGATTAACGAATGGAAGAGTGTGCTACTTCTTTCCTTATTATTTCCTATTTGTTAATTCTAATATTGATTGATAGTATATAAACTGTTTCCCTTTTCCTTTTTAAAAGATATAATTATTTTATTTCCTTGTGGCTAATAGTGTTTAATTATGGCAGCCCAACTCTTGCTTGCTCTTATTTGGTAAAAAATAACCTTACACTTGGTAAAATAAATACATAAAAAAAAGTGATAAAATATATGATTTGACTCTTCTTTATTTAAGGGGAAAATAATATTTCTCTTCCTAATTTATTCTTGCTTATATTTGGAAGTGATATATTTTTATTTTGGCTGATTTGAACCTCCTTTAAAATAAGAAAAATAGTATATTGATTGATTCCTTAAAGTATTTGTTTACCTTATTTGTTCCCCCTCTTTGCTATATAAATAAGACTCCCTCCCTTCATTATTTCATCAACTCATACACTCATTCACTCTTAATCACAAGTTCTCTCATCACTCTTCCTTCTCTCATTACTCTCTTGCTACTTTAAAAATACATTAAGATTCCGGTAAACATTGAAGTATTCTTCTCCGCTATTTTGCTATTTTGCTTTTGTTCGAGTAAAGGTTGGATCAACTTGTTTTTTTCATTGCTACCATTCCTAATCTATTTAACCGGTTAGTATTCGAAATTAGCATTTACATTATTTTTGTATTCTTACATTTGTGTGAACTCTTTGTTCTATTCTTTTGTTATGTATAAGTTGTTAAACAATTGCATATTGTCTCACCTTTGACTAATAAATGTGATTACTTGTGTAGTTATTTGATTGCTTTGACAGGTTTCAAACTTGAAGTTCAAGTTGAAGATTAACCATGAAGAAAGATTTATTTGTTTATTTGAATCTATATTTTTTTTCTTTCTTATTTTATTCGAATGTTGTAACATTTGTAAGTCTAAAGATCATATATATAAATTTATTTGGGGGATCGTCTAGGGGAGGGGGATTTACATGCCTACTTGTTCATTGTTTTTTTTTTATTTAAAAAAAAGTTAGAAATCATGCCTATAGGTTTATCTTTAACCACCTAGAATTATTGTTTGTAGGTGTTATAATCTAATCAATTTTCAATTTGCTTGACGCTTTGTTAATAAATCTAAAAAATAATAACTAGATTCCATTAATTTTCTGAATGTTAAAATCAAATCATAATAATTTAGTAGGCTGATTAGGTGTTTTAAAAATGTTATATTTTTAGCATTGTCTTGTCACGTAGAAACTATGCCTAAGAATTAAACGGTTCATATCGTTTAGATTTACAAAATCATGCCTAAGAATTAAAAGGTTCATATCGTTTAGATTTACAAAATCATGTATATATGTGTTACTTTGTTTTCTTTTTTTGAACACCTAGAAATCATGTCTATAGGCTTAAACTTTTAGCATATCCAATAAAAAATAAAATTTGTTGTGCATATTTGTGCCCTTCCTCTAAAATTAGTTCATATTTAATTAGTAATCTTATTGGTCCCCTTGAAAATTTTCGCATTTATGATGCAATATGTTGTTTTCTTAAAATAATAGTGATAATAAATTAGAATCATTTCATGCACTTAAGAAATTACTTAGCTTTTAAAATACATTTCATAGTAAAACCTTTGCATTCAATAAATTTACCACCTTAATGTTCTACTAGTTTTTTTTTACTTACAAAGTTTTGCAACATAATTTTCCTAAAAGTCATTATTCAATCTTCCTTTAAAACTTTGGATTGATTATGACATTGTTTATTTTTAAAATAAATTATAAGCACTATCTCCTAACCTATCGTTAGTGGGAAAGTCAAAGGAACTACGAGGTCTAGTTCCAATTTTTAAACCCGACGCATCCCGGGAAGTACCACCTACCCATTAATTTCAAAAGGATTTATGTGTAAATATTTATGTACCTACATGTAAACTAAATCTTTTAAATCATTTTTTAAAAACATAAACTATTTTTTAGACCGACCTCAAATCAAAATTGTTTCTATGGTGGAGGAGCGCGATCAACAATATCGTGGCATCATCCCTATAAAGAAACAAACATTTTTTAAAAATAAAAATTCCAACTCAAAACTTGCCAATTTTCAAACTTTACTTTCGCACATATTAATTGCTTCATATTTGCCAATTTTGTTTATAATATAGTCTTATATGCTTAAAACTTGATTATTTATTTATTGTTATCACCTAGCCTTGCATGCTCAAATTAATGAAAAATAAAAATAAAATAGTATTAATTGTTTATATCACTTAGCGAGATTAAATAAATTAATAAATGAAGTGACCTTGATTGCTAATTGTAACCCCCACATAGATTGCATGATATACGGCTGGGACCCACACTTGTGGACCTCGAGGGATGCCTAACACCTTCCCCTCGAGGTAATTTGAACCCTTAACCTAATCTCTGGCTCGTTGACCTTAGTTAGACTTAGTTAGGTTAGATAGGTGCCCTAACGCGCCTTAATTCGTTAGGTGGCGACTCCAAACTCGAAATCCCAAAAGAGTTGTTAGGTCGTGCACAAAACCCGTTTTTCTGCGAAAATGGGGCCGACAACATTCTTTATCTTGTGATTCAAAAGAGTCAAGCTCAAATGGTGAACATGTCAAACAACAGAGGCTGCTGCAGTTTTTGGTTGGGTTGAATGAAAGTTATACAGAGGTGAGGAGTTCTATCTTACTCAGTCCTTTCGGGTAAATCAAGCCTCTGCAATGACTATTCAGGAAGAGAGTCAAAGGAAGCTAAGGAAGATAAAAAGAGGAAAAGAACCTTTCACAATGATGGTCGAAAAAGGCAATTAGTCATATAATTACCACAATTAGAATTAGATCAATAACAAAAACTTTCAAGTCTATAATTACCACAATTAGAATTAGATCAATAACAAAAACTTTCAAGATAAGAAGATACAGGTTCTGTTAGACCCGTAAACTACTTGATGTAACTACGTGCAGACATGACATGGACTTGGACATTGATCTATGCATGGGGACAAAACAGTGCAACAAAGGTTCAAAGTGCTTGGGTGTTGGCAAAACTGCTTGAACGTGCAAGGCTTACATGTGGACAAGAGTTATCGGAAAGACAGTGTGTCGGCTTGACAAGTCAACGATGTGAAGACTTGATAATGGCAAGACAAAGGAATTCACATGGATTGATGAAATAAAACTAAGTGTTGGAGGACAACTAAAATATTCTAAGTGTCGGAAGCAGGCTGAAGTATTTTAAGTGTTGGAATGTAGGCTGAAAAATTCTAAGTGTTAGAATATTGTTATTTCATTTGGATAAGAATGTAATTTGAATTATATTCTATCTGTTAGAAATATAGCTGTTGGAAACATTAGTTTAAATCTTGTGATGACAAGTGTCGAACCTGTGTCGCTTGTAACTGTCGCATTTAACGGCCATGTGCAGAAATTTTAAAAGGTGGAAATTTTGTCTAAGGCAGGGGAGAAGGATTCCGACCTTAGACAAAATTAGTGAAGCCTTTCTTGTATTGATTCTGAGATTAATAAAGGTTGGGAAGAGTTCCCATATGTCGGCTGTGTTGTTATGATTATTGTTGTCTGAATAAGCTAAGTAACATAATTTTATACTTAGTCAAATTCGTGTGAGTGAAGGCTGAAGTTTGTAAAGAGTTGTAGACTGCCATGGAGTGGTGTTAGATAAAAATAAATCGACCCAACTTTCATGTTCAGACTTCACAAGGGAGGAGAATTGGATCGGTATGTGATCATTGTGGTTATAATGGCCACACTAGATATACTTGCTATAGAATTGTGGGATTTGTTGCTGACTTAAGATAAAAGGATGATGTCTGTGAATAAGGCCTATGCAAATACCTCTTCTTTTCTGAAATAAGATAAAGTTGAAGCACCTAGATCTGGATCCTTGTCCCAGATCTATTCCTAGGAGGTTATTTCATAAAGGAACAATATGATCAGGTTATCAAGATGATGAATTCTCCTTCACTATTAGGAACCTGTAAGGCCAATGCAACATAAGGTATGTATCCTTTACCTTATAGTCATGCAGTAAAGTGGATTGTTGATTCCGGAGATACATGTTATATTACATACTGTGAGAATCTGCTAAGTGATTGTATAAAATTATCATAATCCAGTTGTAATAAGGTACAAGTACCAAAAAGAAAATTATCATAATCCGAGTTGTAATAAGGTACAAATCCTTCTGTTCCCACTATAAATCAATCCTATGCAATGACTATTTAGGAAGAGAGTCAAAGAAAGATAAGGCAGACAAAAGGAGGAAAAAAACCTTTTACAATGATGGTCGGAAAAGGCGATTAGTCATATAATTATAACAATCAGAATCATATCAATAACAACAACTTTCAAGCTAAGAAGTCACAGGGTCAGACTTCACAAGGGAGGAGAATTGGATTGGTATATGATCATTGTGGGTATAATGGTCACACTAAAGACAATTGCTATAGAATTGTGGGATTTGCTACTAAATTTAAGAGTAAATGGAAGATGTCTATGAATGAGGCCTATACAAATACCTCTACTTCTATGAAATCAAATAAAGCTGAAGCACCTAGATCTGGATCCTTGTCTCATATCTATTTCCCAGGAGGTTATTTCACAAAGGACCAATATGAGTAGGTTGTCAAGATGATGGAGTCTCCTTCACCATCAGGAACTTGTAACGCCAATGCAGCAGTAAGTATTTATCCTTTGCCTGTAAGTGCTAATGGTGATACAGTAAAGTGGATTGTTGATTCCTAATATACACATCATATTACGTACTATGAGAATATGTTAAGTGATAGTAGAAAATTATCAGAATCCAGTTGTAATAAGGTACATGTACAAACAAGAAGTAAAATTCGCGTAGAACATGCTGGAAATGCTATGGTTTAGAGATTACAGGTTGAAAATTTTTTACATATCCCAAACTTAAGCTTCAACTTATTTTCGCTCTCCAAGCTGACTAAAGACCTGAAATACATGGTGTCATCTTACCCTGACTTATGCGCAATGCAGGCTCTCTCTACTGGAGAGGTAATTGGTAGTGGTACTTATACATTTTAAGGCATGATGCCATACCTACTGTTGGAGCTGTGCTAAAAAACAAATGCTTAGAAAACCATAGACTTTGGCACCTTAAATTGGGACATCCTTCCTTGAAAGTAATGCAGCGCCTTCCTATGTTGCATAATAAAGTTGATGAGGCAGTGTAAGAAGAATGCATACTTTTCCCTTTAGCAAAGCAATGCTTGCTTAAATTTCCTTCTAGTGTTACTCAAGACTTCAAAAATGTTTGAGCTGGTCTATTTCGATGTTTTGGGGCCACATCTAGATTCCAGTTACGATAGAAAATATTATTTTCTGACTATAGTTGATGATTTTAGTATATTTACATAGATCTCTTTACTGCATACTAAGAAGGATGTACTAGTTATATTTAGAAACTTTATATCCATGTAATCAATTAGATTGTGCAATAAAGGTTTTGAGATCTGACAATGGCATTAAATTTTTTAACAGTCAAGTGAATGACTTGCTATATTCCTTAGGCATCATAAATCAAAGTAGTTGTCCTTACACTCCTTAACAAAATGAAACTATGGAAAGAAAACATAGACACATTTAGTTCCTAGTAGATTTTGCGGTGAATGTGTACAAACTGCAGTATAACTGTCCTTGATGGTTGTTCTCCTTATGAAAGACTTTATGGAAACCTCCTAGTTTGGATTACATTATAGTTTTTGGGTGCTTATGTTTTGATGCTACATTGCCTAGTGGTGGGAAGTTTGAGGCTAGAGTAAAGAGAGTTGTTCTATTGGGTTTTTTTTCCACTCAAAAAGGTTATAAGTTATATGATCTTGATCCAAAGGTTGTGTTCATCAGTAGGGATGTTGTTTTCAGATTAGAAGTCTCTCCTTTCAAGGTTATGTAGCCTCATGATGACGGTCTACATTCATTTATTCTCATTTCCAAATAATACAGATTATGCTTCTGATGATCTAGATAAGTTCATCCCAACAAATTCTTCCTTATAGCCTCATACTCAAGATCCTTCCTCACAACCTATAGAATCAAGTGTTGAAATGTCTAGCAACCCATGTGTTGAGTTCCCTGTTTTTGATGACTTAGAAGGCCTACAAGATCAACAACCTGGACATGGTTCTGTAGAGACAGTACAACTTCTCCCCCTAGTTCAAGAAAGACTACCAGGATTTGCAAGCCTCATGTGTGGATCAAACACTATGTTGTTCCCAAAAAATCCAGTCCTCACTTCATGACTAATCATGTCTGTTATGATAATGTATCCACAAGTTATTAATCTTACTTACATGCATTTTCAGCAGCTGTGGAATCCCAAGCTTTTAATGAAGCATCCAAGACAAGTTGAATTGATTCCATGCAGCAAGAAATCCAACCTCTAGAAGATAACCATACTTGGACAATTGTTGACTTACCACCTGGTGAGAAAGCAATTGGTTCCAAATGGGTGTACATGATAAAGTACAAGTCAACTGGTGATTTTTGATAGATACAAGACAAGACTTCTCGCCAAAGGGTATATTCAAAGAGAAGGTCTTGATTATCAAGAAAATTTTCACCAGTTGCTAAAATGGTTACAATCAGGATTGTCCTTAGTGTAGCAACCTCTCATGGTTGGGATTTGTCTCAAATGGATGTCAACAATGCTTTCTAGCTTTAAAGGTGATTACATGAAGTAATCTATATGGAACTTTCTCTTGGCTTCCAATAACGGGGGAAGGGGGGGACCTAAAGTGTGCCAGCTGAGGAAGTCATTATATGGTCTTAAACAAGCATCCAGACTATGAAATATCAAGTTCACTGTGGCATTATTGATGGCATGATACTCACAAAGTGCTCATGATCATTATTTGTTTATTAGAAAGGAAAGAGCTGGCATTTCAAAGTGATTTTAGTGTATGTTGATGACCTCCTAATAACTGGTAATATTTCCAAGACGATCCAAGAAGAAAAAGACACACTGCATCAATATTTCAAAACGAAGGAATTGGGAAGTCTTAAATATTTTGTTAGGGATTGAAATTTTGAAGTCAAAAGAAGGGTGGTTGTTGAATCAAAGAAAGTATGCTTTACAACTTATTCTTAAACCTAGACTGAGTGGAGCAAAGATCGTACGCACTCCTTTGGAATTTAACCACAAATTGACGAGCGTAGTATTTGATCAACACATTGGTGGTTCTGATGATTCAGAGTTAGAAGATGTTAACAAATGAAGATTGATTGGTAAACTGTTGTACTTAACAATCACTAGACCTGATATTTGTTTTAGCATATAAGTTCTGAGACAGTTAATGCAACATCTTAAAGTTTCTCACTGAGAAACTGCACTAAGAGTTGTGAGACATGTCAAAAGATCTGCAAGACTTGTGATAATGCTCAAAAGAGGGATTGTGTTACAAAACTCAATGGATACTATGACTCAGACTGGTCTTCATTCCCCAACGCAAGAAGATCAGTCACAAGTTACATGGTAAACTTGGAGATTCTCTGATTTCATGGAAGTCAAAGAAACAACAAACAATAAGTTGAAGTTCAGCTAAAGCAGAGTATATAGGAGCTGGCAGCACTTGTTACAGAATTGATCTGGTTAGCAGGATTACTAGATTAGTTACAATTTCCAATTGACATCCCAATCTTAGTCTTCACAGATAGGAAATCAGCTATACAGATAGCTTAAAACCCAGTCTTTCATGAATGTACGAAACATATAAACATCGTTTGTCATTTCATTCAAGAGAAAGTGAAATTAGGCTTCATAAATCTTAAAAATCCGTGCACTACTACGCAACCAGCTGACCTTCTCACAAAAGGGTTAGGTGCTACTCAACATCATCTCTTTATGACCAAAATTGGTGTGTTAGATATCTACTACCCTTCAGTTTGAGGGTGTGTGTTGAATTACAGATTATTGTATTGGTGCATTGCTATTGGTCAGTTTAATATAGTTAGTTGGAGTTTGTTAGGAAGTGACAACTCAGCTAGAAAGGTCACGTGGTTTTGCACTTCAATTAGTTATAGTAACTGAAATCCTATATATATAGAGAGAGGTAGCTATGGATTTTAAGTAAGAAAATGTTAAGATCACAAATGTAATTCAAGACTATTCAATGGAATACAATTTTTCTTTCTTTTTCATGCATATTTCATAAATTCCGTAGTTTTTTTAGTTTCATATCATATCTAGCCAGCTACAATCTTTGGAAGAAAATTATTACCAATAATAATGATCGTCATATCTAAATATTATTTTGATTACCTAATTTTTTATTGCATTCAATTAAGTACCGGCTCAAATTGTACAAAAAAGGCATCCACGTTTTTGATGTTTATGTGCAATTCTTAAACTTAGAGCAAGAGTTCCTTGATATGTCACATATCATTGGATGTCATATTACATGACTGCTTTAAACTTGGAAAGTAACCACCTTACTGGCTTAATACGACCATCAACCGTGCGAGTCATTGTTATTTCCAACAATGCTTCTAACAACTATATCTGACCGTCGAAGGGTTGGCTTCACCTCAGAAAACTTGGGAAAATGCAAAAAACTCAAAATTTTGTCATTATCTATCAATTAGTTCACTGAGACTATACTAAGAAAGTTAGGCAACATAACAGATCTTACAGAATTAGCTCTTAGTTGGAAGGTAGTATTGCATCTTTTATTGGTACTAAGTATTATTATGTTCCTCGATAACTATGACTGTAGAATATGGACAAGATGGAATAGTATCCACAAATTGTGATGTCTCCACTTCCCAGAAACAGACTGTTGTTTTATCCTTTCAGTTCTGCATAAGCACCCAAGTTCTCACTGTATCATATTGGATTATTGAAAGCAAGTCATCATTTCTTAATGTATGTAGTATTTATGAAATTAAATAAATTTACAAAATACAGAAATAATTTAAAAGGAACATCTCTGAGATATGTATGGTTGTTGGTAATTATAATACATAACTCTTTACAAGTCAAATATGCTAAATTTAGAAATAGCCTACTAAACTGAACTTATAAATAAGATTACAAATAAAATAAATACATAGTTTGTTAGATTTTAGGCCTTTAATTAAAATTTAGTTTAGGCCTGCAATTATACTAATCAACCCTTACCTTTCTTTTTATTTTTTAGAGGAATAATACTATTATCTTTCTTTTTTTAATAAACAGAAACGGAAGTACGGGAAGGAAAATTGAGGAAGGAAATTATAAAGTGGAAAATCAAAATCTCACCAAGTGAAAATTCAGATAATCAACCAACTAGACTATTAAGGTTTCCAATAGTAATATGTTTTACTGAGTGTGAAAAATTAAAACAGTTCTTTCTTGTTGACATTCATTATTAAAGATTGACTTAACTATATCGTTATTATCCGATCAATTTCGAAAAATACATGACAATGGAGGTCCTATAAGAAGGTTACCTAATAGGACCAGCACAATATACGTACCAACCATTTGGAAAAGAAACAATTCATCCAAACAATCAGGGCCTGGCTGTTTTCTATTTTTAATTTAAATCAATATATTATTTCAACTGATAAAAAAATATACTAATTATCGAGTCGCGAAGGAAATGAAAAAATCGAGGAGGGTGCTAATCATCCGTATACAATCTACCACAAGTTGTTAACACTAAAGGATTTATTAGAGCGAGTTAACTATATATTGTTATTATTTGTGTCTCTTATTTGTTTAAATGTTACTTCTAAGAAAAGAAGCTAGAGAAGAATTGGTTGGCAATTTGTCAAATCCTAATATTAGTATGGGTAATATAATACCTATAGCTAGTATATGTATATATATATATACTAGATAGACTTGGTCCGTGCTTAGCACGGGCCCAATATCAAAGGATTTCTTTATTTTCAGTCGTCGGTAGGAAACTCCAATTTTAAGTTTATTGAAAAAATCATGAAATATTTTCTTTCCTAAATTAGACATATGATGGAATTTCAAAGATATGAATACTAACAATGCAAATATGCATGACAACGTAAGATCATTCCTCTATAGGTTCAATAATCTTCAACAATACATATTAAGTAACAACATCTCTATTTGCAATGCCTCCTCTTAATAAAATTGCTTAAACAAAATACTAAACCTACCAACTTTTTAATTTTTCACGTGGGACCAATACGATAACTAAACACTAATAAAAATAGTTATCCAAAAGCTCTCTGAGAGATTAAACTCCAAACAATAAAAGGATAGGTGATACATTCTCTTTTCCAGAAATGTTGAGACCAAACACTAACAAAAAAATTTCACAAAAATCCCTCCAAGAGAATTGAGCTCCAAGAAGAGAAGTGGCCACACCAAAAAGGATAGGTCATACACTCCTTTTTTCAAAAGAAAGGTTATGCTTCACATTTGTATATCAACTGAAAAATTAACTCATGAATAGACAAAATTAATGTAATCAAAATGTGAATGTATAACTATGGACTTCAAATAATTAAGAACTTCAGTGTCATCTACGTAAACTTATAGTTGAATCGAGCAAAATAGACAAAATTAATGTAACCAAAATGTTAACGTATAGCTATGGACTTCAAGAAATTAAGAACTTCAGTGTCATCTGGGTAAACTTATTGTTGAATCGAGCATAATTTACCAACAACTAGTACGTCACTGTGCCACAAAAATATTGTAGTGCTATTATCAATCAAATATCAAGAAGCTACGAATAAGAATGCTCTCACAGTTGATACTCTAGGCATGGGCATTTAGGCCCTTGAGTTATTTGCAAAGAAGTTGATGAAGTTTCAGGTACAACCTGATCAGTTCACATTCAGTAGTTGCCGATCTGTTTGTGCTAGTATAGCATCACTCAAACACGATAAGCAAATATGTGCATTTCTGGTGAATGCTGGTTTTTGATACAGCAGATAACAAGCATGATGCAGTATTATGGAATATTACTTATGTTGCCTGCATTAGCACAAGTGCACCGCCTGGCATGGGTGAAGAGGCAATTGAAATGTTCTGTAAGATGGTGAAGTATAACCAAAAAATATTCTTCATGTATATATGATAATTGAATAACTTCCACTTCCTGCAATTCCCCGGTGAGGTGGCACAACGTTAAGGTGATTAAATTTGGTGTTTTAGTTCCTACCAAGTAGTTGCTACAACTTTTAATACCTGCACATAGCCATTTAAGTAATTCATATCAACATCTCTCCCGGGAATTAGAATCCTAAACATTGTGACAAACCTAAATCCTTCGATGTTGAATAGAAATTAATAAGTAAAGAAATCCATATATGCAAATCTGTAGCTAACACACACTAAATAGTCACCATGAGGCATGAAGAACATTACCTTCATTCAAACATAGTAGCATAATACCCTTTTCTTGTCCGTAATTAAGATTCCCACTGACCCAATCAAGTAATATTTTCTTGGAATCATATTTCAGCTCCTCTTGTTGGGAAAGATAAGGCACTACCAAGAATGCCTGACTGGATAACAGCGGAAGAATACCCAAGTCTATACTTTCCCTTTTCGATTTGAACCAAGAGAAGACAAACAACCACAAGCAATATGATAGTAAGGCAGCAAGTAATTCAACCAAACAAATATAACAAGACAATAATAAACCAATCACATAAGACACCAAGATTTACGTGGAAAACCCTTCGATGTGAAGAGTAAAAAACCACGGGACCAAAATCTCCACTATAATCACCAAGAGTTACAATATTGTTCTCCAAAATTGGCCACAAAACAAGTGCCAAACAACGAGCAACAACAAAATAAGATTGCACCAAATCTAGAGAATTAAAGGAGCAAAATCACCAATTTCGCAGCTACTTTTCACGACAGCAAAACTGAAGCTGCAGGACACCAAATCCAACTCTGTCAGTTCCTAATCAAATATTGAGATGAAGACAATATGCTGTCAAAAAATCAGCTCAATCAGACAAGAAACGAAGCGGGAATCGCAATTTGAAGTTGGTTGTTAGGGCTGAATTTTTGACTGCGAAAAAACTGCTCAATCTCTGTTTTTGGCTGCTGAAAAACTCTTTTGTGTATATGAAAATAAGACCTAAATAGGCTTATATTTGCCTCATAAGAATTGGCCTATGGGTAAAAATGGGTTGGTCCAAATTGGACTTTTATTTATCCACATAGGAAGGGAAAAAGACCTATAACCCAACAATTCTCCCCCTCACGACTATGTGGAGGAGACCGCCATCCCGGCGACCATGCAACAATCTTCAAACTTCCCTCTTGGCAAAGCTTTAGTCATCATATCGGAACCATTGTCATTTGTATGAATCTTTTCAAGCTCAAGCAACTTAGAATCCAACACATCTCGAATCCAATGGTATCTCACATCAATGTGTTTAGACCGACCATGGAACGTAGAATTCTTGCCAAGATGTATAGCACTTTGACTGTCACAATAAAGCACATACCTCTCTTGAGCACAACCAAGTTCCCCCAAGAATCTCTTCATCCAAAGCAATTCTTTACAAGCTTCAACGACAGCAATAAGCTCAACTTCTGTAGTAGATAGAGCAACACATATTTGCAACCTAGATTGCCAAGACACAGCTCCCCCTGCAAAAGTAACCAAGTACCCTGAAGTAGACTTGCGAGTATCAACATCACCAGCCATGTCTGAATCAGTATAACCACAAAGAATAGGCTTCCCTGTACCAAAACACAAACTCAGACTAGAAGTGCCACAAAGATATCTCATAACCCACTTCACAGCATTCCAATGTTCTCTTCCCGGATTAGAAAGAAAACGGCTAACAGCTCCAACAGCGTGAGCAATATCCGGTCTTGTACAAACCATCACATACATCAAACTACCAACAGATGAAGCATACGGAACTTTCTTCATATCTTCCTTCTCATCATCATTAGAAGGACACTGTTTCGTGCTCAATTTGAAGTGCATAGCTAAAGGTGTACTGACAACCTTAGCTTTGTCCATGCTGAATCTGCGAAGTACTTTCTGAATGTACTTCTCTTGTGATAATACCAATTTCTTGGCCTTTCTATCACGGACAATCTGCATGCCAAGAATCTGCCTTGCTGGTCCTAAGTCTTTCATCGCAAAATACTTACTCAAGTCTTGCTTCAACTTTTGAATCCTGCAAGTATTATGACCAACAACAAGCATGTCATCAACATAAAGCAACACAATAATAAAGTCACAATCAGAGAACTTTTGCACAAAAACACAATGGTCTGAAGAAGTCTTCTTGAAGCCCTGCTGACTCATAAAAGAACCAAACTTCTTGTACCACTTCCTGGGAGCTTGTTTCAAACCATACAAGCTCTTCTTCAATTTGCAAACATAATTCTCTTTACCCTTGACTTCAAAACCTTCCGGTTGTTCCATATAAATTTCTTCATCTAAGTCACCATGGAGGAAAGCAGTTTTAACATCCATTTGCTCAACTTCTAAATCTAGACTTGTAGCCAAGCCTAGAACCACACGAATGGATGACATCTTCACAACTAATCTAGCTTTGTACCGTTGAACTGGATTACCATCTTCATGTTTCACCCGAAAAAAGCCACCTGTTTTTCAAAGCTTTTCTGTCTTTAGGTAACTTAACCAAATCAAAGGTATGATTATCATGCAAGGATTTAATCTCATCTTCCATAGCATCAAACCACCTTTCTTTTTCTTCACTTTCCATGGCCTCATCAAGACTCTCAGGTTCTCCCCCATCAGTCAAGAGTACATACTCATTGCGAGAATAACGAGATGAAGGAATTCTCTCTCTACTAGATCGTCTGAGAGAACTCTCTGGAGCATCTATAATTGGTTGTTGTACAACCACATCATCTTGCACTGGAGCATCAACAACGTCATGCCGGTCATTCTAAACATGATCACCATCTTCATTATCAACTTGACTTTCATCATTATGAAAATTTTCTTCCGGTGCAATAGTCAAAGGAACTAGATCAACATCAACTAAGCTCTCACTACTCTGAAAATCAGCCTTGTCAGCTTTGTCAAAATCTTCAATTGTTTGGTCTTCAAAGAACACAACATCACGGCTTCTAACAAGTTTCTTCTCAACAGGATCATAGAAACGATAGCCAAATTCATCTTGACCATAACCAATGAAGATACACTGCCTAGTTTTAACATCCAACTTTGACCTTTCATCCTTAGGAACATGTACAAAGGCTTTACACCCAAAGACTCTAAGATGATCATAAGAAACATTCTTACCAGTCCAAACTCTGTCGGGGACATCACCATCTAAAGCAACAGCAGGAGATAAATTGATAACATAAGCAGCAGTATTAAGTGCTTCTGCCCAAAAGGAATCTGACAGCTTAGCATCTGAAAGCATACATCTAACCCTCTCAACTAGAGTTCTGTTCATCCTCTCTGCTAAACCATTTAACTGAGGAGTCTTTGGAGGAGTTTTCTGATGCCTAATACCCTGCTCTCTGCAATATCTATCAAAAGGACCAATATACTCACCACCATTATCTGAACGGATGCATTTCAATGTCTTCCCTGTTTGTCTTTCAACCAAGGCCTGAAAACTCTTGAACACATCAAGTACTTGATCCTTGGACTTCAAAGGAAATACCCAGAGTTTGCGAGAATGATCATCAATAAAAGTCACAAAGTAAAGTGCACCACCATGAGATCTTACCTTAAAAGGACCACACAAATCAGAATGTACCAACTCCAGCAAATCAAGCTTTCTTGAAGGCGGATGACTCTGAAAAGAAACTCTTTTCTGTTTACTGGCTAAGCAATGAACACATTTCTTCAACTTTGCTTGTTTCACTCCAGAAAGCAAATTTTCCTTAGCCAAATTATCAATCCCCTTCTCGCTCATATGACTCAGCCTTCTATGCCATAATTCTGATGAAGTATCATTCTCCACCAAATTTACTGAGTCTCTGGATATGGAGCCCTGAAATACATACAAGTTAGACAACTTGTCACCACGGGTCACAACCATCAAACCTCTAGTAAGCTTCCATTGGCCAACACCAAGTGTATTAACATAACCCTCATCATCAAGATATCCCACAGAAATCAAATTCAAGCGAACATCTGGAGCATGCTTGACATTATTGAGAACTAGTT
Organism: Solanum habrochaites; assembly: GCA_027704765.1. Taxonomy (NCBI): domain Eukaryota; kingdom Viridiplantae; phylum Streptophyta; class Magnoliopsida; order Solanales; family Solanaceae; genus Solanum; species Solanum habrochaites. The sequence continues at coordinate 73,921,500 of JAKWJA010002489.1, forward strand.
TGGAACCATTTTACTTTCCAAACAAACTGTCCCAATGCCAATAACTTCAACTTCATGATTATTGCCCATTTTCAACATTCCAAAATTACCTGGAGTATAAGAAGAAAATAATTCCTTCTTTGGCGTGACATGAGAAGTAGCACCAGAATCCACAAACCAGCTAGACTCATCACGAACAACATTAATGGCATTTGCATCACAAGAAACAAGAAGATCATCATTAGCAACAACAGCAACACGATTTTCATTATCGCCTTCTCTCTTTTGTTGTCTCATATCTCTCTTGTGCTTGTAACAATATTTCATGATATGCCCATTCTTGTGGCAATAGTCACATGTAATATTCTTGTATTTAGACTTTGACTTGCTTCTACTTTTACCTCTATCATTCTGACATCTGGACTTGTTTCTCCCCCTATCTTCAGTAACCAAAACATCGGAGTGTGAAGCTGAAGAAGATGAGGCTTGAGATCTTCTTCTCATTTCTTCATTCAAGACACCACTCTTAGTATATTCCATGGTTACAACACCACTGGGAGCAGAATTAGTCAAAGAAACTCGAAGAGTTTCCCAAGAGTCTGGTAGAGTATTAAGAAGCCAAAGTCCCTGTATCTCATCATCAAACTTTACACCCATTCCGGACAGCTGGTCAAGAACACCATGAAAATCATTAATATGATCAGAAATAGGAGTGCCCTCTTTATACCTGATATTCATTAATTGTTTCAATAGGAACAACTTGTTGTTGCCAGTCTTCGAAGCATAAAGTGTCTCGAGCTTGTCCCACAAACTTTTGGCATGTGTCTCATTCACAATATGATTTCTAACATTATCTTCAACCCATTGTCTAATATAGCCACAAACCTGCAGATGCTCAAATTCCCATTCTTCATCATTCAAAGACTGAAGCTTATTAGAAGCAAAATCAGGTAAATGCATCTTTTTGACAAATAGAAGATCTTTCATCTTGCCTTTACAAATATGATAGTTACTACCAGTTAAACACACCATTTTGCTCATATTTGCCTCCATCATTCAAAACGACAATCAACAATAACCAATGCTCTGATACCACTTTGTTGGGAAAGACAAGGCACTACCAAGAATGCCTGACAGGATAACAGCGGAAGAATACCCAAGTCTATACTTTCCCTTTTCGATTTGAACCAAGAGAAGACAAACAACCACAAGCAATATGATAGTAAGGCAGCAAGTAATTCAACCAAACAAATATAACAAGACAATAATAAACCAATCACACAAGACACCAAGATTTACGTGGAAAACCCTTCGATGTGAAGAGTAAAAAACCACGGGACCAAAAGCTCCACTATAATCACCAAGAGTTACAATATTGTTCTCCAAAATTGGCCACAAAACAAGTGACAAGCAACGAGCAACAACAAAATAAGATTGCACCAAATCTAGAGAATTAAAGGAGCAAAATCACCAATTTCGCAGCTACTGTTCACGACAGAAAAACTGAATCTGCAGGCCACCAAATCCAACTCTGTCAGTTCCTAATCAAAGATTTAGATGAAGACAATATGCTGTCCAAAAATCAGCTCAATCGGACAAGAAACGAAGCGGGAATCGCAATTTGAAGTTGGTTGTTAGGGCTGAATTTTTGACTGCGAAAAAACTGCTCAATCTCTCTTTTTGGCTGCTGAAAAACTCTTTTGTGTATATGAAAATAAGACCTAAATAGGCTTATATTTGCCTCATAAGAATGGGCCTATGGGTAAAAATGGGTTGGTCCAAATTGGACTTTTATTTATCCACATAGGAAGGGAAAAAGACCTATAACCCAACACCTCTCTCAACCCATGATGGCCTATAAGAAGAAAGATAAATAGTGTTACCTTCTTTACTCAACAAGATGCTCTAGATCTTCATCATCAAATGTATTCTTTTGTTTCCCTTCTAGTTCAACATGATCCTTACTATGTTTTATGGTTCAAACTAATTACTTCTCCGCTCATCTTGACAACAATTTTACCCTATGGCAGATGTTAAATCAGTCAATATACAAACCATAAGCTTCATTCCATGCAAAATTTCATAAATAGACCGTCAACACTTGCATAAACACAAATCATAGAGAAACAACTTCAAGAAAAAACAAATATAACATTCAGTGTTTACTGTTGGAGATTTTTGCACTTCTCACAATAGCCTAGATGAAAGGGAATGAAGCACTTCCTTGCCAATGGAAGAAAAAGCGTAATTTCCTTTCCTTTCAAGGAAAACGGATACATGTTACAATATATAATTCACTGTATACAACTGTCAAGACTCAAAAATTGATAAAGTTAATAATACTTTTGACGATATAACAGAGGTGCAACCCATTTTGAAGCGAGGATCCAAGCAACATAAGTTGGGTCATGGATATGGCTAAATCAAAACCATACATTTCAAAATCACCTTCATCAGTTTATGGATACAGGTTGTTGGTGCTTTACTTTTTTTTAACCAATGATAGAAGACTTGTATCTTTCTATGCCCAGTTGACAATTATTTATTGGGGAAAGGTAACAATAGCATAAATAACTATTCAGATATAGTTATGCATGAATGATCTCCTGACAGTTGAGATTCGGAAGGGGGAATAGCCCTCTTTAGAACAAAAAATGGATTTATTAACATCGGCACTGTTAGTAATGGAGTAAGGGTAATTAGTTTGTAGACATAACATCTTATATGAGTTCAAGATAAAGTAAATCAGATTATGAACTTGCAATACTTGACAAACAAAAATCCCTTCATAGTTAAGGAATGCCAACCCGACCTCTTTTATTTAACCGAAGGCTATCTACAAGAATGCAATACTTTGGAGGAAACCAACAACACAAAAAATTGGTTTTATGTCAACCCTTTCTTTAAGGGAATTGAGACTAAAGAATGGTTGGGTCAACAAACATCCATCTCCAAATTCGATAATGTAGCTTGATTGTATACTTCATTACAACTATATGATTCAAAGTTATTCAGAGTATCATTCATATTTGATTCCTTTGACTTTCATATTTGAGTTGGTACTCTACATATTAGTTGCAAAGTTCCCTCAATAACATTTTGGAACAGTCATTTGAGTATCAAAAAGTAATCCATGTTTCTTCCTTACTATTATTAATCAGTTTTACTTTAAAATATAGATAATTATATAAGTCATGCAAACATAGAAAACATAGATCAATAGAAAACCAACAGAAAATGTAAGAAAAAGGAAAATCATGCTTACAGTAACAATATCTTGATCCATTAATGTAAACAGCCTCAGAGGTAAACTGCTTCTCTAGAAAAGTAGCAAAGTCTTCATATTCTTCAGGTAGGTTATGAGTTTAGTAGCTAATTTCCTGTGCTTGTACATTCTACTATGTCATATCGACACTCCATTACATAGAGTTAAAGGAAGCTAGAGGTGCAAAACACAGAGAGTTCACCATTTAAACAACAGATTTAGTTATTTATGCAAAGTCTGAGAACATTGAAATCTTTAAAATCATAAGCGAAACTAAAACATGAGCAAATAAAAAGAAATACCCGAGGAATAGAAAATAGCTCAAAACATATTTACATGAGAAGTGGTACAATTCACTAATGAGGTAATGTGACAACACCAAGTCTATTGTACAATTCTCAACATTCAAGGAATTTAAAGAGTACACAAAAATTCAAATTTTACTTAACAATGTAAACAAAATATAATTTTTCTATCAAATACATTTTTTTAAACAAGTGGTGAACGTCAAATATCCTTCAATAGAAAAACAACATATGCTTACTCTACTAAATCTCACAGCTGAATATGTTTGAACTTCGAACAAGTGATTGCATGCTTAGTCTCCTAGTATGGTAGGTCGATGAACTAGTAACAAAAAGAAAAACACTTCAGGCGCAATCACTTGTTTGAAAGGCAGAAGAATCGAATGGAAAAAGAGAGGAGTGAAGGAATGGGAAATTGTCAAAGATGATGTTTGTTGAAAGAAAAATGGGCTGAATAGCGAGATTAACTCTTTGAGCCAGGATAAATTTTTAGCAACACTTTTTCCCCTCTTCCTTACTAATAGGGTAATCTTTTCTTGTGACTTTCACCCCCTGCCTTAAAACAGAGAATTAAGCACATATCTGATTCATTGATTCTGCAAGTATGGAGGACCCAAAGTGTTGTCTTATTCTACATCCTGTTGCTTGACATTTTATTGGCCTGATCATTCTCTCATACTTTAGTAGGCAGCGAAAGGACATAATCTTAGAATAGAAGCAATACCTTACATATATTATTCTTAAGAGAAATCTGAATTCCTGCGGAGTTGGAAGATATGACAGAACTTTATGGAGTGTTCTCCAATTGTCGAGCCACCTTGCACTATCCTCGACAACGCACCAACACAAGAATAAGATAATTCTACCTACCTTCCTCAATCATCCTAGGAATATCCTTATGCTAAAGGGAAGAAATTATCACGAATATGGTGTCTCCATTAGTTGGAGGTGCAAGTTATTTCTAAGCTTAAATAGCGACTCAGAACTATAAAAGATATTCTGAACAAGAAAAAGAAGAAGCAGTAAACCAATGAAGGTATGCACTAACTTTCCTTAACAAACACATACACACGATAACAACTACTAAACAAATTTGTTAAATTAGGTCTTAGGCCTAACTCACACCCCAAAATCTAGCTCAAAGGAATGAGGATTGCCCAAGCCTTATAAGGAGTCCACCCATCTCATTAATCACCGATGTGGGACTTTTGTCATTCTTTAACACCCCACCTCACGCCCAGTGCTTAGCATCTGGTGCGTGGGCAATTTTAATTTTGGGGGTCCCAACATCGGGTGAGACGGGCCCTGCTCTGATACCATGTTAAATTAGGTCTTAGGCCTAACTCACACCCCAAAAGCTAGCTCAAAGGAAGGAGGATTGCCCAAGCCTTATAAGGAGTCCACCCATCTCATTAATCACCGATGTGAGACTTTTGTCATTCTTTAACAAAATTATTGAAACAGAAGAAGATAGATACCATCGGAGTTGAAGTTCAGTTCATACAAAGGGGAATGGAAATGATAAAATTATTTAAAATAAATAAATATGATAGAGTGAAAGATAATTTATAGCTTACCAAACACGAAGATTGCTGATGATGAAATCTGTCTTTCCTCTCTGAATTTTTTTCAAACACCTCAGTCATATCCCTTACAATCATATTGATGGTAAATATCAACAACTAATTACCCAACTTGAGCATAATGAAGAAGAATATCACTTTGTCCTTGAAAGTATATATAGATGTGAGGGGAAAGACGAAAGAGAGAGAAAGCTCTAGATGGAAAAATCAGTGAAGTAACAAATATATATTGCCCTTGAAGATTTTGAAACAGAGGAGACCCGATTCTTCCAGAAGTATATTAGAAAAGTAAGAAAGATTTTTTAAAAAGAAAAATGACTCTTTTACCCTTGGTCGTACTCCCCATCATGCTTCTATATAATAGAAATATATATTCTATAAAACTATAAATACTTTGAATACGACAAGATTTAGATAGAAACTATAGCTAGGCTGGGTAAATATAATACTTATAGCTATTCTAATCTAATAACTCTAAAACTATAGTCAGTTTTTTAAATTGCTCTTATTAATAATGCTAATATATGCATAAACTCCTTGCATGCTAATACCATGATTTTTCATGCATTAGTTATACATAGGATAATACCAAATAAGAGTGTACAATTAATGCGTACATAGGTTGAAAAAAAGATATCAAATAAAGTATAAAAGGGGTCGTGTGGTAGTGTGTATAATTAAGAATAATGTTAAATATGATGTTTTGTTATTTAATTATGTTTGCATTAGTTATGCTGAGAGTGTTTTTTATACAATATTTTGTTTGATCTATTAAAAACAACATGCATTGCATAACTTCTAAAAATTTTGGTTACAAAAATACCCTCCGTAAATATGGTGAAAAAGGTTTGAGGGACAATTATATTTTTAACCACTTTAATGCAATCATCAAAGCCCCTTGTACTGATAATAGTGTGGTTTTTGATGTATTAGTTATGTATAATACATAATATCAAATAGAGAGTGCACTTGGGTTGAAAAAGCATACCAAACGAAGTATCAATAGTACACAGAGTCCATGCATGAAATCTTAGTTATGTTTACGGGTAATAACATATTTTAGTCCGTATCGTGAACTTATTTTTCACGTCCTGAGGCTACCTCCTAGATGCAACACGGTGCTTACTGTCACAAGTGACCCCAAGCTAACCCATTACCTGACATATCTATACAAATTCAATTAAAACATGCACTATACGGAACATAAAAATAGTTTAACATCTGAAATGGGGATAAAGCCCAACTTGTCGGTATAAAAAAATATATCAAAAGTATAGTCATGACTGAAAAAATCACTAACAACTAAAATTGAATCAAATCTATTTCTGAAAGCCTCTAACTGCTCCGAGTTGTTGGGACATGCGCCCAACTAACTCTAACAAGTCTGAAACTGAAAAACAAATACTGAAAAGTAAAGCATGTCTATTGTCGTTGAACTATAAAGACCCACCACTGAAGCTGCTGAGTACATGTTAATAGTTGAGCCAAGTGCGGTCTGGATGTAGTGGAGTAGCAATAAATTTATCAAGGTGTCAGGATCGGAGTCCAGATCCTAGCTGAAATCGGCAGCGTTGACCTCTCAGAGGTCACAGACAAGCCTACATACGTTATCGTTACATCATCTAGGTTAATTTTAGCGGAAAATTTTGAACTTTTTATTTACTTAGACTTCATAGTGAGAAACATTGAACTCGTATAAGACTATCTACATAAACTCATAAGCGTTTCACAACAACCATCTAATATCAAGATAATCAAATGAAAGACATAGTCATATCTGTATAAAAATATAGAGTTGCCAAAATGGCACCAATACAATATCTGAAAATAACTGGGAAAGAAACACTTGTGGAACATACTCCACTAGTTCATGCCTACATCTAAGCTAGAATATAAAAGATAGCCATCCTCGAAAGCAAGAGGGACTATCAAGTTCGGATGAATGCTCCACGTCCGGATAACTTCAACATAGTCTCGTAAGCTCTAGCGTTCACCTGTACCTGCACATAAAAGTAGAGAGTTGTATGGGATTAGTAAACAGATGTAAATAAGTATGGGTATATGCAAGCACACACCAAGGACATGCATGATTAAGAAGAGCTCTCTCCTAAGGATATGAGTTATGGAAAGTCAAGTCAGTGGACTTGCCAAATCGGATTAGGAAAGTCATGCTATGAGAGTAACATGCATCATCATACATATCATTTTGCAAACAACACATAACATATTGCACATATCTTATCACATAGTTCATATCATTTCTTCATATGTCATGAGACCTTGGAATCATGTACTTGACATTAAGACTTCTAAAAATGAGGGCTTAAAATATGGGACCTCAACAAGGGAGCCTTCTTTAACAAACACAGAGTCTTCTTCATTCATTCATACGTACTTTATTTTCATTCATTCATATACTAGTGTAAACACCAACTATACTTAGGATGTAGTTTAAGATTTTCATCGGGTTCGTTGTGCAATGACCAAGAATAACATAGTGTCATTACTTAAGTCTAGCTCACCTCTTTATTATCCTATCCTAACACCTTTGGTATCGTTCATTTTATCATGTGCATTATTTGAGGCTGACCTCATTCTTTCTTTTGGAACTTTAACCTTAACCGACATAAATCATGTGAGCATCATAAAATCCAGTGTTTAACCACACATCGAAAAGGGATTGAATCACCGTTCAAAGTAAACCAAAACATGCTAGAGTATATAGGGACTCGAACCCTGCTAGAACCCTATATTGGCAGTAGGTTCAAAGACTAGGAGATATAAGGAGACTCATACCCGTCTGGACGAACACTCTCATCTCATGAGAATTACACGAATCTCTGCCTTCGCGATAGAAGGAATTGCAACTTATAGCTAGCCTATCGGTTCTCTGTATAAAGTTCCATTACATTCATCTCATACATTATATAAGCTAGCTTCTAGCATGAGGCATCATAGCTCATTAGATGATTTCTCATCTCATCATTATGTATTAAGTGTGAGTTGTCCTTATACTTACATATAGAATGTGATTGAGACTTGTCTCATATTATGGTGCCACCCTGTTCTCTCTTAACATCTTTTTGTTTCATCTCCACTCTCCTTTCATTATTTGTTCATCGTATAACATACATATGCTCTCTTGGAGTTTACATTGAGGGAAATTGATTCTAGGCGTAGATACAACTTGTCTCACTTGTACTAGCCTATCCTCGTGTAGCCACTCTTTCTTTGATTATTCATCGTTTAGTATATATATATACTCTCTTAGAAATTTCATTTAGAGACACTGATTTTTAGACGTAGATGCAGCTTATCTCACTTGCACTAACCTATAGTCATGTAGTCACTCTTTTCTTTACATATTAACTATAAATTCATTCTTAACACTTTCTTTTGGAGCATGCTTGAGATTTGACCTTACATCATTCTACACTCCCCTTATGTGAATGTTCATTTCGTCTTATGCCAATGCACTTGGCCTTTTAGTATGTTTCACACTCTTACATAAACCTACTAGGCTCACATAATTTCATTACATCCATCTTAGGTTCGCTTACTTTTAAATGTACACTGGACTTATGGATCCATATGTACAAGTCATGAGGCTTCATTCATAATTCGTTTAAGTGATTCATACTTACCCAAGATTATTTGGTACAAGACTTATGCATCTTGTTGGTATGCCAAGATCTTGATTTCGACTCTTAGAGGCAACATTCATTAAATATTTGTTCATGTACGACTTATGTGTCAATACGGAATTGGGCAAGGGAACCCGATTTTGAATCCCTTGAGCAACACTTAATATTATATTAAACTTGGTACTTGCATTTTTCAGATTTGGGGGACCCTAGGTCGATCCCCATCACCCCCATAATATTTTCTTTATTTTCCCTCCTCTCTTTCTCGTTTAAGGCAAAGAGATTGTGGGATCAATCCCCCACAAACTCATTCTTTTTCTTTTAATTTTTCTCTTAACTTCATCCAAGAGATTATGGGTTCAATCCCCACTCACCTCATTTTGTTTCTCTTTTATATTTCTCCTAACTCTCTCATCTATTCAAGAGTTTGTGGGTTCAATCCCCACTCACCTCGTTTATTTTCTTCCATTTTTTCTCCTAATTCTCTCCTCTATTCAAGAGGTTGTGGGTTCAATCCCCACTCATCACATTTTATTTTTCTCCTAATTCTCTCATCTATTCAAGAGGTTGTAGGTTCAATCCCCACTCATCACATTTAATTTTCTTTTCATTTTTCTCATGAAATTTGTATGTAATTTGCATTTGGTTAGGTCTTGGGTTCGATTCCCAATGACCACACAATTTTTTAAAAAATTTAAAACATAACTCATTTTTCAAATTTTTGGCCGAGACCAAAATTTCCAGCAAGCTGGAAATTTGATATCTTTCAATCCATGTTTCTTTGAAGTTTTAATGTTGATTCTTGGAGTAATTTGGGTGACATTTCCAGCAACATTACCCTTATATGAACATCACACTTTTAATATTTACATATACGAAAACACAACATTTATAACACACAAATTTCAGGCAGTAACATAGTTAATTTACAGCACACCCATGCTCAAACAATTAATGTAAAATAATTTCCGGAATACATCTTTCATTCATTACATAATTTCCAAACACTCATTTAATACATAATCAAAACTAGACCTTAAATAATCTACTATAAGACATACCAACTCATTCTTTGAATCTTTCAAAGGATTTAATGACATGGGCATGCAACGGGGACAACTTTAGTTTTTCAATTTCGATTAAACTGAACCATAAGGGTCTCTTGTGAAAGGGGCCAAAAGAAAACACATACCTTAATGTCGTTCAAGACTTGTTTCAATGCTCCCAACTCCCACGACACCACTGCCTCACCACCCAAAATCAAAAACCCAATCCGTTGAGAAGAATGTTGTTGATTTTTGTTTTTAGTTTAGCTTTTCGTTTGAGTTTTTGTGCGTAAGTTCTTCAAGAGTGAAGAACTATTATTTTCAGTTCTTTTGCTGATGAAAAACGTGAGAATGAGAGTGAGAGACATGAGAATGAGAGGGATAGGATTAGGAGAGTTAGGTGGAGACTTAGTTAAACTAGGACTCCCCATTATTTATTATTATTATGAATATTATTATTATTATTATTATTATTATTATTATTATTTATTGTTATTATTTTATTGAAAATCTGATTTCTCTTTAATTAAATCAACCAATTAAATATTAATTAATTAAACTAATTCACTAAATACAATAAATCAATTAAATCATTACTTCCACCAAGGCTCGAATCCGGGTGGGGCAATATTTTGCTTAAAGGGTCAATTTCGGACTCCTCTACCCAAATTGCCCCTTAACCATAATAATTAATTGGTTAATTAATTAATTAATTAGGGTAATTACAATACTACCCTTATCCTGAAAAATATCATTAAACCCCTAGACCCTCCATACTTAAGATTACCCCTTTTTAAGTCGATTAAGAATCATCCGGGTAAATCTTCATATTCGGGTACCCTACATGGCTGGACCCAACCTTTCCTAGATCGACTAAATCACCAAGTTAGTTGGCTTGGTTTTTGCAAAGGTTCAAAGGTATGGTTCTACGCACATCAATCCGTGTGAACCCGATCTAATATAGGCATTCTAGATACGTTAGACATTACTTAACAAAGTCATTTTTAGGGTTGTTACAAAAGGGGTCCAAACTTTTAAAGGAAAAGCACAATTATACTCCCAAACTATCGCAAATGATATGCAAATACCCTCCTTCATACTTTTGGAACATTGATGCCCCTACCGTCCAAAAACTAGAGTATATTTATCCTTTATTCTAACGGACATACACTTGTCATAATCTTATCTATCGATCCGACATTTATTAAAATTGGATCAACGAATAAGATTATGCAACGTGTCCTATTTAGTCTTCCTTCCGAGAAAAGGGAATGTATGCTCTAGTTTTTGGACGGCAGGAGCACCAATGTCTCAAAAGTATGACGAAGGGTATTTACACACCATTTACAATAGTTTAGGGGGTATATTTGTCGTTTCTTCTAACTATAAATAGTAATTTTTTTTAAAAAAATGTTGATTTATATGGGTTCTATTTTTAATAATATTATGATACAATTTGGATAAATTGGTCTCCTATTTGTTGAGAAAGAAAATCTTATTCCAAAAGGAAATGAATTAAAATTTAAGAAAATGTTATTCTACAAAGGAAAAAGGATTAATATTTAAGAAAATCTTATTCCACAAGGAAAGGTATTAAAATTTAAGGATTTTTTCCAATTAAAACATTATTCGTAAAGGAAAATGTATTCAAAATTTAGAAAATCTTATTCCAAATAAAGGTATTAAAATATAAGAAAATCTTACTCCACAAGGAAAAAGTATTAAAGGTTAAGAAAATAATTCAAATTTTAATTGTAAAAAATTCTTATTGGAGTGAGTTTTGAACTTGGTCAGTTAAGATAAGCATAACAATAGTTGCCACTAAGATACTAAACATTTATATTAAACTTAGGCATGTTTATTTAGTTAAAAACTTCAAAAAGGCATAATAATTATAGAAAAATGAAAACGCTTGTGTAGGGAATCGAATTGAGGTGGAGAGTGGGTGTGCGACAACTTTAGCATCTACACAACGAGTTGCTTTGTTATTTTAGGATGTCCTAAGTACAATATGTATGAATATAAGTAAAAAATTTACGTGTATATATCGTATATTTTTCTATGAAGGGTGTCCACAGGACAAGGTGGATCCGGCCTTATCTAGATATTGAGCACGTGAACCTATATCATACAAAAATGTAGTGCAAAAGTATGTGTACATCAGTATTTTGAATGTACTGAGATTTCGGGATATATGCTAAATTAAACAATATAGAAACTAAACATGAAAATAGATATACTGAAGCATAACTGAAACTTGAGCTGGATGTAATGACCAAGTACTAATCATAAAGATATAACATGTTGAATTGAACACTAAAATAAATATTGAATACATGGTCAATGCAACATGAATATTATTGTGGGACATACTATTAACCGACATAAGTCAGGTGAGCTAAATGTGGAGTTCGATGTATATGCTCCATCGAGAAGATCCAATATACTTTGTCAGAGTATAAAGGCATGATTGTGGTGTGATCACTAAAATGATTGTCTGGGAAAATGGTACTTATAAACCTACGATGACACGTAGTTTTGAAAGTTGAGGATAAATTTAACCCTAGTCCAATTCGGTGCTATGATTACTCCTAGTTGAATATAAATTTAAAAATATAATTGTAATACTGGATAGCTTAAAGTACTGATAATTATCTAAGAATGCATTATACATATACTGAAAGATATTACATTCGAATTATGAAGTGTGATTGTTTGAATAATCGTCCTAGCAAATATAATTCATGAAATATGGATAATTAAAAGAAGATAGGGTTTATGAGTGTTATACACAAGACTACACTGATTCTCCAAGAAATATGTAATTAATATCATAGGAACTATATCAGCTAAATTACAAAGAAACCCTAAGATTTAGCAACCTTGAGCTAATTACGGAGAAGCTGAAGATTTGACTGAATTCTAAGGACCTAATGGGTGAAAGGAATCCACTAATAAAATATCACATACCTGGTGAAGAAAATAATGGAGAAATCCTTTGAATTTCGGGGCTGAACATGATGGAGAGATATGCATGTTCTTAAGAGAAAACTGTCACCTTTTTCTCTTCTTTTCTTTGTATTTGGCTAATAAATTAACTAGGCTTATACAAAGTAAAATGACGTAGTTTAAGTACCAAACAACGTAGTTTGAATATAACACATAGGGAAAAAGATCAATACAACCCTCACTTCAAACAGAAGAGGTGACTTTCACACTACATAAAAAATGGTCTTTAGTGGCAATTAATAAGCAATTACCGCTAATTATTTATTTTTAGTGGAAACTAAAACTCTTTTTATATGTCCCTAAAGGCTTTAGCAACATTGGATCTAATGTAACTTAACTAATTCTAGTAAAGACTTTAGCACTCTTTATTAATGTGCCTATTTATTATCACTAAAAGTTATTTTTTGTTCTAGTGTCAAGAGTGGCTTCACAGGTCGTTTAAAGCATCATGGCCCTTCTAGTGGGTGGTGATATTTCCCTTCCCAACAGGGCTTCACTAAAATGGAAATGTAACATCTCGCAATTAGAAATAGCTAAGAATTGAAAATAATCATTTTTCGAAATAATGAAAAATCCAAAAATTTACTTAAGTTAGGAAATATGAGTTTTGTGTTAACTTAAAGTGGTCATAACTCCTAGCTCATGATTATGTATGTGTACTTTCAGATATGGTTGGAAATCTCCTGGTATGAGCATTCCAATGCCGCTGAGTTTGCGTAATTCCAAGTTTGTATGAGTGAATTATACCCTTTGGAAGTTTGGTGTTCGAATAAGGAAATGTCCAATATGGATTTTAAAAGGGTAGTTTGGTATTTACCTTACACTTTTATTTTGATTTGTTTTTGGTAATTAATTAGGGTCTAAGCTGGATTAGATTACTTTACTCTTTCAACAAAAGGTTTAGGTTTTGAGAGAATAGAAAAAGAGAATAACGTTCAAGATTCGTCAAGTTCATTGAGATTAGCTTGTGAACTTCGTGGGGGTGATTCTTACAAAGGTATGTGAGATCACATAGCGTTGGGTCCATTCACCCACGCGCTAAGTATGATTAATTTAGCTATTTTCGTCCTAAAAGAGATAGACATTGATGTTCTTGAGTTGTGTTCTTGAATTGTTTTTTCATTCTTGAACCTACCTATAAATTGATGGGTTTTCTTGAGGCGTTTTAGCTATTTTAAGAGTTGTTTCCTTAGATTCTAATGTACATGCTTTGGGTATCTGAATCTAATAAAGTATTGAGAAAATAAATTTATTTAGAATGATTTAGGATCAGGAAAAGAGTTGAAAAATCCGTCATGCATGCATGGGGAGGGTCAGGAGCGACACGTCCCATCTGCGCCAGAGGGACTGGGGAGGCGCGCCTGCAGTGCACTCAAATGAGGCCTCTGAGATTGAGGCTTGGTGCGATGTGCCCGGACGCGCTCGAGTCTATGTTTTTCACCCAATTTTCGTCATTCGACTTGTTTAAGCCTTTCTAAAGTTTTCTAACATTTCTTATTGATTCTTACTACTCTAAATGACTTCTACACATCTAGAAATCATCCAGAAACATTAATTACAACCTTGAATCCATAAATACAAATTTAAGAAGAGTTGAGAGTCAAGTCTAGGAAGTTCTTTGAGTCTTTTCAAGAAGCCTTTTGCAAATGCTTTTAACATTATTTTAAGACTTGAAGTTCAAGATAACTAAAGTGTAAAAAAGTAAAGGTTGAATTTCATTTCATCAAAGAAGTATATGGGGACTAAGTATTCCCAAGAAGTTTAAAATCTTTTTACATTTGAATAAAAATGGAAATTGAGATTTTCAAATAGCTTTTGGGCTAGTTTTCATAAAAGAGTAGTCACTTTCTAAAGGAAACAAGAGGGAAAACTTTGCTTTCCAAGGTATCCTAGATCTGAGTTTTTTTAGCACTAATATCAAATCACAAAAGGAAATATAAGCTTAAATATAAGATCTAATATTATATTATTTTTGGGAGTAGTATGGAGCCCCAATATTGGGTAAAGTTGACACAACTCACAGCCCCCATAAACCATGTATTCATGGTAGAAAAGAGTCATACTTTTTAAATGATTCTTTTAGTTCTTTTTAGAAGAGACTAGTGGATCCACTTAGTAGTTCAGGTTCCATGCTTATGGCAAGATATAGGACGACTCTGACAGCGTGAATCAAAATATTGTAACATCACTATCGCTCTTAAGTGATGGTCATAGGTTAGGGAAACTCCCACATAAGTTAATCGTATTTTATATACACATTTATTTGTATTATTACATAGATCTCAGAGTTATATTGTATCTTTGCATACATACAGAGTTGACATCATGTTTTTAAACAAATTTTCTTTATATTACATTTATTTTAAATTGCTTATATTGAAATGAGTTCAGTCATGTAGAGTTCGCTTAAGCTAGGTAAGTTCTTCAAATTTCTTTTCAAACCTATGTTTGTGTTTTAGCATTCCAACCCGCATACTCGTATATTCGATGTAATGATACAAGTTGGACTGCATCATATTATAATGCATACACATGTAACTAGGATCGGCATCCGGCGCACCGTTGATCCAATGAGCAGTTCAGAGTCAGTTGGTGAGCCTCCTTGCTTTTCAAAGGTTCCATTTTCATTGCTTTTTAGTTTTGGTTCATTAGGATATTGTGGGTTTTATCCCAACATCCATTTCAGTTGTTTTAGAGCCTTCATAGACAGTCAGATGTTAGTTCTTTAGTCTTTTCATTGCTATTATACCATGTTGAGACTTGGGTTTGCCTTAATGTCCAGTTGACTGTTCTTTTATAGCATTCCACTTTATTACATGAACTTATCTTGTTGAGTTTAAGTCTTTCGCTGAGTAATTAAGTCAAATCTCATCACTCTTTCATGGGTGACACCTTCAAGAAAACCTAATCGTCGCTTCCAAACTCTAAGTCCCTTCTCCTCATATCTGCATAGGATTTCTGATGACTCTGAGGTGTCTTTAGTATATCACTAATGAGATAAATTTCTACATAGCCTCATGAACTGAATCTGGCCAAATCAATGTTGTTTCACCGATTTTGAACTAATCAAGACTTGCATCTACGCCCATACAGTGCCTCGTAAGGGGCCATGTGAATACTGGAAAAGAAGTTGTTATTATAAGTGAACTCTATGAGAGGTAAGTGATCCCAACTACCCTTGAAATCCATCACAAAATCTCTCAATATATCTTCTAAGGTCTGAATAGTGCGCTCTTCCTGACCATCCACTTGTCGATGAAATGCGGTATTGAGATTTACTTGAATACCACGATCTTTCTTAAACAACTTCCAAAAATGAGGTGTAAATGGAGAAGTTCTATATGAGATGATAGCAAAGAGAACCCCATGTAACCGAACTATCTCACTAATGTAGAGTCTAGCGTGGTCCCTCGCTAAATCTGTAGTCTTGAAAACCAAGAAGTGAGCTGGCTAGTGACTCTATCCATTATCACCCAAATGGAGTCATACTGTCTGCGAATACGAGGTAACCCGTAATGTTGTGTAAAAAAGGCCAAAAGCTCAAAACATTTTCATTGTCTATCGATAAGTTCGCTAGGACTATACAAAGAAATTTAGGCAACTTAACAGATATTACAGAATTAGCTCTCACTTGGGAGGTAGTATTGCATCTCTTAGCAAGAAATTTTGAATTTTCTTCTTTTTCACTCTTCCACCAATTTGGTACTCATACATAATATATATATTCATACTTGATAGGAAAGATACTTGTGAATCTAGGTAATATTAAAAACTACAGCTTATGTCATTATCAGGCTGTAAGCTTACTGCTGGTTCCATCCCCACAAACATTTTCAACATGTGAGAACTGCAGATCCTTGGAATATCATAAAACATGCTTTCAAGTACTCTACCTTTATATTTAGGTCGTGGAATGACCATTCTATTTTTATCAACATAGTTTGATTTTGGTACTCAGTATTACTATGTTCCTCGGTAACTAGCAGGTTTTTTTTCATTAACAAGAGTCAGAATATAGACAAACTATGATGTCTCCAATCAAACTGTTGTGTTATCCTTTCACTTCTGCACAAGTACCGAAGTTGTCGCTGGAGCATATTGGTTTATTTAAAGCAAGTCATCATTTCTTGATGTATGTAGTATTTATCAAATTAATATGAAGTTATAATTTAAAGAAAAAATGTATAAGTACCCTCAACCTATGGCCGTAATCCTAAAGATACACTTATACAATACTAAAGTCCTATTACCCCTAAACTTATTTTATAAATAATTATCTTACCCTTTCGGTCTACGCGGCACTATCAACCAGATAGTTTGAAAAAATTGTCAACAGGCGCTGGGCCTAGAAGATAATGACACGTACGCCGAAAAGGCGTTAAAAATTAAATAAGTTCAGGGGTAATAGGACCTTAATATAGTATGAGTGTGTCTTTGAGATTTCGAGCTTAGGTTGGGGGTACTTATGCATTTTTCTAATTCAAAAGGAACATCTCTAAGATATAATGGTTGTTGGTGATTATAATACATAACTCTTCACAAGTATGATATACTAAATTTATATATAACCTATTTCTATGTTGCAGAAGTTTTGATCGAAGATGTATTTTACTGCACTAAACTTATTAAAAAAATTTAAAATAACATATCTACTAAGTTTATTAAATTTTATTTCTAAATTGCGCTTTAGGTCTCCAATTATGCATGCTAATCCGCACTTACCTTCGTATCATTCTTTTTTTAGAGGAATAATATTATTATCTTGCTTTTAATAAAAAGAATTGGGAGTAAGGAAGGAAAAATGAGGAACGGAATTATAAAGTGGGGAATCGAAATCACACCTAAGTGAAAGTTCAGTTAGTAAGCTAACTAGGTTACTAAGATTCCCGAATAGTAATATGTTTTATTAAGTGTGAAAAATTAAAATAGTTCTTTTTACTTGACATCCATTTATTACATAATTTAGTTAAATATTTCGTTATTAACAGATCAATTTGGCAATACACATGACATAAAAATCACATTTATGCCATAATTTTTCCCGAGCACATAAATTTTTCAATGATAGATAAATATTCTACCATAATCTATATAAAATTTTAAATAATAAATTTAATATACATAGTTGTCAGATTTTTTCCGAATCTGTATAAATTTAAAATAGTAATATTTTAATCGAATACTTAGATTTTAGTTTC
This sequence comes from Solanum habrochaites, assembly GCA_027704765.1. Taxonomy (NCBI): domain Eukaryota; kingdom Viridiplantae; phylum Streptophyta; class Magnoliopsida; order Solanales; family Solanaceae; genus Solanum; species Solanum habrochaites. The sequence goes on from JAKWJA010002489.1 coordinate 73,939,529, forward strand.
ATCATTTATTGGAGGTTTATAATATCCGGTCAAATCCTACTAAGTGATTAATAATTATTTTTCCTATTTTAGTATATAATATCTACAAAAAAATCATTTAGAAACCATCATTTATTTGAGAAAAGAATTAATTACTCGGCATGGTTTTGAAATACAGATTGGAGGTTTGTCATATTCCGTCAAATCCTACTAAGTGATTAATAGTTATTTTTCCTATTTTAGTATATAATATCAACAGAGAAATCATCACTTATTTGAGAAAAAAAATACGAGACGTAATTTTGAAACACAAGGAGTACCAATTGGAGTTTTGTCATATCCAATCAAGTCCTACCAAGTAATTATTAGTTATTTTTCCTATTTTGATTTTAATATCTACAAAAAAATTTAGTCAACCATCCCATCTAGTGTTGGGTATGTAGAAGAATTGATGGGAAATAGATGTAAAGAGAGGAACTTGAAAAGTTAAGAACTTGAAGAGTTGAGAACTTGAAAAGTCCTCTTATGCCTTAACGAAAAGGCATTTGTCCCTCATCGGTGGTGGAAAGAAAAATAGGAGAGTTTAAATATCGAAACACACCTATTAATTGTTATAAGGGTTGGAAAGAGGGACCCCCTTCTTCTCGCGTCGTCGTCGTCATTGCTCGCTCGTCTCCGCCTACGATTTTGGCTTCGGCAAATGATCAAGAGATTGCTTCTTGGATAAATTTTATTTTAATTATTTATTTATTTATTTATTTATTTATTAATTAAATGGACGAAATATTTTCTATTAATTAGTTGATAACAGAAACATTTTCAGTTATTTAGTTGTAATTAATTGAAACGTTTCAACTTTTTATTTGACTAACCCGACCTAACTTGGATCCGCACGTGACCCGTTTAATTTAAAAAACTTTCCCGTTTTATTTAAATTTCCTGCCATTTTTGGAAATGACTGTTCTGAAAGGTTGCAACTTTCAGGAATAGTTAGTACCATTTGAAAGGCTGCGAATCTTCATTAATGGTCGTGTGGTTTATGAAAGGATTGCAACCTTTCTGAACCTTTTCCTTTGCCTATAAACACCATTCACTGTTCAGAATTTTTCTGATCTGTTCTTCTTCTTCTGCACAACAACTTACTTTGTGTATTTTAGTGTTGTTGACTGGTTCGCTGACACCACAGTTTTTGGTATCTATACTCTGGTGATTAAGATCACTTTACCCTGGGAGGTCATATTCCAAATCAAAACTTCTGATACTAGAGGGAAATAATTTCCTTAAGGCGACACTATGAGTTCAGTGGACTTGATCTTTTTCCTGTTAAAAATTTTAGATTCTGGTTCGTGTTTTATAGATTTTAGTTCTCATAAACTAAATTTTTGTTCTTCTTTCTTACTGATTCAGTAAATTTTGGTTACTTCGTGTTTTTGCAAAATTTATCAGAATCAGTAATTCTGGTTTTTCTAACACAGATTGGCAACATCTAGATATGTTCATTTTAAAATTTCTTTCAAATATGGAATGTACATAAATTAAAGGGAAAAGACTAAAATATGCCATTAAACTTTCAGAAAAGGCTCATTTATGCCATCAGTTAAAAGTTTGGCTCATTTATGCCAAAACTGTTAAAGAAAAGGCTAATTCATGCCATTATTTGTTAATAGTGGTTTTGTAAAACCATTTTTGACTCGTGACGAATTATAATTCGGTCACGTAATTAATTTTTTTAATAAAAAAATTAATGCAATTTTTATTCAGAATTTTGATTTTTTTTAATCAAAAAATTGATGAAGTGGTCAATTATAATTCAACCACGTAATCAATTTATTTAATTAAAAGAATCAAAAAAATATTAATTCAATTCTTTTAGAATTATGATCTTTTATTTAAAAAATTGATGACGTGTCCGAATTATAATTGATCACGTGTCAAAAATGATTTTGCAAAACCATTGTCAAAAAATAATGGCATGAATGAGTCTTTTCTTTAACAGTAATGGTATAAACGAGCCAAACATTTAATTGATGACATAAATGAGTCTTTTCTGAATGTTTAATAGCATATTTGAGCATTTTCCCTAAATTAAAGTGAGAAGTGTCTCATTATATAAGTAAGTTCACAGGGGAAATTTTATAGACTAATAGACATGGATGAAGCTCCAAATAGTTACATGGATAATATTAATCATTGTTATCTTTATTCGTCTACTATATATACCATGGAACAATGAATTTGATTTTAGTGAAGAAGTAGAGTTGTCAAAAATATTTGATATGACTCAAGAGCATCATGTGGACACCACCATTATTTCACAATTACCTAATGTTGTTCCTGAGGAGCAACAACCTATGACCACTACCAACATCTCTAGTAATTCATCATCGGATAAGAATTCTTCGAGGATAACTTATCCTATTATCCTTGATGACAATGATAACTATTCATTATCGTACATATATTCCATGGGATTGAAAAATGTTTCTATGTTGCAAGAAGACGGAGGAACAAGCACTAATGCGATATATCAAGAAAATCCTAAAACCTTTATCCCTATGCCTGTTGTTATGGAGAAACAAGGTGAAACTACAAATGGCATGATCCTCCAACAACCTCTACCAAAAATCCCAATTCTGGAGAAATTCGAAAGAGAGGCGTCCTTGAAATCAAAGTTCATCATTTATCAACCTTTGAGAACTTCAATTGATTCTTGAAAATAAGGAGAGAACCATAAGACTAATGATATGTCACATATTCTAACTTTGGAGAAATTAGAAAGTCACTTCATCAAGTCTAAGTTGATAGTTGGTCAAGAAAATCGAATTAGCAATAAAGGATCATAGAGGCATATTTTCTCTCTTTAATTTATTCTCAAATTTATCATCAATATATTAATTATTCATGCTCAAGAATATATATAACTCATATCATCTTGTTAGTAGTACTTTTCAAGATTGGTCAAAACAGTTCAGAGTCTATCTTCAACATACCACAAAATTTAAATCAATATACACAAGGGTTTTATGGTAGGAAAGAAAAATGAAGATGGCGCTTCTGGTTAGTTACACTGTTCTTGGAACACACATGCAAGACACAACAAACTGGCCTTGGTGTCCTTTACACTATTTTGAGAGAGATATCCATGTGTACTTAATTATGTTTGATGGGAAGGCGATTAATCTCCCTAATATTAGGATCAATACTTGTAGAATGTGTTGTAATTTTTGACATTCAAGATATATCATCTTCAGAACATAGTTTTATTGCCTTCATTTATTTTGATCCTACAATTAATCGTTGAGTATATTTTGAAATTCAACTAAATTTAAATGTGTAGTTTTAGTTCATTCACTTAACATAGTACACATACAATGCAACTTAATCTCCAACATGAAGTTGGAATAGCATGCCAATTAATCTCCAATGATGATGAGTAGCTCAAGTGTTCGAATGCGATATTGACTAAGTTGAATACAAGTATAATGTCATAAGTTTGCAATAGAAGTTGTATGAGATTGATATATAGAATATTCTAGAAATATGTAATAACATGTAAATGATCACTTATACTAATCCCTATTGATGTACTGGTAAAATTGCCCCCCCCCCCCAACCACATTCCGCCTAAAAAAAAGCGACATATGAAAAGTTAAAATATTTAATTATCACCTTCTTCATTATTTGAACTGATATTTTCTTATTTGGTTAAGAAAATAAATTAATTATGAAGGTGTGAAAAAAATTGATGCCTCTTATATAATTTACTACAAGATGCTGACAGTAAAAGGCTTTCTTAGAGCGAGTTAACTATATATTGTTATTATTGTGTATCTTATTTGTTTAGATAGATGTTACTTCAAAAAAAAAAGCTACTCGACATAATTTTGAAATACAGAGAGGTATTGGTTGGAAATTTGTCGTCAAATCCTAATATTAGTTATTTTCTTATTTTAGTGTATATAATATCTAAAAAAATATTCATTTAGAGTTCTCACTTACTTTAGAAAGGTTACTCGGCATAATTTTGAAAAACAGAGTTGTTGGAGTTATTTATATTCAGTCAAGTCCTACTAAGTGATTATTAGTTATTTTTCCTATTTTAGTGTATACTTATAATAATAAAGAAAAACCCTTATGTAGTGTATTATATTTTAAATTGTATTATTGTATTTTTTTAATAAAAAAATCTATAAATACTATGAATACGACAAGATTTAGACAGAAATCATAGCTATTATGGGTAAATATAATAATTATAGCTATTCTAATCTAATAAACCCTAAAACTAAAGTTAGTTTTTTTAAGTTTCTCTTATTAATAATGCTAATATATGCATAAACTCCTTGCGTGCTATACCATGATTTTTCATGTATTAGATATACATAGGATAACACCAAATAAGAGTGTATAATTAATGCTTCCGTAGGTTGAAAAATGTATAAAATAAAGTATTAAGGGGTCGTGCGGTAGTGTGATGTGTTAGTAATGTTGGTATTTAATTATGTTTGTATTAGTTATGCTGAGAGTATTTTCATATAATATTTGGTTTAATCTATTAAAAGTTACATGCATTTCGTAACTTCTAAGGAAATATTTGCTTACAAAATATCCTCCAAAAATACGGTGAAAAAGGTTTTGAGGGACAATTATATCTTTAATCATGTTAATGCATTCATTAAAGCCCCTTGCATTGATAATAAAATTATTTTTCATGTATTAGTTATGCCTAATACATAATACCAAATAGAGTGTACTTGATTGAAAAAGCATACCAAACAAAGAATTTAATAGGACATAAAGTTAATGCACGCATTATTTTTCAAATGCATCTTAGTAGGGGTACTGGGGTTTCCTGACACATTCATGGGAAATGAGAAAACCTATCTTGGAAAATTAAACTATGAATAAAATCTTACTTGTGTTTATCGGTAAGAATATATATTAGTTTGTATCATGATCTAATTTTCATGACCCGAGGAAACTCCCTAGATGCAACACGGTGCTTAGTGTCACAAATGACCCAAGCTAACCCATGGCATGAAAAATCTATACAAATTTACTTAAAACATCCATTGTGCGGAAGGTAAAAACAATTTAATATATGAAATAGGGATAAATCCCAATATGTCTGAATGAATAAAATATATGAAGAGTATAGTGCTAACTGAAAAAACCACTGATAACTCAAGCTAAATATAATTTATGTCTAAAAGCCTCTAACTAATCTGAGTTGTTGGGACATGCGCCCAGCTAATTATAACAAGTCTGAAACTGAAAAGTAAAGCATGTCTAGCTATAGTCCTCAAACTATAAGGACTCACCATACAGAAGCTATTGAGTACGGATGAGAAGTCGAGCTAAGTGCGGTCTGCATGTTGAGCTCTTGAATCTATATCATACAAAGATGTAGCGCAAAAGTATGCGTCAGTACTTTGAGTGTACTGAACTTTCGGGATATATGTTAAACTGAACAATATAAAAACTGAACACGGAAATAGATATACTAAACCATAACTGAAATTTGAGCTAGATGCAATGACCATAACCTAACCATGATGATATAACATGTTGAATTGAATACTAAAATAAATATTGACTACATGGTCAATGCAACATGTATCTTACTTTGGGAGATACAATCAACCGACATAGACCACGTGAGATAAACGTGAGATTCGGTCTATACGCCCCACCAAGATGATCCAATATACCTTGTCAGGGTATAAAGGGATGATTGTGACGTGATCACTAAAACCAAATGTCCAATAGAGTGTACTTATAAAACTACAATGACACGTAGTTTCGAAACGTAAGGGTACGCTGAACCCTAGTCCAACTCGGTGCTAAGATTACTCTTAATTGAATATAAAGCTAAAAATACATTTGTAATACTAGATATCTCAAAATACTGATAATTATCTGAGAATGCATCATGCATATACTGAAAGATCTCACTTTTGAATCATAAAGCATAATTGTCTGACTAATCGTCCTAGCAAAGATAACTCATGAAATATGGATAATTAAGACAAGATACAACTTCTGAGTTTTATACATGAGACTATAATAATTATCCAAGAAACATGTAATTAATATCATTGAAACTATAATAGCTAAATTACAATGAAACCCTAAGATTTAGCAACACCGAAGTATTTACAGAGAAGCTGAAGAGTTAACTGAATTCTAGGGACTTAATCGGTGAAAGGAACCCACTAGTAAAATCTCATATACATGGTGAAGAAAAAAATGGAGGAAACCTTTGAATTTCGGGGATGAACTTGAATGAGAGCTATGCTTGTTCTTAAGAGAAAATTGTCGCCTTTTTCGCTTCTTTTCTTTATAAGTATGATGATTAGGAGAATGAATGTTTTAGGTAGTTTCTGACTAATTATCTAGGCTTATACAAAGTAAAATTAAATAGTTTAAGAAACAAACAATGTAGTTTAAGTACAAAATAGATAGGGGAAAAGACCAATACATCCTCACTTAATTAAACAGAAGGGCCGACTGTCACGATCGGGATCTAGACCCAAGACGAGACCGGCGTCGTTGACCTCTCACAGGCCGCAGACAAGCCTACTTACGTCATTCTTACTTTACATAGGTTAATTTTAGCGGAAAATTTGCAACTTTTTGTTTCTTGACATACTTATAAAACATTCTCATTAATACGTAATTGTTCACCATCAACCATCTAACATTAAGAGATAAGCAACTGAAAGAAATAGTCCAATTCTTATTAAGAGTACAATTGCCAAAATGGCACCAATACATAGTCTGAATAAAAATAGGAAAGAAACGCTAGTGGAACATGATCCACTATCTCAACTCTAAAACTAAGCTAGAATATAAAACAACAGCATCCTCGAAAGCATGAGGACCTACCAAAACCGGATGAATGTTGGACGTCGAATAACTGCAGTGATAATCCTGTAGCTCTATCGTCCACCTTTGCCTGCACCTAAAATAGTAGAGTTTGTATAGGGTTAGTACACACTTGTACTAAGTATGGGTATATGCAAGCACATACCAAGGACATGCATGAGAAAGAATAACTCTTTTTTAACAACATGATTTTTGAAGTCAAGTCAGTGGACTTGCCAAATTGAGAATAGGAAAGTTTCCAAATTTGGATTAGGAGAATCAATGATCTTTACAAATTTGGAATAGGAAAGTTAGTGAGCTTTCCAGATTTGGAATAGGAAAGTTATGCCATGAGAATACCATGCATCATTATACTTATAATATTGCACACATCAAATAACATCTTACAGTTAGCACATATCATATTGCATGTAGAACATAACATATTTCATATCATTCATTCATATGCAATGAGACCTTGGAATCATGGACTTAACATTAAGACTTCCCAGAAATGAGGGCTCAACATATGGGACCTCAACTAGGGAGTCTATTTTTAGTAAACAAAGATTCTACTTCGTTCATTCATACGTACTCCATTTCATTTCATTCATAGGCATGTATAAACACCAACTTTACTTAGGATGTAGTTTAAGACTTTTATTGGGTTCATTGTGCAATGACCAAGAATGACCTAATGTCATTACTTGAGTCTAACTCACCTTTTGATTATCCCAACCTAACACCTTTGGTATCATTTATTTCGTTATGTGCATCATTTGAGGCTGACCTCATTCATTCATTGGGAAATTTAACTTTAACCGACATAGATCATGTGAGCATCATGAAATCCAGTGTCTCCCCCACACCGAAAAGAGGTGGAATCACTGGCCAAAGTCACCCAATAACATGGTAGCGTACATGGGAATTGAACCCAGCCAAATCTCTATATTGGCAGTATAGGTTCAAAGACTATGAGATATAAGGAGACCCATACCCAGCAAGCCGGACAGTCTCATCTCATAAGAATTACGTGAACCTCACCCTTTCGGAAAGAAGGCATCACCGTTCATAGCTAGTATATCGGTGCTCAGTTTAAAGTTCCGTTACATTCAACTCATACGTCATGGAAGCTAACTTCTAGTATGAGGACATCATAGCTCATTAGACGATTTGTCATCTCATCATTCGTATTGAGTGTGTTAATCTCAACACTCTCATTAGAGTGTTCATAGAGACTGATCTCTTTATTATATTACGCTCTCATAGGCGAGTACGTATTGGTAACATTTACTTAGACTCATTTGAGATTGCTCTCATCATTTACATTAGCCTCTTATCATGTTGTTACCACATTTATCATCATTAGCACCTTTGCTTTTCATAGTTACTCACCTCTTATTACACGAATGTTCATTTCATCATATGCCAATGCACTTGGCCATTTGGTGTGTTTCACACCCTTACTTAACCCTTCTAGGGTTTCATTATTTCATTGTGCATCTCATTATATGCCAATGCACTTGGCCATTTAGTGTATCTTATACTCATCCTTAACCCTTCTAGGGTTCATCATTTCATTACATACATCTTAGGTTCACTTACTTTTGAACGTATGTTAGACTTATGTGTCTATACCTACAAGCCATGAGGCTTCATTCATATTTCGTTATGTGATTCTTACATTCCAAAGATTATGTAGTACAAGACTTATGCATCTTGTATATATGCCAAGATCTTGATTTTGATCTAAGTAGGTGGCATTATTCTTGGATATTTTGTTCACGTATGACTTATGTATCAATACGGAAGTTTGGGCATGGGAACCCAATTTCGAATATCTTGGATATCATTAACATTTTTCATTGATTTTTATTTTTAATATCCATAACATTATAGCTCTAGATTTAATCCCAACATTAACATCGTATCATTAATTTTCTACTTAGTCTTCCTCTTAAGTTAGCCGAAGGGTTGTGGGTTCGAACCCCCACAACCTCTTTTTATTTTTCATTAATATTTCATTGCTCATTTTCGCCCAAACTAAGAGGTTGTGGGATCAAACCCCCACAGTCCCTTGTATTTTTGTTATTTATTTTGCTGGAATAGGGAGGCTGTGGGTTCGAACCCCCACAACCTCCTTATTTCAACTTAAATTCGCGAGAGGCTTGGGAGGTTGTAGGTTCGAACCCCCACAGCCTCCTATCTTATTTTCAATTAAATCTTCCTTAACTAGCACTTGGCAGTGAGGTTGTGGGATCAAACCCCCACAGCCTCACTTTGTTTCTTAGTTAATTTAACCTTCTCCTATTCCAGCCTTGAGGTCTTGGGTTCGAATCCCACGCCTCACATTTTCTTTTCTTTATTTTTCTCCCCTTTCACGCGTGCCTGGAGGTCGTGGGTTGAAATCTCACGCCTTCCATTTATTTGTTTAATTTATTTTTCTCCTCTTTGTCCTACAGTTCGCGAGTTCGATTCCACCATCCCCCTCTTTTCTTTTCTTTTTCTCGCGAAACCATTATCTAAATGGTTTGATTCCCCTTAACCCCCTTCTCGTTTTTATCCTCCTTAACATGTGAGGTCTTGGGTTCAATCCCCCTTGACCTCACTTATTTTATTTTCATGTTAAAAACCCAGATTTTTAACCTCATTGTTGACCGAAACTAGAGTACACAAATCTGGGAATTTATTTCCAACTTTAGCTTCCTTTCATCAACCTTTTTATGTTAATTTTTAGGTCATTTCACCAAGCTTTTAGTGTATAGTTAGGTGTAGTTTAGTAGTTACTTTCATCAAGAGTTTTTCTCTCATAATCAATAACTTCACACCCCATATGAACATCATATCTTGCAAAAACTTAGCACATAAAATACAAGAAATAACATGCCTTACACCTCTCCAAAACAGTGGCCAAAACACAGTGCCAAATGTGCACACACACACCTCATTTTTTCAATCACACCTTGATTGTCATCGTCGTCATTTTACGCACATAAAATTATTCACAATCAATACAAAAACATTATACATTCCTAAATATACCAGCACACAATACCCAACCTACGAAATCATTGGGAGCTAGTGACAAGGACATGCAACGGGGAACAACCTTAGTTTCGGAGTGAATATCTTGAATCGTTAGGGGTGTCTTGGGAAAGGGACCAAGAGAGAAGAAAACCATACCTTAACATGCTTGTTCAAACGTGAAGTTGCTTCCAAAATTCTTCTCCAAAAACACGACCAACTCACCTAAAGTTTCACCACCAACTCGACGGAATCTTCTCTTTGCCTGAACGTTTTGGTTACTTTGTTTTTCTTAAAATTTCATGTGAGTTCTTCAAGTGTGAAGAACTCTTGATGTATTTTCAGTTCTTGAAGTTGTTTTTGGCAGAAGTCAACGTGAGAGAGAGAATGATGAACGTGAGAGAGAGAGAGTAGTACAATAATAGGAGATTTAGTTTGGGAATTAGTCAAACTAGGACTCCTTATGAATTTTAATAAAAACCTGATTAAATTAACTTAGTGAACGGACCATTTATTATTTAAAATCTCAGATTTTAAATAATAAATAAATCACCTTAAGTATTTATCCTATTCATTTTTTTGGGGTTGTTACAGTGACTTTCACACTACATAAAAATAATATTTAGTGGCAATTGATAAGCATTACCGCTAAATATTTATTTTTAGTGGCAATAAGCACTCTTTGTACATGTCCCTAAAGGATTTGGGGACATTGGATCTAATGGAACTTAACTAATGTCGGTAAAGACATTATCACTCTTTAATATTAATACTTTTTCCTTAAAGTCTAGTGTGTCCAAAAGCCTTTTTGTGCTAATTTTTATATAAGTTTCGCTGTATTTGCAGGAAATCTGTCCAAAGAAGAATGCAGAGATTTTGAGTGAAGAAATGCAAAAGAGAACACCTACGGAGCTTGTGACGGTCCATTGTGCTTGTGACAGACCGTAGGTGGCAGCGTAGTGCAACTACTTAAGGAAGATGGGAAGTCTGACCAAGTGTGGGGTTACGGAGTCCATGACAGTCCATCGTGTCTATGACGGTCCGTCCTGCAGGTTCTTCATGAAGTTCAGAGAAGTAATCCCAGTACCCATATTCCAAGAGTTGAAGTATTTTGGAACGAAGACTCTCGATGGACCGTCGTAATTGTGACGGTCCATCATACTTACCGTCAAAGGTATGAAGAGAGCAGCATAAGAAATTGCACAAGTATGGGACGACGGAGTCCATGATGGTCCGTCGTGAGGTCCGTCGACCCAACCGCGTTTTGACAGATTTCCAGCAAATAGAGTCCTTGTTTAATTAGGTTTTTTATTTTCTATAAATAGTTCGAAAAACCTTATTTTTGAGGTTAGACTCTTGATCGTTCTTAGACTCCGTATTGTTAGACAACTTTTGATTATCATTAGACTTTTTGTGAGATTTTTTATTACATTGAGATTCTTGCAAGTGAATTTTGGTGATTAATCAAGCAAACTTTTGGATTTTACTCTTTCTCATTGAAGTAAGTACATGGATTCTTATATAATATATTTCAATATTGTGATTACGACTATGGGTAACTAAACTCCATAACTAGGGTTGTGGGAACCATAGGCAAATAATGAGGTAAACCTAACTAAAATAACAATTCTAGAATAGTGTCTTGCATGTATTAATAATTCTTTCGCTTAGAAGTCTTTTTAACAGATGGTCAACGTTAGAACTCGCCTTAATGCTACTTGCCGGACCAAGGAGGTAGATAATAGGAAAAGAATTATCAACATAGATTTAGTGTATACTATCTAATAGGCTAGTATTGATTGGTACGAGGTAATTACTTAGTCAAATATCGAATACGATGCTTAATATGAGGTAAAGATAAGGGTTAGGATAGCAACACACATAGCCGGACCAAGGTGCGGAGTGAGATTTTCTAGATGCCGGACCAAGGATTTAGAAATACATAACTTATCACTTTGCATGCAAGATACTAGGAAAGAATTGTTATAGATAGAATTATCAAATTATGAACCTGTGGTGAACACGTAAATCCTAATTACTTTGCGTAATTGATTAAAATCCAACATTCAAAGTTGTTAAGTGTCTCTTTCAATTTAGGTAGTTATTATCATTCATTTAGAAATAGAAACCCCACTTTTATTGTTTTTAGTTTCCAAGGAATTCATTGACTAAACAAAAGTAATAATAGATCGAAGTTAAGTCTAGACTATTTTCCTCGTGGGAATGATCCCAACCTCACTAGTTGGGTTATTTACTTGACACGACCGCTTTACTTCTTATTTGAGAAGTAAGTTTGAGCGTATCTATGTTATTTACTGGAATTGTTAGCACCTAGGTGAGAAATTGAAGAGGATAGGTGTTAGTGCACGGTGAGTCTGTGTCATGTTCTGATCCCACATAATTCAAGCCTAATAGTGATAGCATGCATAGATAAGATGAGATTAATCGGGATTGATAGCCAAATGATTGAAAAGGATAAAACATAGATACTATTGTACAAAGATTATGTATTGAGTCATAGTGCGTCGCTTGAGGACAAACAACGAATTTAAGTTGAGGGGGTTGATATACCGTGGTTTCACGGTATTATTAATACTTTTTCCTTAAAGTGTTGTGTGTCCAAAAGCCTTTTTGTGCTAATTTTTATATATAAGCTTCTCTGTATTTGCAGGAAATCTGTCCAAAGATGAATGCGGAGATTTTGAGCAAAGAAATGCAGAAGAGACCACCTACGGAGCTTGTGACGGTCTGTCGTGCTTGTGACGGTCCATATGTGGCAGCATAGTGCAGCTGCTGAAGGAAGATGGGGAAGTCTGACCAAGTATGGGGTTACGGAGTCAATGACGGTCCGTCGTGTCTATGACGGTCCGTCGTGTCTATGACGGTCCGTCCTGCAGGTTCGTCATTAAGTTCAGTGAAGTAATCCCAGTACCCATATCCCAAGAGTTAAAGTATTTTGGAATGAAGACTCTCGACGGACCGTCGTGTTTGTGACGGTCCGTCACACTTTCCGTCGAGGGTATGAAGAGAGAAGCAGAAGAAATTGCACAAGTATAGGATGACGAAGTTCATGAGACTCCGTCGTGACCACGACGATCTGTCGTGAGGTCCGTCGACCCAGCCGCGTTTTAATAGATTTCCAGCAAATAGAGTCGTTGTTTAATTAGGTTTTTATTTTCTATAAATAGTTTGAAAATCCTTGTTTTTGAGGTTAGACTCTGGATCGTTATTAAACTCCGTATTGTTAGACACCTTTTGATTATCATTAGACTTTTTGTGAGATTTTTGATTACTTTGAGATTCTTGCAAGTGATTTTTGGTGATTAATCAAGCTAACTTTCGGATTTTACTCTTTCTCATTGAAGTAAGTACACGAATTCTTATATTACATATTTGAATATTGTGATTATGATTATGGGTAACTAAACTCCATAACTAGAGTTATGGGAACCATAGGCAAATAATGAGGTAAACATAACTAAAATAACAATTCTAGAATAGTGTCGTGCATGTATTAATAATTCTTTCGCTTAGAAGCCTTTTTAACGGATGACCAACGTTAGAACTCGCCTTAATGCTACTTGCCGGACCAAGGAGGTAGATAATAGGAAAAGAATTATCAACATAGATTTAGTGTATACTATCTAATAGGCTAGTATTGATTGGTACGAGGTAATAACTTAGTCAAATATCGAATACGATGCTTAATATGAGGTAAAGATAAGGGTTAGGATAGCAACACACGTAGCCGGACGAAGGTGCGGAGTGAGATTTTCAAGATGCCGAACCAAGGATTTAGAAATACATAACTTATCACTTTGCATGCAAGATACTAGGAAAGAATTGTTATAGTTAAAATTATCTAATTATGAACCTATGGGGAACACGTAAACCCTAGTTACTTTGCGTAATTGATTAAAATCCAACATTCAAAGCTGTTAAGTGTCTCTTTCAATTTAGGTAGTTATTATCATTCATTTAGAAATAGAAACCCCCTTTTTATTGTTTTTACTTTCCAAGGAATTCATTAACTAAACAAAAGTAATAATAGATTGAAGTTAAGTCTAGACTATTTTCCTCGTGGGAACGATCACAACCTCACTAGTTGGGTTATTTACTTGACACGACCGCTTTACTTCTTATTTGAGAAGTAAGTTTGAGCGTATCTATGTTATTTGCTGGAATTATTAGCACCGCAGTGAGAAATTGAAGACAATAGGTGTTAGTGCATGGTGAGTCTGTGTCATGTTCTGATCCCACATAATTCAAGCCTAATAGTGATAGCATGCATAGATATGATGAGATTAATCGAGATTGATAGCCAAATGATTGCAAAGGATAAAACATAGAAACTATTGTACAAAGATTGTGTATTGAGTCATAGTGCGTCTCTTGATGACAAACAACGAATTTAAGTTGAGGGTGTTGATATACCATGGTTTCACGGTATTATTAATACTTTTTCCTTAAAGTCTAGTTTGTCCAAAAGCCTTTTTGTACTAATTTTTATATAAGTTTCTCTATATTTGCAGGAAACCTTTCCAAAGATGAATGCGGAGATTTTGAGCGAAGAAATGAAGACGAGACCACCTACGGAGCTTTTGACGGTTTGTCGTGCTTGTGACGGTCCGTAGGTGGCAGCATAGTGCAGCTGCTAAAGGAAGATGGGGAAGTCTGACCAAGTGTGGGGTTACGGAGTCCATGATGGTCTGTCGTGTCTATGACGGTCCGTCCTGCAGATTCGTCATGAAGTTCAGAAAAGTAATCCCAGTACCCATATTCCAATAATTGAAGTATTTTGGAACGAAAACCCTCGACAGACCGTCGTATTTGTGATGGTCCGTCATACTTGCCGTCGAGGGTATGAAGAGAGAAGCAGAAGAAATTGCACAAGTATGGAACGACGGAGTCCACGACGGTTCGTCATGACCACGACGATCCGTCGTGAGGTCCGTTGACCCAGCCGCGTTTTGACAGATTTCCAGCAAATAGAGTCCTTGTTTAATTAGGTTTTTATTTTCTATAAATAGTTCGGAAAACCTTATTTCTGATGTTAGACTCTGGATCGTTATTAGACTCCGTATTGTTAGACACCTTTTGATTATCATTGGACTTTTTGTGAGATTTTTGATTACTTTGAGATTCTTGCAAGTGATTTTTGGTGATTAATCAAGCAAACTTTTGGATTTTACTCTTTCTCATTGAAGTAAGTGCATGAATTCTTATATGATATATTTGAATATTGTGATTATGACTATGGGTAACTAAACTCCATAACTAGGGTTGTGGGAACCATAGGCAAATAATGAGATAAAACCTAACTAAAATAACAATTCTAGAATAGTGTCTTGCATGTATTAATAATTCTTTCGCTTAGAAGTCTTTTTAACGGATGGCCAACGTTAGAACTCGCCTTAATGCTACTTGACGGACCAAGGAGGTAGATAATAGGAAAAGAATTATCAACATAGATTTAGTGTATACTATCTAATAGGCTAGTATTGATTGCTACGAGGTAAGAACTTAGTTAAATATCGAATACGATGCTTAATATGAGGTAAAGATAAGGGTTAGGATAGCAACACACGTAGCCGGACCAAGGTGCGGAGTGAGATTTTCTAGATGCCGGACCAAGGATTTAGAAATACATAACTTATCACTTTGCATGCAAGATACTAGGAAAGAATAGTTATAGTTAGAATTATCAAATTATGAACCTGTGGGGAACACGTAAACCCTAGTTACTTTGCGTAATTGATTAAAATCGAACATTCAAAGCTGTAAAGTGTCTCTTTCAATTTAGGTAGTTATTATCATTCATTTAGAAATAGAAACCCCCCTTTTATTGTTTTTACTTTCCAAGGAATTTATTGACTAAACAAAAGTAATAATAGATTGAAGTTAAGTCTAGACTATTTTCCTCGTGGGAACGTTCCCAACCTCACTAGTTGGGTTATTTACTTTACACGACCGCTTTACTTCTTATTTGAGAAGTAAGTTTGAGCGTATATTTTAGATTAACTTGAACTTATTACTATAGTTTAGTTGATATTTTCTTGATTTTAATTTGTTTTATTGTTTTTTATTCTTTTAGAACTATCCTCCTTTTATGCCAAATACACGGAGAGGAAGAGAACCTTTGTTTCCCTACGATCACGAATTAGAGCGTACATTACGCAATATGAATCGAAGCTTGGGAATAAATGATGATGATCCAAACCAGAACATCCCTGCTCCGATTGATGTTCATGGTCAGTTATTTTCCGAAGCTCCGGTTGAACACCAAAAAAGGCGACAAAATCCCGTTCCACGGCCCCAAGCATACTACAGAGGCTATGATAACATAGCAGACTCCGATGGGCCACTTGTCTTACCTACTCTACCCACAGACCACACCTTTGTGGTAACTAGTAGCCTGATGAAAATGCTCACTGCCACAGGTTTGTTTTCAGGGCTACCTTCTGAGGATCCACATGCCCATAAGCTAAGGTAAGGGTAGTGTGTAAAAGTTGTGTAGGGAGGCCTAATTGGGATTTAGATGTAATAGGTCTCAGAGTGTTTCCTCTCTCACTAACGGGAGAGGCTGCTATGTGGTTTATTGAGCTCCCATACAACTCAATCTTCACTTGGAACCAACTAAGGGATGTCTTCTTAGCACGCTACTATCCGGTCTCCAAAAACTAAACCACAAAGACAGAGTGAACAACTTTGTGGCACTACCAGGAGAGTCAGTTAGTAATTCTTGGGATAGATTCACCTCATTCTTGAGAAGTGTTCCAAATCACCGTTTAGATGATGAGTCAATAAAGGAATACTTCTATCGGGTACAGGATGATAATAATAAAGCGGTGTTGGAAATTATAGTAGGTGGATCTTATGGGGAATGTCCTTATGCTGAGATTGCCGAAAAATTAGAGAAAATCTCCCGAAATAATAAATCCTGGAGTACTAGGAAGTCTGATACAGGGAGAAACACCTTCGCAGTGCAGTCCAATTACAACCCAACCACAGATGAGATTGGCAAAGAAATGGCTCAGATGAGAACCGAGCTATGGTTGGTACTAAAACATGTCACTGGGGGTGCAGAGAAGATAAATGCAGTCAATTACTTGTCGAAACCACCGCCACAAAACGATGAGTGCTATTATGAGGAGGATTCCTATGCAGTAAATGAACAGATGGGGGGTTTCCGACCAAGTGCCCAAGGCTCTAATCAGGAGAATTGGCGCCAAGGTCAAGGGAACCAAGGTCTGAACTATGGTAACTACAATCGTGAGGGTCATTATGTCCGAGATGGAAACTACAACCGCGACAACAACTTCAACAAGAGTAGCTATGGTAATAGAAACGACAGGAATGGACCTTATGTTCCTCCTCAAAATCGTGAAGTTACTCCTAGGAATGGTGGAGGTAATATGTCGCGAGTTGAGGATATGTTGCATAAAATGATGAGGAGGTTCAATGCTAGTGATGAGCACAATAAAGAGTTGAGGAATGATTTAGCGGGTATTGGGCAAAAAGTCGATACACATGCAATATCGATTAAGCAACTTGAGTTACAATTGGCCCAATTATCTGCGACAGTGAACACACGGAAACCAGGAACTCTTCCTAGCAACACTGTCCAAAATTCGTAAAATGATAGACATTGTATGGCAATTACTACTTGTGGTGGCAAGCAAACCATTGACCCACATATGCTGTCTAATGAGAAAAAGATGACAAAAGATACTGATAAAGTGGTAGATGTTGATGGTGAATTAGAGGATAACATTGTAAAAGATGTTGTAGTGCCTAAAAAGGTAACTCCCATGCCTAGGCGACCACCCCCATTTCCTCAAAGATTATTGAAAAAGACCGAGGATGGTAAATATCGGCCTTTTATAACAATGTTGAAGCAAATTTCTATCAATGTCCCTTTGGTAGAAGCTTTAGAACAAATGCCTGGTTACGCCAAGTTTATGAAAGATCTGGTCACAAAGAAAAGATCGGTCACTTTTGAGGATGATGATAGAATGCAGCATTGTAGTGCGATTGCTACAAGATCTCTGGTACAAAAGAAAGAAGATCCGGGTGCGTTCACTATTCCTTGTACAATTGGGCTATTACATTTTGCAAAAGCATTATGTGATCTGGGGGCAAGCATAAATCTCATGCCCCTCTCGATTTACAAGAAGTTGGGTTTGGGTGATCCAAATCCCACTGCGATGCGGCTACTGATGGCTGATCGAACAGTAAAAAGGCCTATAGGGATACTCCACGATGTGCTAGTAAAAGTGGAGTCGTTCATATTTCCGACAAATTTTGTTATTCTTGATTGTGAAGTCGATTTTGAAGTGCCCATTATTCTTGGGAGGCCTTTCCTTGCTACGGGAAGAGCCTTAGTAGACATGGAAAAGGGGCAGATGAAATTTCGGTTGAACAATGAGGAAGTGACCTTTAACATTTGTAGGTCCATGAGGCAGAGTGGTGAACTCCAATCGGTATCTCCTATATCTTACAACATGGGTGAGACATATGAAACACAAATAGAAGAACGTCTAGGTGTAGAAGCATTAGCGGCAGTGATAATGAATTTTGATAGCTATTGCATTGAAGAGTATGAGTCATTAGTTGTGGCTCTTGACCGAGGTGATGTTCGGTTTAAACCGAAGAAATATGAGCTAGATATGAAGAATCGCGAGTCCCCACCCGCGAAACCATCTATAGAGAAGGCTCCAAAATTAGAACTAAAATCTCTCCCACCTAATCTCAGGTATGAATTCTTAGGAAATGGTGACACTTTGCCGGTAATCATTGCATCAGACCTGAATGAACAACAAGTTGAGATTTTGGTAAAGGTGCTAAAAAGGTTTAAAAGAGCTATTGGGTGGACTATTGCGGACATTATTGGGATCCCTCCTGGTATTTGCTCTCATAAGATCCAACTCATGCCTGATCATAAGCCAAGTATGGACCACCAGAGACGCTTAAATCCTCCTATGCAAGAGGTCGTGAAGAAGGAAATCATTAAGTGGTTGGACGCCGGAGTAATCTATCCAATCGCCGATAATAGCTGGGTATGCCCGGTTCAGTGTGTACCTAAGAAGGGAATGACTGTGGTCCAGAACGAAAAAATGAACTTGTTCCAATGAGACTAGTTATTAGATGGAGGGTGTGTATGGATTACCGCAAATTAAATTGATGGACTGAAAAAGACCATTTTCCTATGCCTTTCATGGATTAGATGTTGCATAGACTTGCCAGAAAAGGGTGATACTATTTTCTTGATGGATATTCGGGGTATAATCAAATTTCTATTGCACCAGAAGATCAAGAGAAAACTACTTTTACTTGTCCATATGGGACCTTTGCATTCATAAGAATGTCGTTTGGGTTGTGCACTGCACCCTCCACATTTCAGAGATGTATGATGTCGATATTTTCTGACATGGTGGAGGATACTATAGAAGTTTTTATGGATGATTTTTCTGTGGTTGGTGATTCATTCGAGCGGTGTTTGACCAATTTATCTGAGGTCCTTAAGAGATGTGAAGACTGCAATTTAGTACTAAATTGGGGAAAATGTCATTTCATGGTAAAAGAGGGTATTTTTTTGGGTCATCGCATTTCAGAAAAGGACATAGAGGTTGATCGAGCTAAAGTCGAGGTAATAGAGAGACTTCACCCACCGATCTCTATGAAAGGTGTGAGAAGCTTTCTTGGGCATGCAGGTTTTTACCGAAGATTTATCAAAGACTTTTCAAAGATTGCACATCCATTGTGCAAACTACTGGAGAAAGATTGTAAATTTTGTTCTGATGAATCCTGTCTTAGAGCATTCACTGAGCTAAAAGAAAAATTGGTATATGCGCCTATCATTATTTCTCCGGATTAGAACAGTCCATTTGAGGTGATGTGCGATGCTAGTGTGGTGGAGCTTGGTGTAGTATTAGGACAGAGAAAGAACAAAATCCTTCACCCCATTTACTATGCTAGTAAACCCCAAAATGAAGCTTAGAAGAACTACACATTAACCGAGCAAGAACTCCTTGCAGTAGTCTTTTCTTTTGAGAAGTTTCGCTCCTATTTGCTAGGTACTAGAGTTACAGTGCATACTGACCACTCAGCATTGAGATATTTGATGGCAAAGAAGGATGCGAAACCTAGGCTGATTCGTTGGGTATTACTGCTACAAGAATTTGACTTTGAAGTGATGGATAGAAAAGGAACTGAAAATCAAGTTATTGATCACTTGTCTCGTCTAGAGGATGAAGCTATGAGAGAGTTAGGGGATAAGACTGACATTGATGATACTTTCCCCGATGAGCATGTATTGGCTACTTGACAAGACTTGATCCCATGGTTCACAGATTTTTGCGAACTATCTGGCTAGTGATATTGTTCCATCCGACTTGTCCTTTCATCAAAGAAAAAAATTCATGTACGGTGTGAAGAAGTTCTTTTGGGATGAACCATACTTATATAGGAGTTGTGCCGTTGGGCTTATTCGGCGTTGTGTGCCAGAATGTGAGATGTTGAGTGTGTTAGAGGCATGCCATTCCTCACTCGTTGGTGGACATCACAGCGGTATCTGAACCGCTCATAAGATATTACAATGTGGGCTATGAAGAAGTTGAAAATGGATTGGAGCAAAGCTGCAGAACAACGGTTAAATGGGTTGAATGAACTCGATGAATTTCGCCTGAAAGCTTATGAAAGCTCAGCCCTATATAAAGAAAAGATTAAGAAGTACCATGACAACAAAATTGAAAAATGAGAGTTTATGGTCGGGGATTTGGTGCTTTTATTCAATTCCAGGTTGCGCTTGTTTCCGAGCAAGCTCAAGTCCAAATGGACTGGTACTTACTTGTGACCTAACTATTCCCTCATGGAGCAGTTGAGTTGGAAACTAAGGAGGGTGTGCGGTTCAAGGTGAATAGACAACGCATAAAAATCTATTACGGGCATGCTGAGTCGGCGAATGAAGTGATAGAGACATACCATCTTGATGAAGTCTGAGTAATCAAGTGTCCCCGTCGTGCCGCGACATTAAATCAGGCGCTTGTGGGAGGAAACCCAATACTTATAGTATTTTTAGTAATGGTAGAATTTTTCTACTACTGGGTTTTTAAATTTGCAGGCACATCACCAGGAAGTTCTGCAGAAAATTACTCTGCAGCAGTCACTGACGGATGCATCGACGGACCGTTTCGCCTGCGACGGACCGTCGTATACCTCTGTCGGACCAGGTACGTATTTCTGTTATTTTCAAACTAGGGCACACACGATGGAACCAATGACGGATCGTCACAACTGAGATGGAACGTCGTCGGGGAATCGTCGCGTCATTAAAGAGGCGTACCCGACCCAACCCGGTTGGAGTTTTTTTATAAAATGTCACCATTTAAACTCCCCAACCCCTCTATTATCAACTTCCACAATCTCTCCCTCGATCATTGTTCCCCCAAAATTCTCCAAAGCCCTAAAAGTTATAATCTACTAGTCGGAGTTGCTGCTGTGGGTGTCTTCCTGGTCACCAAGTACTTGTCCTTCTTGTTTTTCTCCAATTCTAAGGTATGTGTCTCTAATTTCTACTCATTTATCTTGCATTTTTGTTTATTAATTAGTATTAGCATAGTTCTTCGTGATATGTTCATTTCTTTTATATAAGATTCTGTCTAACCTAGGTTAAAAATGTTTGAAATTGCCGTGTTAACAACCCTAGACATAGGTGCTTTTGCATTACTAGTTTCCTAGGTAGTTGGGTTAGACAAATGTAGGTCCAAAACACTACAAGTTCGATTTGGGTTCATCGGGTATATTTGGGGTACCCCCAGTTCTGTCACTGATCTACAGAACGAGACCCCGATGACGGACCGTCGTTCCCACGACGGACCGTTCCAATATCCCTAACACCCCATCGTCCAAATTTTTTTAAGTGTCTTCCAACAGACCCATGCGACGGACCGTCGTCTTTACGACGGTCCGTTCTGCACAACCATTGTGGTTGTCAGAGACCCTATTTATGAGGGTCTCTCTCTTTTTCTAAGTGTCCTTTAACGGACCCATGTGACGAACCGTCGTCTTTACGACGGTCCGTCCTGCACAACGTTCTGGTTGTTAAAGACCCTGTTTCTAAGGGCCCTCTCTCCATTTTTCTAAGTGTCCTTCAACGGACCCATGTGACGGGTCCGTCCTGCACAACCGTTCTGGTTGTCAGAGACCCTGTTTCTAAGGGTCTCTCTCCATTTTTCTAAGTGTCCTCAAACGGACGAGTACGACGGACAGTCATACCCACGACGGTCCGTCCTGCATGACCGTTATGACGGTCAGAGACCCCTCTCCTAAAGGTATCCATATTTTTTTCCAAGTGTCCTCTGACGGACACCTACGACGAACCATCGTACCTGTGACGGTCCGTCCTGCACATACCGTCATACTAGTCAGAGACTCTCCTTCAGGGTTCTCCATATATACATATGCTAAGTAAGACACGACGGACTCTATGACGGTCCGTCGTCGCCATGACGAGCCGTCACTTGGCCCGTAGTGTTTCACTATTACTATAGAAATATCATATTACTTTAATTTTTATGCGGTTTTGCTTGTTTTGTTTGCGACTACTCGTACTAAAATTGATCCTTTACAGGTACTATCTACTATGGCACCCAAGCAAGATTGAATCTATGCACGCGGGCAATCGAAGTCTGTCGCCCCGTCTGCCCGCATGGTCATTGGCTTTGATGATGAGCGTGACCCCGAGTATGTGCCCTCAGGCACTTCCACCCCTTCCCGTGCTACACGTTCTCCCAGAGCCACACCCAAAAAGGTGGAGTCCGGCGTAGTCACTGCCTCCCAGTCTGATGAGGAGCACACACTGACCGGCACACCCTCTTGGTCAGCCACAAATGAAGAAGGAGCGTCTGGCTCCTTAGGATTATCGTGGTCGGAGGAAGCCTCTGGCTCTGCTGAGGTTCCCGCACCCTCCACCGCTGCAGCGTCGGCCTCGTCTGATGAGGCTGACAGTTCGGAATCCACATCAGGTTCACCAGCTTAGGCCCTCACCCCAGCCACTGACCAGCAAAACCGGTGGTGTGTCGACGGGCAATTTCAAGTCTACTCCGACGCCAAGTTCCTGACTGACAAAGGAGTTATGACTCGAACACTCACCTTGGAGCGGCGGGTCCTTACAGGAGTCTCCCGACGATGCCTTAGATCCACAATCTCTTCACCAGGCATCGCCTGGAGTGGACAGCACGTCCGTTGGGACGTTGCAGTGAAAAATGGTCTGAGAGTCCTATGCATCCTATGTAGTGAATCTCCGATCACAGATTGTTAGGCGAGCTACCCCCGCCAAATAGGCCCCACTGGAGCAGGTACGAGTACGGCGCGTTCAGGTCGATATTTCCCTGCCTGCCATCCGCCGGTTTTTATACAGCGAGGGTGTTTATGCTACTCAGACCTCTCTCAATGCCGAGTTTGACTACCGATAGCAGCTTGTTAAAGATGGCCAGTTCCTGCGTGAGCCATCGCTGAGAGAGATCACAAAGAGGTGGATGGCCCTGCACCTGTCATTTGATGGAGAGGGTTCCGACTGGGTGACCGAGCCAAAGGGAGCCATCAAGAAGGCCAACCTAACATTCACGGTGAAGTTCTTGTGGCTGATTGTCCGCCATTGCCTTTCCCCCACAGCCGCTGATAATATCGTTACATGGGATCGAGCAGTGTTGATGGCGGCGATGATAGTTCGAGGTGGATTTCACGTGGCTTCTACAGGCAGTCATGCATGAGAGGGCTTTCAAGGTCACAACTACTTCCCTTTCCCGTGCATGATCTTTTCTCTCTGCAGGTTCGCAGGTGTGCCTATATGGCACGTAGATCAACTCAAGACCCCGCAGGGCACTGTTGAGGTCGGCCTCATCAGATATGAGGCCAATGAGTTGGCTCCATGCAGAGGTCCCCGTACAGAGCTGCCCCCACTTGCTGACGATCTTGCTGATACGGTAGCCCAGGCCCGCACGGCTACGCAGGCGGCGTCCACTAACACTACCCCAGTCGAGTCTATCCCGGGTAGTAGCACTGCCCCGAGCTCCTCTCGCACAGCCCCTCTACTCGCGTTGGTCCCGCTTCCTAGGGTCCAAAAATTAGAGGCACAAATGGCTACACTTCTTCATCATATCCAGCCGTGGTTGCAGAGGTCCATTACCGAGACAGAAGAGCGCCTAGAGCGGAAAATGGTCCAGTATACAGAGCGGAAGATCGCTGAGGTTCACCAGCGCTTGGACGCTTTTGAGTTGGGGGTGCTAGCCCGGCCAGCCCCTCTGGTAGATGTGTCGACTCTTCAAGCTGCGGTCGACAGTCTTCGCGTAGATATCGACACGATCTTAGAAGCTAGGGTGACGGAGTCTGAGGCCCCTTCTGTCGAGCCTGCTGAAGACACAGTGTTGGCGTCCCTATTTGCCACCTCAGAGATTCCACCATCTCCCCCTCAAGAGCATGCCAAGAGGCGTAGGAGTCGAGCAGAGGACGAGGCGCGAGCACGGAAGAAGGAGCGCCGTGAGATGGAGGCTGCGAGGAGAGCCTCACTTGCTGAGGAGGAGGCGCACCAGATGAGAGCAGGAGAGTTAGCGGCTGGGGCGTCTATCTCTCGAACTGTGGAGATAGCGGGAGGCACTGCTGATAGTGCGGTTGTTGCTGAGGACACCACTGAGGGTGTCAAGATTGCAGAGGATGTGGGTTCCGGGGAACCGGACCCACCAGCTTGCTGATCGACGGCGTTTTGCGCCACAGGTTTGCTTCACCTACCACTCTAGTATTTAAATTTTTTATGCATTGGGGACAATTACATGTTTTTTTTGTTGGGGGTGGGGTAAATGGAAAGTGACTGTTAGGGTGAAGTTTGAGTAGCCCAATTCACTATCCTCTTTTGGGGTTTTCTTGCCTGTGTTCTTTTTCCCCAAAAGACTGATTACTTTTTCTGTTGAACCGACATGTCTATATCTTTTGTACATAGTTTAATTCTGGAGCATGATGGCTAATATGACATCCTGATAAATTGGAAAATGATGCATGACTAGGCATAGTAACTGATAATTGTGTGGCTCTAAGCATGACATAGAGGTACACCATTGCATTACCCTAAGTCTAAAATTCAAACTAGGTGTCTGATATTCTGGTAGAGTGATGAGATGTCAAGTGAGCGTGAGGAAGATTTGAATAGTCCACTATTGTACTGAGCTAGAACTTGCCTGGTTAGTCTTGCTAAAATAAAGTTGTAACAGACAATTAGGAAAGGATCATAGGCCCTTATTCAATATAGCCCATTTTTATCCTAAATAAACGAAAACTTAATGAAATTTATCCTTCTTTGATCCAAATGATCTAAGCTTAAATTAGACCTTTCTTTTTCACCCCAACTGATCTTTTCTGGGAATAATGTGTTGGCCCTGGTCCCTACTTGGACATGTGCACCTCAGCTTATGCCAAAAGCATAAGTTGTGGGTGGCTAATGCAGTAAACAACCTTCGTTATGGCCCTGACCCAACTTTGGGTATTGTGTACCTTGACTCATGGCAAAGCCATGAGTTGAGGTTGGCTATTATGAGGAATGCTCTGGAAAGTGGGGTTGAAAGAACAAAGAGAGAGAAGGAACAAAAGTAAAGTGACTCAAGAATTATTTGAAAGAAAAGTAAAGAAAAAGAAAAATATACAAGAAAATACAAGCAAGAAAAGAAGAGAGTCACTTACACAAATGAAGAAAGAAGAGAAAATAGCAAGGTGAAAGAATATGAGAAACTTGGCGAGATGAAATGATAGAAAATGGTATGTTTAGCCGATATGTCACGGAGGGCAAAAAGAAACTAAAGTATGCCTAAATTTACCCTACCTGACCCAGAGCCTATGTTACAAGCTAAGAAAGTCCTATCGTGATCCTAAGGGTTGTATAGCGAACTTAAGGCAGTGAAAATAAGGGCAAGCTTATGGCAATAGGTATGAATGAGTGTGACTTTGTTATGAGAGCGAGTGTTTAAAAGTAATCCTTATACTCAAACTGAAATCATTGAGTGAAAAAGGAGAATTTTGTTTTAAAGTGAGGACACTAGTTGCACGAACTATCCAAGTCACTGCGGGTTGTCTAGGTGGATCCTACTTGGATGGTCTCATGATACCCTTAATGGGTCGTGAACCCCTAAATGGTCCATCTAAGGTACTGTGAAGGGTGCATGGTCCATTTTGGGTTAATACATGCCACTTTTTCCTCAGTAGACCTTTCTCAAAGTCCTATGTGTTACAATATTTCCTTCTTGGAATCATTCATCCTCGAATTATGACTAAGCAAGCTAAATTTGAGAGAAAGAGCTGCAATCCCAACCAAGTGAGTACTAGAAACTGATATGTAACTGAGTTGAGTCCATGAACATGTAAATACACTGAAATGCAAGGATGAATTAGGGAACAAGATATTGACACTGAATCACGCAAGATAAACTAAGAGACTAGAGAGGGACTATTACCTCAAGCTGAAACAAATTCAGAAAGAAAAAGGTGAGGATACTTGGTCATCATGGCTGCTTCTACTTGCTAAGTAGCTCCTAATATGGATTGATTCCTCAACAAAAATCTTTCCTAGAGCAAACTCCTTATTTCTCAATCTATGAACCTGATGGTGAAGAATCTCAACTAGAATCTCCTTGTAGGTGAGTCTATCTTTCACTGTACACTCCCTAAAGGTATACTATAGATACCAGATCACCCACAGACTTTTTGAACAAGGAAATGTAAAAGATTTGATGAACCACTGCTAGTTTTACTACCAACTATAACTCATAAGTCACATTACCAACCCTTTTCAAAATTCTGTAAGGACTTACTTATGTGGGACTGAGCTTATATTTCTTGGTAAATCTCATCAACCCTTTTATGGGTGACACCTTCAGTAAAACTTAATCATCGATTCCAAACTCTAAGTCCCTTCTCCTCACATATGCATAGGACTTCTGATGACTCTGAGGTGTCTTTAGTCCATCTCTGATGAGCTAAGCTTTCTCCACAACCTCATGAACCAAATCTGGTCTAATCAAGATCGTTTCACTTACTTCAACCAACTAAGACCTGTATTTTCCCCCATACAGCGCCTCATTAAGGGGCATGTGAATACTGGAATGGAAATTTTTACTATAAGCAAACTCTATGAGAGGTAGGTGATCATCTCAACTATCCTTGAAATCGATCACAAAATCTCTCAACATATCCTCTAAGGTCTGAATGGTACGCTCTTCCTGACTATCCATATATGGATGAAATGCGGTGTTTAGATTTACCTCAGTATCGAACTTTTTGAAATTTCCATAAATAAGATGTAAACTGAGGAAACCCCATACAATGTGATTGTCTTGATGATGTAGAGTCTGGTGTAGTCCTTTGCTAAATTTGTAGTCTTGACAACCAAGAAATGAACTGACTAGTAACTCTATCCATTATCATCCAAATGCATTCATGTTGTCACTGAGTACGACGTAATATGAAATTAATATGAAGGTATAATTTATGAAATTAATATGAAGTTATAATTTAAAAGAACGTCTATAAGATATAATGGTTGTTGGTAATTATAATACATAACTCTTCACAAGTTGATCTCATATGCTAAATTGATATATAGCCTACTTATATGTTGTACATGTTTTAATTAAAGATGTATTTCACTGCACTAATAAATAGGAAAATAACATGTATACCAAGTGTGTTAGATTTTAGGCCTAAATTGAGCTTTAGGTCATTTACCTTCATATCTATTTTTTTTTAGAGGAATAATATCATCATCTTGTTTTTTAATTGAAAGAATTTGAAGTGAGGAAGGAAAAATGAGGAAGGGAATTATAAAATAGGGAATAGAAATCTCATCAAGGTAAAAATTTAGATAGTAAGCCAATTAGGTTATTAAGATTCCCGGATAGTAATATGTTTTATTGAGTGTAAAAAATTATAATAGTTATTTCTTGTTGACACTCATTTATTACAAAATTTAGTTAAATATGTCGTTATTAACGGATCAATTTGGCTACTACACACATGACATAAAAATCAGATTTCCCAGCTCATAATTTTCATGGATAGATCAATATTTCTACCATAATTTATATAAAATTTTATATAATAAATTTAATATAATTGTTATATTTTTTCCAAATCTATATAAATTTCAAATAGTAATATTTTAATTAGATATTTAGATTTTAGTTTAATCATTTATCGGAGGTTTGTCTTATCCGGACAAATCCTACTAAGTGATTAATAATTATTTTTCCTATTTTAGCATATAATATCTAAAAAATCATTTAGAAATCATCACTTATTTGAGAAAAAAAATTATTATTTGGCATAATTGTGAAATAAAGATTGGAGTTTTGTTATATCCAATCAAGTCCTATCAAGTGATTATTAGTTATTTTTCTTATATTGGTTTTAATATCTACAAAAAAAAATCCAGTAAACAATCTCACATAGATATGTTAATTTTAAAATTTCATCCAAATATGGAATGTACATAAATTAAAATGATAGGTGACTCATTATATAAGTAAGTACACATACAAAAAATTTATGTAGACTGGTAAACATGGATCAAGCTCCAAAAAGTTATATGGATATTATTGATAATCAAGATCTTTATTTGTCTATTATACCATAGGCCAATGAATTTGATTTTGGTGAAGATGTAGAGTTCTCAAAAATATTTGATATAACTCAAGAGGATCATGTGGACACCACCATAATTTCAGAATTACCTAATGTTGTTCCTAAGGATCAACAACCTATGACCACTATCAACATCTCTAGTAATTGATAAGATTTCTTCGAGGAAAACTTATCCTATTATCCTTGATGACAATGATGACTATTCATTATCGTATATATATTCCATGGGATTGAAAAATGTATCCATGTTGCAAGAAGAGGAGGAACAACATTAATGCGATAATCAAGAAAATCCTAAAACCTTTATCCCTATGCCTATTGTTATGGAGAAACAAGATGAAACTAAAAATGACATAATCCTCCAACAACCTCTGCCAAAAATTTCAATTTTGGAGAAATTCGAAAGAGAAACGTCCTTGAAATCAAAGTTCATCATTGATCAACCTTTGAGAACTTCAATTGATTTATGGAAATAAGGAGAGAACCATAAGACTTGAAATCAAAGTTCATCATTGATCAACCTTTGAGAACTTCAATTGATTCATGGAAATAAGGAGAGAACCATAAGACTAATGATATGTCACGTATTCTAACTTTGGAAAAATTACTTCATCAAGTCTATGTTGATGGTTGGTCAAGAAAATGGAATTTTGAGTTCCTTGGATAATGAATTCCCACAAAGTACAAGGTTTATTTTCCTTCCTCTTTTTTTTTTTCCAAAAATGTATATGTTTTGTTTTTATTTAGATATAATTTTCAAACTTTTCTTTTATCAATTCTTAGATGTAAGCAAACTTTGTTGTTGTCATTTTGGTTTATCATTAGCAATAGAGGTCCTACAAGAAGGTCACCTAATAGGACAATCACAAGATACCAATCATTTGGGAAAGAAACAATTCATCCAAACAATAATCAAGGATCATATAGGCATGTTTTCTCTCTTTAATTTATTCTCTAAATTATCATCAATATATTAATTATAAATCATCTCATTTTGTTAAAAATAATTTTCAGGCTTGGTCAAAACAGTTCAGAGTCGATGTTCAACATACCACAAAATTTCAATGAATATACGCAAGGGTATGGCTATCCGAATGAAGCGATTACATCGAGAAGCTTGAACAGTGGGAAAGAAAATGAAGATGGAGCTCCTGGTCTATTACAGTCTAATTCTTGAAACACACAAGACACAATAAACTGGCCTTGGGGTCCTTTTCACTAATTTGTCCTAATTTGGAGTCATGTATATAATATGGAACAATAATTCTGGAGTTACCAAAAAATTAACTTCCCTACAACAGATTCTGTAAATATTAATCCTTTTATTTTCATCAATTTCCATTTCCAAATTTCAAATAATATTTTAATAATAGAATACTCTGATTTTAGTATCATCAATTATTCTATAAAAGAAGTTACTCGATATAATTTTGAAATACAAAGAGGTGCTGATTGGATTTTTTTCATATCCAGTCAAATTTTAATATTAATTATTTTTCTTAATTTAGTGTATAATATCAACGAAAATATTCATTTAAAATTCTCAGTTATTTTAGAAAAGAGTTTACTCGGCATAATTTTAAAAACAGAGCAATTGAAGTTTTGTTGTATCCAATCAAGTCCTACTAAGTGAGTATTACTTACTTTTCCTATTTTAGTGTATACATATAATAACATAAGACCCCTTATTTAATGCATTATATTTAAAATTGTATCATTGTATTTTTTTTAATAAAAACAATAAATACTTTATATACAACGAGTTTTAGACAGAATCTATAGCTATTTAATTTGGGTAAATATAATACTTATAGCTACTCTAATCTAATAATCTTAAAACTAGTCAATTTTGCTCTAATTAATATATACATAAACTCCCAGCATACTAAATACCATGATTTTTCATGTATTTGTTATACAGGATAATACCAAATAAGAGAGTATAATTAATGCGTAGGATGAAAAAATGTATTGTCAAAATAAAGTGTTAAGGGACGTGTGGTAGTGTGTATGTGAGTAATGTTGGTGTTCAATTATATTTGCATTATTTACGTTGAGAGTTTTTCTAATACAATATTTGATTTGATCTATTAAAAATATGTATTGCATAACTTCTAAAAAAATTATTTGTTTCTAAAAATACTCCATAAATATGGTGAAAAACGTTTTGAGGGACAATTATACTTTTAACCATGTTAATGCATTCATTAAATCTCCTTGCATTGATAATACCATGGTTGAATCTATTAGTTATCCATAACATAATACCAAATGAAGTTTAAAACAAGTGCTTGCATTAGTGATACTTAGGTTGAAAAAATACACCGAACAAAGTATTATAGTATGCAGAATTAATACATGCATTATTTTTTAAATGCATCTTACCTAACAACCCTTATAATAATAGTATTGGGGTTTCCTCACACATTCATAAAAACGAGAAACCCTATCTTGGGGGATTGACCAACTATGAATTAAATCTTATGTATGTTTATGGGTAAGAATATTTTAGTCCGTATCGTGAGTTTATTTATTGATTACATATGACGAACATCTCCTTTTCAAAACATTAACATAGGTCCTCAGGCAAACACTAAAAGAGGACGAAAATAGTCATTTACCTTTACAATATGTCAAAATGTATCATGACTCTATCTATTTATTAAAAAAAGAGTAATGCATTTTAGGTGAACAAATAAGCGTGGAAAAGAGTTAGAGGGGACTAGTACGGGCCCTCTAACATTATTGTTCCCGGACCATCCACCTCTTCCTTCCCCTTTGAGTGGCTCGGTGATATTAGATTTCTAGAATGAAATGAGGTGATAAAAAGAAACGATTGCTCACAGGAGATCCCTATTCATGGAAGCACCGTGTAATTAAGGTCAAGGGGAAAATCAAAGTGGGTTCCTAAACACAAACTAAAGCTAAGAGCTTCAGAAGCTTACCTTATTAGCATATACCATGTCATATCAAATCATCAAATATTATTATAAGTGGGAAGCTCCTAACTTAAAAATTGAATTACCATTCTGCCCTTATTTTATTTCTAAACTAATTTAAATATTATATAAAATTAATTAATATTAAAGAATAATTTTATTTAAATTCATGTATCTAGACACATGGTTCACATTCTTTGGTATATTAAATTTTCTATCCCAGTTCTCTCTCTCTCTCTCTCTCTCTCTCTCTCTCTCTCTATATATATATATTATATATATATATATATATATTATATATATATATATATTACTGTATAACCTTCACATTAAATTAAAATATGATTAAATATCTAATCAGATTAAATGCTAAGTAATAGTTATAATATATTATTACTAAATATAAAAAATAAGAAGGTATAAAGTCAAACATTGAAAGGTAAAAATATTTTTTAGAGAAGTGTTAGAAATCATTTCATAAAAGTTGTTAGGAATTACTCTTTTTTTAAAAATAAAAACGTTTTATCTAATTCTTTAAGAACGGTTACGTTTAAATGGAAATTTGTTAATTAGATAAAACGTTTTTTTATATATAAATTTTGGATAATAAAGCATTTATCCTTTATTGTTTCTTCATAATTGGTGTGGTTAAATGGATTAAATTCGTTATCCTTTCTCTGTAATTAGTATAATTAAATGTATTGAATTACTCCCCGTTCGATATTGTTTGTCATGATTTCTATTTTTAGAGTCAAACTATAAAAACTTTGACTAACATTTTAAGATGTATTTTTTCATCATATTAATATGCAAAAAATGCAATTTATAGTAATTTTCATTTAGTTTTAGAGTATCTAAGTTTTTTTGTCAAATATCGAATTAATATAATCTAATTTAACTTTGAAAATTAAGCAAATTGACTTTAGAAAAGCGCAACATGACGAACAATTCCGGACGGAGGAAGTATTAGTAAAAACAATCAACTTTTCTCTCCCCATGTCTACGATCATTAACTTCTGAAAATTAACTTAAATAACTCTTCACATTTTCATCTTATCCTATAAATCTTTAGCTATATATATGTATCATGGAAAATTGATTTTCCTTTACTAATTGTCTTTTTTTATGTGAATCACTAGGCAATTTTCAGGTACTTATTTTGTTTTGAAATATTAATATTTGTTTGATCCTAATTAGAATAATATTTTGTATCATAGTTTTATCTTTATAGTTTTAGATGGGGGTTTTTTCAACTGTTTATAAATATTTGAATTTTTGTGGAACAATTATTATACTCTTATTTTGTCATATATTTCATGATTTGTGTGCTTACTTCTCTTTTTCTATGTATTTTTAATTTTTAATTGATATGCTAAATTTCTTTGCAGGTCATTGTCACATTAACCGTTTGGATATATATATATACAGACACATACACATACACACTAGAATTGAGAACAAAAAAAGTTGAAAGTTGAAAGTATCAAATTATCCTTTACAGGTTGAATAGTCATTTAAGTATTTAATCCAAATATTTAATAATTGGTATTTAAAAGTAAATTTACCTATCTTTTAATAATATTTTATTAAAACGAAACAATAGAAAACGAATACATTGTCACTCATTAGTTCATTCAATTCAATATGGTGGAATTGCTTTCACATTCCACAATTATTCAACCTTTAGAATTACTTTTTTAATATTTTAGATATGTATAATTTTCGATGATAAATATAAAATTTAAACTAACAGTATTTAGGAAGTCCAAGTAACGGACATATCTATGTGGTCAAGAAAATCATTTAACTTTTTCTTGCTCTTTATGAATTTTCAATTATTTTTAAATTTATATGCTATTTATCATTCATAAGTAGTGAAACACTTGAATCATTATTAAGGCTTTTGAATTTTGATTGGTTACGAGATAAGGTATATCAAGAACTCTACTCCTTATGTATTTTTTTTATTATATATATTGTTATAATTAAAATCTTAAGAAGGATATGAATGTTATATTTGTTCTTATCTGTTAAGTTTTTTTGTATTCTTTATCGATTTATACTTCTTTAGTTTAATCTTCTATGAAATTATGAATGTTATAAGTCTATTTTTATTAGTGCTGAAATTACTAATTTATGGCTTTTATATTGGTTTTTAAATATACTTTTATAATATTTTCTTTCTTTTATCCTTTTGTTACTTATATGGTTTCTTAAGTAACTACATATTTGTGTACTTACTGATATGGAAGCGTAATGAGAGATTATTAAGGATAAGTCATATAGATATATTCATATAATTAAAAGCTAATAGTATCTTAATTAGTTTTTCAAATTTCTTGCTTGATTTTCAATGCATTATTCGATTATTATGAATTTTATATAATGAATAAAATATAAATGGATAAAACTAATATTTTTAATTTCAATATTTTCTATATAATAATTGTATGGGACAAACATGCAACGCACGTTTGCAAAAACTAGTATATCAAAAAGTAGAGTCTTTAATTCGAACCTAAATGATAAGAAAAACGAAACGTTCCACCAGGTAAGGAGAGGGGAAGCCAAAACTTACTTCTTTTAGGGGGTTAATTCCCTTTACGTGTTAATTTAAAAAGATAATTTCGATATGTCTTATCTGGATTAAGATCAAAAACTTGTCGTCTTACTTATGTTAGTTACTAGTTTCCGTGCACGCGCGTTGCACGTGTTTCCCATTAATAATATTTTAAAAACTACATACATATTTCGTTTTGAAAATAAAAATAGCAAAAATTTGTAACTAAGATTATTTTTGAAGAATTAAAATAAATAATTGTTCATCCTATTTATTAATCTATAAAAAATGATATATATATATATATATATATATATATATATATATATATATATATATATATATATATATATATATATATATATATATATATATATATATATATATCGGCTAGAAAAGTAATAGTAAATATATCCGACTATTTAAGTGAAGATCCCTATATCTTGTAATAGCTATAATAGTTTTTATCAAAATGAAAGAAAATTTCCTTTTAAAAGTTTGATACTACATTTATATATGATGCATGTACTCCTAATTCTTTTGTAAAATAAATTAGTAAGTTCAAATATGAAGATATATATAAAGAAACATTGCAAAATACAAAAATATTACAATATAATTTTTTCAATACCAATCACATGATGCCATGAAGGCTACTACAAGATATCATTTTATAACTCCTCCAAATACACAAATAACATATCATTTTATCTATAGTCGCATGCAATTATAATTACAGTACATTATAAGAATAAAATCAATTAATGAAAATTCTAAAATCAGTATTCCAAAGAAATCAACTTCCTCCTTTTCATAGCTCATGAATTTCTGCTAGCACTCCTTACGGACATGGTAATCTTCATATATCATTCAATGAATGTTTTGTGTTGCATGTAAATTGAAATGACAATTATTTAATTCCAACGTTTATCAACTCTACATGTTTCTCCATTTCCATTTTCTTTAGTTTATGCAAAATCATGCAAAAGAAAAAATTAACGGAAAGAAAGAAACTTATTAGATGTTTAACTAAAGAAACAAAAGTTGAAGGAAATGGAAATCATTTGTTACCTTATATAGTGTTATTTTATGTTCTTTCAAATTCCTTTTGACATAATACTAATTAACTTACATTTAAATACTTAATGAACTATTCA
Source organism: Solanum habrochaites (assembly GCA_027704765.1). NCBI lineage: Eukaryota > Viridiplantae > Streptophyta > Magnoliopsida > Solanales > Solanaceae > Solanum > Solanum habrochaites. The sequence goes on from JAKWJA010002489.1 coordinate 73,974,736, forward strand.
AATTCTACTGATGTTTATTAACAAAGATTGGTTACTAATTTAAAAGTGTTAGAATTTGATGAGTCAAATTAAGAAAATGAGAAGACAAATTATATGTATTGTAAGAGTTTGGTAATGTAATACATGATGTGTTAATTTAAAGCAATTAATCATGTATGACTATGGACATTAAACAACCACTTTTCCACTTCCAAATCCCTTTCAATTTATGTAACTGAAAAATAAATAAATTAAATTTTATTTAACTTATACTTAAGGTATCCAAAATAAGATTTTTATCATAATTATTATTAATAATAATAATTCAATTGTGAGAGGTTAATACATATTAAATATTGTAATTATAGGTTGCATAAAAATTCGATTATGAATACAAATATATATTAGAAAAAAACTTATTGAGAATTCTAATATTTGACTAATTAAATATTTTAATTTATAGTAGGGGTAAAATGGTAATCAATTTTGAAGCTAAAAGCTTTTCACTTTTAATAATAATAATAATAGGAATTAATCTAAGAAAATTCAAAAGTTATTATTATTTAATTAAACTAATTATAACATTTTAATTTATAGAAGGGTAAAATCGTAATTCAACTTTTGACTTGGGTTCTTCCCACTTATAATAATATATGATTATTGTTCATAGAGTTAAAAAGATATGCCCACCTATTTTGTATCCAATACTTATTTTTTAAATTAGAGTAATTATAAAAAAAAATTGTTATATTGAAAGGATAAATCAGTCCATATTATTCGCTAGTTTGAAACAGACAGGAATTGAAATGAACATTAAAATTATATTAAGCAAACCTTAAATGTAGGACAAAACAAAACAAAGTTAAAAAAATGGAAACACTAACAACCTCCTCTTTTTCTTAGACCATTTCATATCCTCACATATTTAACAGAAACCAACACTATAAATAGTTTCTCCATTTTTTAGGAAATACATCTTTCAGAGCCAAGGGGCATGTACCCTCTCTAATAAAAAATCCCCAAAAGCTCTCTATCAATTTAACTATACAAAAACATTTTTTTTTTTACTTTGGGAAAAATACATAAAAGCATCAAAATATTATGGCTAAAAAATTAGTCATTGGTGGCATAGCCTCAATTCTTGTGGTGGCTTGTGTTGTTGCAGCATGTGTCACCATTACCAAAAAGAACGCGAGCGATGGTGGTGATGGAGCTAGCAATGGTGGTATTTCAACCTCTACAAAATCTGTTCAAGCAATATGTCAACCTACTGACTACAAAGAAGCTTGTGAGAAGAGTCTTGCATCAGCCAAGAACACTAGTGACCCAAAGGAACTTATAAAAGTTGCATTTGAATCAACCATAGCTGACATAAAAAATGCCATAAAAAATACTGACTTGATCAAGGATGCAGCCAATGATCCTAGAACAAAAGAGGCTCTAAATACTTGTGAAGGTCTTCTTGATGTGTCTATCGATGATCTCAGAAGATCGTTTGATAAAGTTGGCACCTTCGATATTAACAAGATCAAGGAATATACCGATGATCTAAAAACATGGATCAGTGCTTCGATTACTTATCAAGAAACTTGCTTAGATGCTTTTCAGAACACAAGTGGTGACACTGGTGAAAAAATGAAGAAATTGTTAAAGACTGCAGGGGAGCTTACTAGCAATGGCCTTGCTATGATTACTAGCTTTGGTGACATGCTTACTAACATGAACATTCCTGGTATTAGCCGCCGATTATTGGCAGATGACTACACATCATTCGTTGAAGACGGTTCTCGTAGGCTTCTTCAAGTTTCAATACCAAGCCTAATGCTGTGGTTGCTCTAGATGGCAGCGGACAATTCAAGACCATCAAAGAAGCCCTCAAAGGTGTGCCCCAAAAGAACATTCAACCCTACGTCATCTTAATCAAGGCAGGTGAATATAAGGAGATGGTCGATATCCCAAGAGGGGTGACAAACGTTGTGTTTATTGGCGAAGGCCCAACCAAGACAAAGATTACTGGCAACAAGAACTATGCTGATGGCACTGCCACTTTCCATACCTCCACCGTTGGTAAGTCAGATCATTCAATTAATGAGTTTATATGACGTCTAGCGCACACAAAAGTTAAAATCTTTCTCTTAAAATAATGTTAATGCAGCCGTGAATGGAGATGGTTTCGTAGCAAAGGATATCGGGTTTGAAAACACAGCTGGAGCAATGAAGCACCAAGCCGTTGCACTCCGTGTATCAGCAGACAAGACAGTTTTCTACAACTGCAACATTGATGGATACCAAGACACGCTATACACACATTCCTACAGACAATTCTATAAAGATTGTTCCATCTCAGGAACCATTGACTTCATCTTTGGCGATGCATCTGCCGTGTTCCAAAACTGTAAGATGATTGTAAGGAAACCAGGTGCAAACCAAGCTTGTATGGTCACTGCCCAAGGAAGAAAAGACCATCGTGGGGTCGGTGCAATCATTTTGAGGAACTGTGAAATCAGCGCTGAGCCAGCATTCATTAGCACCCAGCCACCAATCAAAGCCTATCTTGGACGACCATGGAAGGAGTATTCCAGGACAATTATAATGCAAAGTCAGATAGACGCGTTCATTGATCCTGAAGGATGGGCTCCATGGAATGGTAACTTTGCTCTAAACACTCTGTATTATGCAGAGTATCAGAACAGGGGAGGAGGAGCAAATACTGACAGAAGGGTTAAATGGGCTGGTTATAAGAAAAGCATTTCACCACAGGAAGCTGAAAAATATGCTCCTAATATCTTCATTGATCAAGATAGCTGGATTAAGAAGACTGGCATTTCCTATTGATGAATCTGTAACAACTTTAATTATAAATCTTATCTTCTACTGATTAAAAAATAAAAATAACTATCCAACTTATGTTTATTTAGTTGCTCTTCTAGCTATGTAATGTAATACTTAATTAGTTTTAGTTTATTCATATTTATGTCTTAGCTTATGCAAATTTCGACTTGGCTTTCAGCTTGTTTTATTCTTGTTTTCCCCTCTAATTTGCATGATATCGACCTAAATTCTACGTCATATAGAATTACATTGTTAGCAAGTTCTAGCACCACTGAATAACAGATTATAGAAGTTAGCATGACAATTAGAGTAGCAAAAGTTGACTACTATACATTTTTACTTGTCATGTGTCATGACTCATTCATCGGGTCGTGTAGGCACCTACTCCAATATATAGATAGGGGAACTTAAGACTGGGCACCGGACCAGAACGGGACCACTGGACCGGTTTATTGACCGATACCGGGATGAACCAGATCAGAAATACCGGGACAAATACTCGGTTCCGTTCCGTTCATTATATGCCGGAACGGATCGGGATGGGATAAACGGGATGACAACATCTATTTATTCAAAAAATGATTTTTCTGAATTACGAAAATATGAATATTTTTTTTATTTTTCTAATTTTAAATTTATAATGTAATTTTTTTACTTAAGCTTATTTTAAAGATATATTTTTAAAAAATTTTTACTTATTAAGTTTGCAAATTAAGTCTATTTAAGTTTTCAAGATTTAAATCTTTTTAAGTTTATAAGTTATTACTATTATTTATTATTATGTTATAATTTATAAGTTATATTTAAGGAAAATGCACAAGTACCTCCTCAACCTATGTTTGAAATCTCAGAGACACACTTATACTATATTAAGGTCCTATTACCCCCTAAACTTATTGTATAACTATTTTTCTACCACTTTTCGGCCTACATGACACTATCTTGTGGGCCCAACGTATGTTGACATTTTTCTTCAAACTAGTGTCACGTAGGCCGAAAGGGGTAGAAAATTATTTATAGAATAAGTTCAGGGGGTAATAGGACCTGAGTATAGTATAAGTGTGTTTCTGGGATTCCGGGCATAGGTTGAAGGGGTACTTTTGCATTTTCCCTTACATTTATTACTTGTAGTTTAAATGACTTAAATTTGTAATTTTAAAAAATTAAATAAAAATAAGGATAAAACAATTACACAAATTATAATATAGAAATTATAATTTATAAATATATAATATAAATTAATTAAAAAATATTGATTATCTTTCTGCTCGAAAACCAAACCAACATCTACAATATTATGAATATACCGTAGAATCCATTTTATAGTCTACCAATGATCCTTTCCAGGATTATACATGTACATGCTTAAAACGTCAACCACGTGTGAAATATCTGGCCTTGTGCAAACCATTGCATACATCAAGCTACCAATAGCATTCATGTATGGTACTTTTGACATATATTCTCATTCAGCTTCATTCTTAGGTGACATAGCATCACTAAGCTTAAAATAAGGAGCAAGTGGAGTGGTAATCAACTTCGTTTTGTCATTCATACCGAATCGGTTTAGTACTCTCTTCAAATATTCTTTCTGAGATAAATAGAGTTTCTTTGAATGTCTATCTCTTTTTATCTCCATGCCAAGAATCCTCTTTGCCTCACCCAAATCCTTAATCTTAAACTCCTTTATTAGTCAAATCTTTAGCTTCTCAATTTCCTCTTGACTTTTAGAAGTTATCAACATATCATCAACTTTTAGGAGAAGATATATAAAGGAATCATCTTCAAGCTTCCGCAAATAGAGACAATGATCGTATTTGCTTCTTATGTACCTTTTGTTTCAACATAAACTTGTCAAATCGTTTGTACCATGTCTAGAAGATTGTTTCAATCCACACAACGATTTTTTCAGTTTGCACACCATATTTTCTTTTCCATCAACTTTGAATCCTTATAGATGAGTCATGTAGATTTCTTCTTCTAAGTCTCCATGTATTACATCCAACTGAACTAGTTCCAAATTCAACTGTGCAACAAAGCCAACAAAACTCTAATGGAGGAGTATTTACAACTGGAGAAAATACCTCATTATAGTCAATTCCCTCCTTTTGAGTGTATCCTTTGTCCTCTAATCTTGATTTGTAGAAAATATCATCTTCGTTAGGAAATCCTTCTTTCTTTGCAAATACCCATTTGCACCCAATTGCTTTCTTGCCCTCTAGGAGATTGGCCAATCTTCATGTATGATTCTGATGAAGGGCCTTTATTTCTTCATCCATGACAATCCTCCACTTATCTTCTTGTAAACTTTGGACTGCGTCTTGATAAGTGGTAGGAATGACATCAGCTGCAATTGAGGCCGCACAAGCCACCATATCTATGAGTCGAGCACATTTTTTTATTGTCCTTTTTGTCTTGCCGATTTCTATGTTTCAAGTTGTGGTTGAGGTTCTTGAGATGGAACCTCCTTTTGGAATGACTCTCCTAAAATCTTTAGTTCTTTCCTCGTTTGATCCCTGTGTTGGGAAAATTATCTTTCCCTCAAACTCCACCTGTTTTGAAGCACCATCAATATGTTTGACTTCTTGATTTGTTACATTATTTGTCAAGCAAGATTCATCAAAGGTAACATCCATGCTGAAATTTTTTTTTCTTGTCTCTGGACACCATAAATGGTATCTTTGACTCAAGAAGTAATTTCCATAACTAAAACTTTCTTTGCTCTTGGGTCTAATTTTGACTCTCTTACATGATAATATGCAATTGAGCCAAATACATATAAGAACCATAATCTTCATCATGTTTTCCATACCGTTTTTATGTCTTTCCACCAATAGCAGCAGATGGTAGACGATTAATAAGGTGACATGCATATATTATTGTCTCAGCCCAAAATTCTTTGCCCGAGCCAGCATTGGACAACATACACTGAACCTTCTCCAGCAAAGTTTGATTCATGCGTTCTGCCACTCTATTCTTTTGTGGTGTATTTCTGACGGTGAAATATCTAAAGATGCCATTTTCCTCACAATTTTTCTAAAAAAGATCATTTTTATTTTCGCCACCACTTTCTTTGCGAAGACACTTGATCTTTCTGCCATTTTGAGTTCTATCATCGCCTTCCATTTGACAAAAATTCCCAATACTTCATCTTTGTTTTCATCATGTACACCCACAACCTTCGAGAAAAATCATCAACAAAGGTTACAATATAGAGTTTCCCACTTAATGAAGGTGTTTAGGAAGCACCCCAAACATCTGAATGAACATAATCCAAAGTACCTTCAGTATTATGGATAGTTGTTCCAAATTTAACCCTTGTTTGCTTTCCCTTGACACAATGCTCGCAAAACTCCAAGTTGCAAGATTTTACTCCTTTTAGCAATCCTTGATCTGATAAAGTTTTCACGATTTTCCTCCAGCATGTCCCAAGCGCATATGTCACAACTAGGTCATTTTTTTCTTGTTGTCGTCATTGGATGTTGTTGTCGGTGTCCCAATAACTGTACTACCTTGATAGTGGTGCATGTTATTTTTTTCGAATTCCCTTCGCTACCACTAGTGCACCAGAGCATATTCTCATCACATTATTATCTGCGATGACTTTAAACCCCTTTGACTCTAGGGCTCCTATATAAAAAGAGATTTTTCTTTAAATCTGGTACATATCGAACATCTATTAATGTTCTACTTACTCAATCATGGTTCCTTAATCGGATTAAACCAACACCAAATGCAGTAAGAGGAATATTGTTTGCGGTGTGAATAACTCCATATTCTCCTTCTTGCATCAACAAACTAGTCCCGATTTGGACATATATGATAGCTACAAGTTGAGTCCATCAACCATACATCAGATGACTTGGATGAATCTATCGTAACTAGTAAGTAATTAGAGTCATCACAATCAGCCACATTTGAATCCATGACAGCCTTCCCAGTATTTGGTTTGGCTTTGCTATTCAACTTTGGGCAGTCTCTTCCAAGGCCCTTTTTCTCGGCAAAAGGCACATTCATATTTGCTGAGTACGGATCTTGACTTGGATCTCCCTTTTTTCATTCTCATATGATTTTTGAGAACGAACTCTCACAATGAATGCTTCTACTTCATCTTTTTGTTTCTCTCTCTTTCTTTATATATAACTATATACGGCAAAACAAATTTCTTTGAGAGATACTTCATCATTCCCATAGACTAGAGTCGTTTCAAGATGCTCGAACTCATCGGGAAGTGAACTTAACAACATTAAGGCCATATCTCCATCCGTAAAAGTCACGTCCATATTCCGCAAATCTATCGCCAACTTATTAAAGATGGTTATATGATCATTCATTGTGCTACCAGGAATATAAGTGAAGCGTAACAATCTTCTTTTCATGTAAAGTTTATTTTGATTGTTTTTCTTTAAGATTTTTTCCTCCAATGAATTCCATAATTTATTTACAGATGTTTCTTTCATTTATGGATACTTTTGTTCTCTTTCAAGGTAAGTTCGAATGGTACCGCAGCAACACGGTTGATAATATTCTAATCTTCTTCTCCTACACCATCCAGTTTCTTTTCTTCACTGGCAATATATAGCCCTTGTTGAAAAAGAACATCAAGGACCTCGCCTCACCACATTCTGAAATGTTATGATCCATCAAAAAATTTAACTGCAAATTTTCATTTGACACAATTCTCGTCATAAGCAAAGATGCCAATGATGACGTATTATTGACACTCAATGTGGACTCATCGTTTTCTTGTCTATAATTTTACTAAAAATACTATTTACTAGCTAATAGTTAAATGTCCAAATTAAATCTTTTTATAATGTGGAAGTTAAGACTATGCTGCACCAGAGAGCATACTCAGATAATACCTTGGCTCTGATACCAATTGTTGTGGAAGCGGAATATATAGAGAGTAATGAAATTGTAATACCTTGAAAATGACTTAGGAGAAGCTTGATCCTAACATTGTTTTCATGATGGTCTAAGGTCCTAAAATGTTTTATAATTTGATATTGAGGCAGTGTCTAAGAGTTTAGGTGCATTGGAAGTCAAACATCAAGGGACGACTAAGACATTGGACAACTAAGGCACATATGTGCCTCATGTGTGATTATGTGTCTATATGTGTGTTTTATGAGTTAATGAGGTTTTTATTAGGAGTTAATATAGTGTTTATAGTCAACACGTCAAGTTTCGTGAAGTTTGGAGGTCAAACGTCCAAGAACGTCTATGATATTCAAAAGGTTTGCCTTGAAACGACCTTGTGTGTCTTGGAATGTTTCGTTGAGTTTTACATGTTCGTTTTTGATGAAATTCATATGAGAGGTAATAAACTTGTATACAAACATATTTGGATTGAAACGTCCGGGTGAAAGTCCCCAAGGACCAACCAAGGGTCCTTGAGGAAGGACCCTTTCCTTGAAGCCAAGATAGCCCCAAACAACAGAGTTAGTAGACGGCTCGTGGGCCAGTTGATGCCCCGTCGATGGGTGCCATGGTCAGTACTTAGGAGTGGGAAATTACCAAGCCAAGTACCAGCCTCAGTCCCAAACCACAGACCAACAGAACAGTCTGTTGGTTGGGGTATTTTGGGTATTCTAAACATGTTTATTAGCCTTTTACACTCAGAAGAATTCATTCTTCAAAAATCAAAACCCTAATTCCCTTACAAATTCTCTAGAACTCTATTGGAACAAAACTCAAGGAAGAGCTTGGATTGGATAATTGAGTGGTGATTATTCATCAAATTGGTGGAATAACATCATTGAGGTATGATTTGTTATCCTTGAAACTTTATTAATTAAGGAGCCCAACATTCAAAGAGTTTTCTAAAGTTTTCAAAGATGAATTGTCCAATTTTATCATCTATTGGTAGGTTCTTTCATTAAAGGTTTTAAATCATTGTATATTGATTGAATATTTGTTAACTAGATGATTCTAACTGAATTAGCCTATGAACCCATGTAATTGATGAATCCTAATTTTTGACTACTTTATGGGTTAAGTGATATTGACTTAATGCTTATGAATTCTAGTGTAGTTTTCTATGGGCTATTGAATGATGTAATAATTGTATTTAATTGATGTCTAATTGGTCTTATATTGCTAAACATATATTGAATTGACCTAGATTCATTGAATATTATATTTTTGTATTGAATTATTATTCATAGACATTGGTAAGGGCCTTATGGTATTGAATTGGATGATTAGGTATGGATTGAAGTGGGGAGAATGTATTGGTGGGATGCTTCCATAATTCTCTTTATTTTATATTAATTATAATTCAATTATGTTTTAATTGGTATTGTACACTTATGGTGCCGGTGCTATGTGGTTTACTTGCAATTGATGTGGCCTTGTCGGCGTTACTTTATGTATTATGATGATCATGGACTCGTCGGCAAACTACTTGAAGTATTATGACGATTTGTATAGTTTATTTATGTGAAGTATGAGCATATATATCTACATGTGATCAATGTGAAAGTATGTGTTCTTCTATTGATGTTAGGTGATCATTTAGACTATGACTATGTGCTTGGGTGTGTAGTCTTAGAGTTGATGCATGATTGTTCCTACTTGACTATATGAGTCTATGATTGTTATAATTATGATGTTATAATAATGTATAGGATTACATAAAGATGATAAGGGTCATTCCTAAGTGCTTCAAAGAATGATATGTTATATGGAATAAAGTACAGAATATTGTGTCTCGTTTTGGTAGACTTGTGTCCCTTACTTGATATATGTATGAATGATATGTGAATGTAAGATGTCTTTACTAGGTAAGCTTAGTGCACCCTTGTCATGTATGAATGAATGATATGTGAGACCTTAAATGATGTTGTGAAGGCCATATACGTGGAACCTTAAACCTAGTGGTAAGGTTATGAATGTGGAAGTCGAAAATCGTAATGGTATCCTTCATGTAATGAATGACTTAGGGTTGATTGGTTGAACGACATCATATCATCCTTAGGAAAGTCATAATGATCTATCTTTGTCGCAATCTTAAGGTATTCCTAGAGGACCTCTTTGGTAGGGTGAATGTGATTGGGTTATGAACTAGATTTTGAACTCCTTTATATGAACCTTTAATGCAAATGACTCTATGAGAACAAACGCTAGCACCGAGTGAGTATGTTATAGGAAGTAGCTCTACTTGAAAATGAGACTAGAGTACAATGTATCTCTACTTGAGAATGACTAGAGTGCATAAAATCCCGTCATATTCCTTAACCATGTGCCTACATGGATGTGTCCTAGTTCTACACTTGGGAAGTAGAACAGACTCATTGGAGTAGGTTAGAACTCCAGATTTATCTATCATTGTCTATGTCATTTATTGTTTATTCTCATCATATGGGATACCTACTAGCATTAGAGAAGTTCAATGAAGTTTAGGTGATGGTATGAGACACTATCTAGACATTGTACAATAGACTTTGAAGATGTTAGTGAGAGTCCCTAGGTGTTGTCCAAGACCATTACTTGAACGTCCTTGTGTGATGAATGAGTCTTAAATGAATGTAATGACTTAAGTTAAGAAAGTATGTTAAATGAATAAGTACTTATCTATAGTAGTTAATAGTTGTCTAGTTAAGGTGTGAAGGGGGCATAAGAATGGTCACTTTGTATCTTACCTAGATAAGTCCTAAGAATGACTCTACTTAGGGAAGATGGTTGATTATGTAGACATGATCTAAGACTTAGGTAGTCTTAAAGATTATTTAGGTAATCTTGAATAGGTCAATATGAAGGTTATCTTCTTGATTTACTTAAGTAAGTCTTTTGATAGCCTTTGGAAGGAGAATGTCATATCATCTATATGTTGTTGTATTAAGTTAGAAGGATTCTATCTTAGGTAGTCTATAGGATATCTTAAGTGTGTGTAAGGGATTGTATGGCGGTCGCTTCACAACACACTCAAGTGAGACTTTGAATCATCTTTGGTAGAAGAATCTCATGTTCATATGTTTGGTGTCTTGTAAGTGTGTGTTGATCTCATTATAGGTGGTCTTAAAGATCATTTAGGTGTTCCTAGAGAGGTTGTATGAGCGATCTCTCTTTGTCTTACTTAAATGAGTTTTAGGATAGCTTTTAGTGAGAGGATTACATGATAGAAGGTGTCTAAAGTGAAGTTAAAAAACTTCACTTTAATAGTGAAGGAGTTCACTGTACAGTGAAGTAGTTCATCGTAAAGTTGCCTTAAAAATGTGATAAATTTGCTAATTAATTTCTTATGTGTTTCTGAGTTGTTAAATGTTGTTATTATGATATTTAAATCAAATGATGCATATTTTCAACAAATGTCCATTTTCATGATTTTATGTATTATGTCATACTTAATAAATGTGATTGTACTAATTCCATGATTTTATCTATCTCTAAAGTGATTCATAGGTGAAGGTGCTTTTGGAGAGCTAAACTTGGATTAGAAGAGCGTTCAAGCTAGTTGAAGTATGTCCTCATTTGACTTGAGGGCATAAATGTCTTTTATTTCCTTTATCAAACTATTGTAATTGACTTAGTAATACTGTATTGCTATTGTCTATGGGCCCTGCCCCAAAGTATTCTTGTGTCTAAGATTTGATGAAATGAGACTTAGTATTTCCTATGAGTTTTATATGAAAGAGTTTTTAAAGACTTATAGAATGTTTATGAAAAGTTTTAATTCTGCACTACTTTTCATATGTTTATATGCGATGAATGATATGGAAAGGCTTGTACAAGACCTCCGAGAGGTCAAGTACGCCGGTTGCACTCCGAGAGGGCCATATCTTATAGGTTGTGGTCTTGGGATGTGACATGAATCACAACTACTATATCTAAAGGTAGCTAATAAATAGTAAATAAGACAACAATAAAAGGAATACCAAGAATTAACGAGGTTCGGTAAACTTTTATTTTCTTTTGCCTACTCCTCGGACACAACCAACCAATATTTATTTCACTCCAAAAAATTACAAGTAAAATACTACAAGATAGGAAGAAGAACAAATGTATTAGGAGATGAGAAGGCAAGTAAAAGGTGTGTTACAAATCAATTAGGAACTACCTATTTATAGGAGTGAATTCTTCCTCTTAATGTCATCCATGACATCAAAATATGTCAAGATTTATCTTGTGAAACCAATTTATGTTTCACCTAAATTTCACCTACAAAGGTGCTATCTTGACTTTTCTACCAATGAAGAATTATCCTCCTAACTACCATATCTTATCATTAATCCATTTTTGAATCTTGTCAAGTTTAACACATTAATACAAATACGAAAAACACCTTTGTTGCATGAGATTGTCAACAGTTCATCATTCCACATTCAACCCTTATGTTTTTACCAAATGTATTTTACAAGTTTTATAGACAGTTAACATGCACACATTATATAACTTGGAAAACAACCATCAAATACTCTTGAACGTCTCTCTGTAGTCAAGTTTTTACCATTTCAAATATGAAATTTCATAAAGATGGAGTTAAAATTGAACTTCAAATTCTCAATTTATCAAAATTTAACTTTATTCGGGAAAAGCTCAAATTCTCAAGCTTATATGTGGCTAATATAATGAAAATAATTGATGAATCAACAAGTTTATGTCAATATCAATTTATCCATAGCTTAAAAATGATATTTCGAAGTGCATGAAATCATCAGAACACCAAACAAAGTCACCTTAACCAGACATTGACCAAAGTCAACTTTAACTTAAGAATGTCTAAATTTTCAAGTAAGGATATGAAACTCATCCAAAAGTTTCGGAAACTGAACCAAATCTTCAACTAGACCAAGTATCACCATTTAGGCCTAGTGAAATCATCAAAACTCAAAAATAACTGTTCTAACCACAAGCATTGACTAAAGTAAAACGTTAGCCTTAACTTTCTCTGCATCTCGTCTTATAACTCAAAATCAAAGCCTTGGGACAAAGGCAATAGTCAAACTAACCAAAAATTCCTATTGTGAAGCTGATGGACCTGAACAAATTTCATTCCGAGACTTGTAGCACTGGTTGTTATCAACGACCACTTTGAACAATTTTAACTCGTCAAAACTCTAAGGGGTCGTTTGGTAGAATGTATTAGCAAAATTAATGCATGAGCTAGCTTTATGTATTAGTAGTATCTTGTTTGGTGTACATTTTCATGCTTGGTATTATTAATGCCTGCATTAGTTATACACTCTCTTGTGTATTAACGAGTATATTACTAATACCAATGATTTCTAGGTATTAGTAATGCAAAGAGATTTAATGCATACATTGACATTTTAAACACAAAATTGCCCCTCAAAACCCCTTCTATATCTTTTTCACCAAAATTGCAGTGCCGACTCTTTACTATTGTTTTTAAGGCCGTTGAAATTGGGGGCCTCAAATTTTTATAAAATAAAATATCACGTTTAATTTTTTTCATGAAAAAAATTGATTATTCATAATGAAAAGTATAAATATACTTTTTTTTGCTGATATTCATATTTTTAAAATACTTTTAACTCCTTATGCACTCTATTTCTTCAAACCTTTGATGATTAGAGCAATATTCTCTTAAAAATATGAATCTATACCTGAAAAGTGTTGAAAAAAGTAAATTACAAATATTTTTTTATTTCTTCATTATTTTTTTTTATCAAAGTAAGATATATCAAGTTATCAATTTTTTGAATCAGATTTTACAATTTTAACTATTATCTTTATTTAAAATTTATCAACTTATTACTTATAGAACTATATTTTTGATTCATATAATAATTTTCTGAATAAATTAATGTTTTCAATATAGAATTGATAAAATCTTGCTTAAGAATTAATATCTTAAAAAAGTATTTGAAAAAAATCATTTATAAAATAGATATTAAGTAATAATTTACATCTAAAATTTTTAAAAAGTAAAAAAAAACCAATAATTTTTTAAAAATATTAAGACCTCTAATTAAAATTTCATTTTAGGCCTCGAATTGTGTTGAGACGGCCAAGCACAATTACGGAGGATATGGTGAAAAAATCACCTTTGGGGTCATTAAAAAACATTAGTACTATTATCATCTTAATGATTGCGTACGCTAATTGGATGGATGAGATGATTTTGTATTGAAATAAAGGAGCAAAAAATACATTAATTATCGAAAAAAAATGGATGGAGATCCTCTCAATTTCTCTTCTCTCAATTTTTCCCGAGTTCTTGATTGGATTGATGGCACATGGCATAAGTTAAAATTAATGAATAAGATTTAATTGACTATATTAAGACACTAACAACGGCTTAGATAATTATATATATAATCCTCTTTTGGCTCTTGTTACTATTTTGCTGCGTCTTAGTTATCTTGGAATTTTACTGATAACTTACTAGCTGTCTTTGTTATTGTTGATTAGTTTTAAGTTATAGGATGAACGAGAAAATGAAAAGAAAATAATGGTTGTAGAACAAAGGAAATAGGAAATATAATTTTGAATAATTAGAAAAAATTACAGGGTGAATGGTATATGTAATTACACCTTCATCATGCCAGCTTCATAGGGAATATCAAAGATTGGTAACCATGGCTGTTGTGTATTAATGAATTTACCGGCAGTGAAGCTGTTAATAACGTCTCCTGAAATATCCTTTTGGTAACCTCTCCATGTGGAGACTCTTTTGTCAAGTGCAGCACCTGGTCCTCTATTCTGATACTCTGCATAAAAACATGTGTGTATTCCAAAATCAGTTGTGTTCCATGGTGACCATCCTGATGGATCGACGAATCCATCAATGTTTGATTGCATTATGATGGTCTTGGAAAACTCCTTCCATGGACGTCCAAGATAGACTTTGACTGGTGGATTGGCGCTAGTGAGTGCTGGATCAGCCTTGATGTCACAATTCTGGATAACGAATGTTCCAAAGGAATCTTTTCTCATCCTTCCTTGAGCAGTGATCATGCAAGCTTGATTAGGACCTGGTTTCCTCACAATCAATTTGCATTTTTGGAAAACAGCACTTGCATCACCAAACAAGAAATCAATGGTGCCTGTAATGGTACAATCACGATAAAATTGTCTTCCTGAGTGAGCGTATAACGTGTCTTGGTAACCATCGATATTGCAGTTGTAGATAACAGCCCTATCAGCATTAATTCTCAATGCAACGGCTTGTTCTTTTGTGGGTCCTGCTGTGTTTTCAATACCCATGTCCTTCATAACGAAACCATCACCACAAACACCAAGGGTGGCTGTATGCCATGTTGATATACGGTTAGGAACTACTGCCTGGTCACCGGTGATTATGGTCTTGGTTGGGCCTTCACCAATAAACACAACATTTAGCATGTTCTTTTCGATTTCAATGTGTTCCTTGTATGTACCCGCCTTGATCAGGATAACGAAAGGAGTTGGACTGCTCCTGGGGACAGCTTGAAGTGCTTCCTGAATGGTCTTGTATTGTCCGCCTCCACTGGCAGAAACCACAGCATTAGGCTTGGAGGCAGATATTTGAAGGAGCTTACGGTTACTGGCTTCGACAAATGAGTCACTGTTTGATAACAATTTGCGGGTAAGGCCTGTGTTTTGTGTGATCATTTCACCGAAGCTGTTGACCATGGAAAGAGCATTGCTACTCAGCTCCCGGGTGGTGCTCATTAGCTTCATCATTCGTCACGGGTTGCACTGTATTCTGATTTGGTGAAACCATCTAAACAAGTCTCTTCATAAGCAACGACAGCGCTAAGCCATGACTTGAGGTCATCCACTATATCCTTCATCTTAGAGAAATCAAAGTTCTCAATCTTAGCGATAGAGCCCCTTAGTTCCTCAACGGCTAGATCAAAACACCTCTTCACAAGCAAGGAGAGCGTCTTTGGTGTAAGGATCACTGGCAGCTTTCTTAACTGGCTCAGTGTTCTTGATGGCATTCTTGATGTCTGCCACAGTGGCTTCGAATGCAACCTTGATGTAGTCCTTTGGATCGGACACATTCTTTGCTGCGGAGAGGGTCTTTTCACAAGTTTGTTTGTATGGTGTGGGTTGACACATAGATTCAACTGACTTTGTTGAAGTTGCAACTCCATTTGATGAAGTGTCAGAATCATGTTTAGTCAGGGTGACACAGGCTGCCACCACACAAGCCACCACAAGAACAGAAGCTATTCCACCAATTACCACCTTCTTTGTCATTTTTTTGGTTTTTTGATTTTTTGGATTTTTTTTATGGGGGGAGTTCCCTATGAAACAACCCCTATGGTTCTTCTTGTAAGTGAAGCCTTAAATTTCTCTTTGGAATAGTGTCTGACCTCTCAATTCTGAAGGTATAATTTTACTTTGTCAATACTACTAAATTTGCTCTCTTCCTGGAGTTTCCACAAAAATAGCTTGACCTCTCTCTCTATCTCTCACTCACTCACACACTGTCACAAGGGAGGACCCACATGAATAGGAGGGTGCACGTGCACCATTAACTTTGCAAAAAATTATGTATATTAAGATATCTATCTCAAGAAACTAACAGAAATGGAATCTATACTGAAGAGTGCACTTTAAGAGAACATAAAAATGCTTTAAGTCTGTTCGTTTTGCAAGGAGATCTACCCTTTCAACCCAAGTTCAATCCTGGTTAACATCTTTATCTTTACTCTTTTTACTCTTTTTATTACAAACTTAAGGCTTTATTTATAATATCAAAATTTTTAAATAGGGGATTTGAAGTCATGACCATATAATAACTATTAATGACTACTCAAATACGATATTTCCATTAACCATCATTAAAAATCTGTTATTATCCATTAATCGTCATTAGAAAAAATTCTCTATTATCCATTAATCGTCATTAAAACATTGTTATTATTCATTAATCGTCATTGAATTATTTGGTAATGCTAATCAAATACGACATTATCCATTAATCCTCATTAAAAATTATTATTATTCATTAATTTTCATTGAAAAATTTGGTAATACTAATCAAATACGACATTATCCATTAATCGTCATTAAAGAATTTGCTATTATCCATTAATCGGCATTGATATAGACATTATTCATTAATCGTCATTAAAAGAAGTGCTATGAGTAAAAGGTTGTTAATTAATTGAAATTTCCGAATTTCAACTACAACTTCTAAAAGATAATATTCAAAACTATAGTAAAATAATCATAGGATAAATTCATTCATAATGAAGTGAACAAGGAATTTCAGTGCTTCACAATATAAGGCTTATTGATATTGATATTGCTTTTGAATTTGATTTTTAGAAAAGATCACCAATAACAATTATGAATCTTGAAAATTTGTCAAGCCAAAAATAGGGGAGAATCACCAATAACAATTGTTATGAACGTTTCGAAAATTAAGTTAAAAAACTTCATAACTGTTGGTGTAGATAATGGTGAAACAGTTACGATGAAAAAGACATAGGTTTGCTAAGTTTCTGGAAGATTAGTCATAGATATATTTATTTTATTCCTTGTAGTTATCTTTTAGTTTTTTTTAAACAAAGTAGGACACTTAGATTGTTTAATAAAGTAGGACATGTTTCATAGTTGGTCAGTAACGTTCTCCATTATCTTTACTCAGTTTGTTGTTCATATATTTCATGAGTTGTATATATATGCACCTCTACAGTGATGTCAATCTAAGTTTTTGGAAGTTTAGTCATAGATATATTTATTTTATTCCTTGTAGTTATCTTTTAGTTTTTTTTAAACATAGTAGGACACTTAGATTGTTTAATAAAGTAGGACATGTTTCAAAGTTGGTCAGTCACGTTCTCCATTATCTTTACTCAGTTTGTTGTTCATATATTTCATGATTTGTATATATATGCACCTCTACAGTGATGTCAAACATACATAAAAGAGAATTTGCTCCCAATCAATTTCTTGCTATCTTTTTTTCATGGTATTCGAGCAGGTTTAAAATTTGTCTAAAATCCTTGTTTCATTTTCTCTTTTCTTCATCTTCTCTGCAATGGCACCCACCTTTTCTACATCTAATCCAATTTTTGAAAGCACTCCAGCCACTCATTTTGCTGGAAATAATCTCATCCGTTCAACTCATCCCTACTATATTCACCCTTCTGAATATCCAGAGATGAATCTCGTTTCCACAATGTTTTATGGGAAAAGCTATGGTGGATGGAGAAGAGCTGTTATAATTGCTCTCTTTTCCAAAAACAAACTTGGCTTCACTAATGGTTTATTGTCGATTCTAATTACAGATTTGGCTCTTCAAAAGGCATGGTCACGTGCAATAATATGGTTCTTTCGTGGCTTCTCAACTCTTTATCTAAAGAGATAGCTGAATCACTGCTTTACTCCCAAAGTTCCAAAGAACTCTAGAGCGACCTAGAAGATAGATTTGGTCAGACGAATGGTGCGAAATTGTTCCAGTTACAAAACAAACTAAAGGTTGTGTTGCAAGGTAACTCTAGTATATCATACTATTTCACTAAAATGAAGAGTCTATGGGATGAACTAGATGCGTTAAACACTTTCTCTGTTTGTGTTTGTGTTCGCAACTGTGGTGCTAAGGCAAAACTTCTGAAAGCCCATCAAGATGCAAGATTGTTTCAATTCCTGATGGGTCTGAATAAGTCTTTTATTGGTGTTAGGAGCAATATTTTGTTGTCATCCCTTTTACCCTCTATTGGATAGGCTTATTCCTTGGTTATCCAAGATGAGAAGCAACGAGAAATCAACACTTCTCTTGTCTATCCAGGGGATTTTTCTTCTTTTATGGTAATAGATCAATCAGGAGAAAATAGAAACTATCCTAGTTTCAAACCACCAAAGGGATGTGTTGAATCAAATCAGAATTCAAGCACATGTTCCTATTGCAGAATGCCAGGTCATAACATTGACAAATGTTATAACATTCATGGATTTCCTCCAGATTTCAAGTTCACAAAACAAAAGAAATTCCAACCTCTGTCTAACAATGCTTACCAGGCTGATCACGAGGGTAACGGGTTCTCAAATGGAAAAACTCTAACATAGGAGAACTTTTTCAATTACTTCAACAATTCAAAACGGGAGAACAAAGTGATAACAATGTCAAAGTTACCACGAGTGCCAATTGTGCTGGTATGAAAAGGTTTTTCAATTCTTATGCATTTTTGGTTAAAATAGACACCGATTCTTGCACATTGGACAGTGGTGAATCTGAACATATGACTTTTAACAACCATCTTCTTTCCAATTTTAAGTCATTAAGAAATCCAATCACGGTGACACTTCCCAATTCTCACAAAGTTAAGGTCACACATTATGGTTCTGTTACTATTCTGCAAAATTTGATCTTGCATAATGTTCCTTATATTCCATCTTTTAAATTCAATCTTATGTCTTTCCACAAATTGTGTAAACAACATAATCGACATGTTTTCTTCACTCCTGATTCTTTCATTCTACATGGCCCTTCAATGAAACAGCCACTGGAGATTGGTGAAGAAGAAGGGGACTCTACATTCTAAAATCAAAGTCTAAAGCTACGATTTCTAGTGATAGTTTTATTTCTAGTCAAGTTTTAATTCCAAGAAGGCACTGTGTTGCCAATCTTGTTCCTATTTTAAATTCTAGTTTCAGTGTTCCTGTTTCAAATGTAGAAGAGAAGCTATGGAATTATAGACTCGGTCATATGCCTTTAATCAATATGAAAATATTCTGTCTTTTGTTCAAATTTTCAATCTCCATGTATTCTTTGTCCAATGGCTAGACAGTCCAAACTCCATTTTCCCTCTAGTTCTATATCTACAAAATCTATTGTTGAATTCATTCATTTAGATACTCGGTGACCTTACAACAGTCTTACTCATGACAATTTCAGATATTTTCTCACTATACTAGATAATTTTAGTAGAGGAACATAGACTTTCTTACTATCTTCCAAATCAAATCCTTTTACAGTACTTAAAATCTTTCCTAATCATGATAGAGAGGCAGTTTTGCACTAAAGTTCAAAAAATAAGATTAGAAATTCTTTTAAATTAGGGACTAGAAAATTAAAATATGAATTTTCGACTAGAAAATTTCAATATGAATTTTTGTCATCTGGGAATCATTCTCCAAACAACTTGTGGTTTCACTCCACAACAAAATGGAGTTGCGGAAAGGAAACATAGGCATCTATTAGAAACGTCTAGAGCGCCTTCTTTTTCAATCGCATTTACCTATTAAGTTTTTGGGTGATTGTCTTTTATAACACTAACCTATTTGATTAATAGGTTTCCTTCCAAAGTTCTCAAATACAAAACACCTTATGAGATTCTTTTCAAGTCTAAACCAAATTATCAGAGTCTTAAGTGTTTTGGTTGTTTGTGTTTTTCTTCCACTCTTTCAGTTCATAGGGCAAAGTTTTAACCTAGAGCTGTGTCATCCGTGTTTTTGGGATATCCTCATGGAAATAAATGTTTTAAGTTACTTAATCTTAAACCAAGAAATTTTTGTTTCAAGAGATGTGATATTTCATGAAAACATATTTCCTTTTGCCTCTACTAAACTTGGTGAATGTATCGAATCTTTTCTACCTAAGGATCATATATTGTTGTTCCTATGGATCGTGTGCCTACTTTAGTTCCTTATAATATGTCCACTTAGGGCAATTCTATTCCCATTTCACCTATCATTACGTTTGGTTTTCCTGATGATCATCTTGGTAACACTCCCCCATCTTCAGTTTCTCCTATGGTCATAGATAATATTCTTAAAAAATCTTCTAGGTCTCATAAAACACCTAATATCTAAAGGATTATACATGAAATGTTGTTCAACTCACCAATGTCACCAGATCTTGTTTCCTTCCTCTGTTACTCCTCCTCGGTTTTGTTTTTCCATCTTGTCTTCCACAAATCAAACATTCATAAATTCCTTCTAAAACCTCCAATAACCTACTATCTACACCAAAGATATGATGCACTTAGGTTGGAAATATGTCATGGCTAATGAAATTGCAGTGCTTGAATTAAACAAAACATGGGAGGTTGTAGAGTTACCTCATGGAGAATGGCATTACAATGTAAATGGGTGTATAAACTCAAACAACATTCAGTTGGAAGAGTGGAAAGACTTAAAGTTCGATTGATAATTAGAGGCGGTATACAAAGAGAGGGAATAGATTTCAATGAAACATTTTCACTAGTGGTTAAAATGACTACAATTAAATGTATTTTGTCTGTAGCAGTAAAAAAGAATTGGGGGATTATTCCAATTGGATGTGGATAATGCATTTTCACATGGAGATTCAGAGGAGGAGGTGTACATGAAATTTCCAGTTAGACTTACTCCTCCTTCCTCGAATCATGTTTGTAGGCTGAAAAAGTCCCTTTACGGGCTACGACATGCATCTAGGCAATGGTATACCAAATTGACTTCTACCTTAAATTTCAAAGGTTTTACTCATTCGTTAAATGACTATTCCATATTCTTTAAGAAAACAAATTCTTTTATATGTATTGTGGCTATCTATGCAGACAATATCTTATTATAGGAAATTACATCGAAGAGATTAATGTCCTTAATGTTGTCACTACCGAGAGTAGACCCTAGAAGAAATACTATTCTGAAATCGTGCCGACGTATTCGATCTTGGAGGTCTGTAGAACTTTGAAATTATCATCATATATATATATATATATATATATATATATATATACACACACACACACACACACACACACATATATATATATATATATATATATATATATTATACATACATATATACATACATATATTATACATATATATATATATATATATATATATATATATATATATATATATATATATAGTAGTGCGAAATTAAAACATTTCAGAACAATCACATAATACTTCAAATTATCTTTTGTAGAAAATCATAGGAAAAAGGCTAAGTCTTGTCGCCATCCTAGATACACGAATATATATCTTGGGTCACGGCCCTTGAAGTATTAGAAATGGTACAAAACTACCATCCTTCTACCTATTAACGCCAAAATATCCTTCTTATCCA
Source organism: Solanum habrochaites (assembly GCA_027704765.1). Lineage (NCBI taxonomy): Eukaryota > Viridiplantae > Streptophyta > Magnoliopsida > Solanales > Solanaceae > Solanum > Solanum habrochaites. Next base: position 73,996,514 of record JAKWJA010002489.1, read on the forward strand.
CCTATTGGCTCCAAAATACCCTTGTCATTCATATTGAGTTCAAAATTGACCACTTATTTAACAGTTTTAAATTTAAACTATTTAATCATTTATTTAATACGTGGCGCTCAACTATTTGTTATAATTTAACTTATTAATATAATTTATAAACCAATCCACTACACATCCATTACTAATTAAACTCACCCAATCAATAAACCCTCCCCATAACTAATGCAACAACTACTAGCAATGAGATTTTCAAAAAAATTGATGCGAAAATGTCTATAGAAGTACAATATCATACATACAAGTCCTCAATCAAAACATATTATAGTTCAAGTGTCTAAATAAAAATTACTGATAAACTTAAAAGATTGAATATGTTCATCTTAATTATTCTTTTGTCTCTATGATGTGATGGTACTTAATAGATAATTTTTTTAAAAAAAATAATATGTTTAAGCTTTAATATTTAAAACAAATCATAAATATTTTAAAATTATATTTAAAAAATTTACAAGAATTAATTTGGGATGTACTACATCTTTACGTTTAATCATAAATCTCAAATTCAAGCTTGAAAGAGAATCCTATTGAAGTGTCCTCCTAAATAAGCGACTCAACCAAAATTTAATTGGGGCTTCAATTCAGACTCGAATAATATTGGATGTCATTTTTAGTAATCTGTAATTTGGTAGTATTTTAGTAATGTTTTGGGCAATTCGATATTAGAGTTGATTTATTAATTGGGTGGGTAGTTGGTTGGTTTATAAATGATACTAATAATTTAAATTATAACCAATAACCGAGAACCAAATATTTAAAAAAATATTTAAATTGTTTAATTTAAAATCATTAAATAAGTGTTCAGTTTTGAACTCAAAGATAGATGACAAGCATACTTTGAGCCAATAGGTGGATGGAGGGATGTTATGTACCATTTCTAATACTTCGAGGGTATTTAAGGCTCTTTACTGTAATAGAAACAACAAAGTCTAATACAATGTCTTTAACAAGAAAAGCTAAACATAGTTATGTCCTCGAATCAATTGAGGACATACCACAACTTGCTTGAAAGAATGTAGTATCCAAGCTTCACTTCAAATGACTCCTCTCAATTTCCGTCTACACCTTTAGAGATAAGACAAAATATATGCAATACATTAGAATGACTATTATGGTGTAATGCAATAAAATCATCTTTATCTAACAATATAGCATAAACATCACTTCAAACCATGTAGCATAAGACCCTCATACCAAAGGTTATCCTAAGACCCACTTGAGTAAGATATGAACGGTCGCCCATACAACCCCTTCACACACACCTAAGTGATCTCAAGACTACCTAAGGAAAGATTATTCTAATTTCATTAATTAACTCCCTACCTAAAGTCACTTTAAGATTCACCTAAGTAAGACATGAAGAAATCACCTATACACCCTCTTCAAGCCTACACCCTCTTCAAGCCTACCTAAGCAATCCTTAAAGCTACTCTAGCTAAGCAACTTTTCATTTACACACATTAACATAGTCAATAGATATTCATTAAGTCATTTATGAGACATTTAACAATTAAGAACTTTCACATAATGGTCTTGGAGAAGACCTAGGGAACCTATATACTAGCATAGTCAAAGCCTACTCGTGCTATGTCTAGATAGCGTTTCATTCCACTACCTAATCATTGTAGAACTTATCCAATACTAGAATGTATCCAATATGATGATAATAAGCAACAACCGACATAGAACATACTAGCTAGGCATAGAATCCTGAGTCTACCTTACTCCGATGAAGGGTGTTCTACTTGCCAAGGATAGAACTAGAACACATCCCATGTAGGCACATGGTTACGAAATATCAAGGGTTTATTTGTACTCTAGTCTCAACTTAAGTAGAGTCTCTGCCCAAGCATACTCACTCGATATTAGACTTTGTTCTCATAGAGTGTTAAATCAAAAGGGCATATGAAGAGGTACCATATAACAGTCATAACCAAATCATAATACACATTACCAAAGATGGATCCCATAGGGTGCCACACAATGGTTACTGTGATAGCTTTATGACTTTCTTAAGGATGGTTTCATGCCGTTCCAGCCAACCTACCCCTATGTCCATCATTCACACAAGAAGAACACCATTACGACTTTCCGTTTCAAGGATATTATAATCTTCTATCTAGTTTGAAGGTTCCACATTAATGACCCTATTAACCATGTTCAAGGTCATATTTCAATCATATATACACATGACAAAGGTGCTTTAGCCTACTAAGTTAAGATTTCATATTCACATTCTTCATGTATCAAGTAGAAGGACATAGGTCTGCCCAAACAAGACATATTTCATCATCATCTTATAACATGTACAATCACATTCAAGTAGCACATAAGGACAACCAATGTTTATTACAAGTCACCCTATTCATTCCTATAGAAGCATCAACATAATCCATCATAGAGTCATTAGAAAGAATCACACTTCAATATCAAGTATACACATATGAAGACATCACAATAGTCTATCATGATCACCTATAATCAATTAGGAGTAACCATGCTTTAACCTCATTCCTACACATAAGACATATAAGCCTTCACATTGATCACTTATACAAGTTATAACATGATAACATCATAATTCAAAAAGTAATGCCGACAAGGACACATTCTTCATAATTATAGCACATAAGCACCGCCACCAAAAGTGAACCACACCTATCATCACAATTCAATGCCTATACTACACAGTTAGGTCAATATACGACCATTCCAACATCACCACCTCCAGTCCTTTAGCCAATCCAATCAATTCAATCCACAAAGGCTCTTACCAATAACCATACACATCAATTCAAACTAATAATCAAACCATACAAAGATTTAACATGACACCATATGGATATCATCAAATTAATTCATCCTATATGCAAATCTATCATAATTCATACATATGTCAATAGCTCAATACAATCTACATAAGAATTCAATACAATAAAGGCATGATCAAATCACCCATAATATAGCCATAATTAGGATTTCATGATTTGCATGGGTTTATAGGAATTTTGATCTAAAATCATTCAATTAACATCAATTATATCATAAATCATTGATTTAAATCACTTTATGAAAGAACCCACGGCTAGATATCAAAATAGAAGATTTCCTCTTTTGAGAAGTCTTAGAAAAGTTTTTGAAATTTGGCTCCTTGAAGAAAGAGAGTTTAAGGATGAAACACCATACCTTGATTGATGAAAAGCCACGAAAATGCCCAAATACACTCTTATTGATGTTAGGAACCTCTCAAATCAATTTGAACCAAAACAACATGTAAAACATGCAAAGGCACATTAGAACACACAAGCACGTCTCAAGGCTAACTTCCGAACGTCTTGGAAGTTTGACCTCCAAACTCTAAACAATGCCTGTAAACACTATAATTAAATATTTTAGTACTTTATAACCTCATGACACACATGTTAGGGTCTAGCTTCACCTAATTCATTTTAGAGGTGTTAATCAAGAGTTGGGAAACTTGCACTATTTCCTTGGTATGGAGGTTTTTCGTGAGCAATGGGGTCTAACATTTAGTTAATACTAGTTAACTTTGGATTTGCTGGTAGAATTTGATATTCTCGACCTTACTGCAGTTACTTTCCCTCTTGATCCCATATCAAATTTCTTGCTAGTTTGGGTGATATAATCAAAGACCCAACTTTGTATCGCGATCTACTCTGAAAGTTGAATTATCTCACAGATACTCACCCATATCTTCCCTTTACAGTACAATATTTGAGACAACACATGCAAGATCCAAGGGCCCTTCATTTGAATGCTGCTCTTCGTGTCGTTCGCTACTTGTTGAATAACCTTGGTCTGGAATTATTCATGTCTTCATCACCTTCCTTTGAATTGATAGCTTTATGTGATTCGGATTAGGGGCTTTCCCTAATTCACAAAAGTCTGTAATTAGATTTTACGTAGCTCTTGGTGCTCCTATTATATCTTGGAAGTCAAATAAGAAGACTTCTATCTCCCCCAGCTCTATTGAAGCTAAGTATTATTAGTGTTTATCCCTGACTGTTTTACCTTATTTGAAGTTTATTTTTTCTAAAATAAAAGTTAAAACATTAACATTAATGTTTTTAGTTTTAATGAAAGCAAAATATAATATTGATTCATATTTCGTTTATTTTTACCTTTTAGGAAAATGTTTTGGAGTAGCTAGTCACTTTCTATTAGGAGAAGGTTTTAGAACTCTATAAATATATGTTTGTTTCTTCTAACACAAAAAACAATAGAATCCACAATGTAGACACTTAAGAATTTAGTTTATGGAGAGATTTTTCTCTCTACAGTTTTAAGTTTTTTTTTCTTTATATTAGTTTTGATATAATAGTAATTTTTATTGTTAGTATCAGTTTTTGTTATCTAATTTATCAATCATGATATTTAAGCTTCAACATGACATCCTTATTACCCCTTCATACCCCAACAAGTGGTATCAAATCATATGGTTAAACGATCATATGACTCAACAAGTATCGATCCATGAGAAAAGTTGTTGCGAGTTGACTTGGTTGGTACGATTATTCATTGATCTTTCAAATTCCTATAGCTTTGCTGGATCCTATTCACTGGGATAGTAAAGTTGCTATACATATTGCCAAGAATCCCGTCTTTCATGAGCGAATCAAGCATGTGGAGCTTGATTTCTATTTTGTCCGACAACAATTTCTTGCTTGTATGTTTTTGGTTTAGGTCGCCCATGTATTGACCAGACCCGAAACAACCCAATTTTTTTTTCCTGAACAAAAAAAAAGAGAAAAATATAAGAATTAATTTAAAAAAGGTGGGAACATTTACATGTAACTTTTCCAATGTTAATAATCACCTTTTGAATTAAATTCTTTTTGGCTTTTTCTTTTGATTGAACGCTTCATAAAGTGGAAAAAAACACAAAAAAGAACAACAAAAAATTCTAAAGTGTAGATTAAAAACACAATAAGACATTTAGTTTGTGTAACTATCTTTGTTTCCTAGTGATTCAAAGAAGGATTTAGAGCAAATCATTCAATTCGTGATTTTCATTCCGCCGCAATAATCAAAGACACACATATCTTGTATGAAACGTTGTTTGAATAATTTCTTTGGAATCAGAGCCACGGTTAAATGCTCCATGACATTGTAGTTGAAATTATATACTGATTGTGTGTTATAAAATATATATATGTACATATATCTTATGTCAAGAATATTTATATGAAGATAAGTATATATTTTCTTTAAAACTATGGTGAAGTTTAATTCATAAGTTAAAAGAAAATTGAATTTGATTGGAAATCTAATAACATACCTTCACTTCTTCAACTTGGTATTCCGACGATGAGATGTATTTTATTTTTTGTTGGGGAAACAATCAAATATGCTTCTTCTTCTTCTTTTTTTTAGGGTAGAGAATAATTATTTTTCTCTTGTCATGGATGAACGAAAATAGAGAATATTTTCTTTATTATGAATGAAGCGTGCAGCTTTCTTGATCTGGTTTTTTAAGCTTTTAATCTAAATAAAAGGTTGACAAGGAAAAAGAGTTTGAGTTGGATAAGGACTTGAAAAAGTCAATTGTTCCTATGTTAATAATTTTTTTTAAAAAATAATAAAGAGTTCAAGGGACAATAATACTACTTTTATTGAAAATTAAAACAAAATGAAAAATAAATGGTCCTACACACATTTTTTTAAAAATTGGGACATGTAGGATTTTCTTTTCTTTTTCTGCAAAGATCAAAAAGAAAAAGGGATAGTTCCACTATTTAAATAAATAAATAAAAGGAAAAAGTGGATTTCTTTAAAAAGAAAAGAAAAACAAGATGATCAAATTTTGTTTAGTAAAATACTTATACCATTTTCTTTGGAATAGTAAAGTATTATTATTTTTATAAAAAAAAAGACAATGATTTTGTAGTTTTTTTTTAACAAAGTGTCCATTTTAGTATTTAATTTAATATATATTTTCTCAAATGGTCAAATAAGATTGTGGTTCATTTTTTTAAAAGGCCATGAGTAATCTTTTTTATTTAATAAAGAGTAGTGATCACTTGTTCTTTGATTAGACTATAATTTTAAATTAGTTTAATCCTTACGTTCCTTGAAAATTTCCTTTTTTTTTTAACGAAAATTTGCGACATATGTTGTCGTATTAAATGGTATTAACCATATTATTGTTTTGTTCCCATTTCAGGAATGGCTGAACGGGAACATTCTCAAACTAATCTAAGTGGGAGTTCCCAAAGTCGAGCAAAGGGACAAGGTAGAAGAGTAAGCCGCCGTAAGACATGTTTTTGAGGGCCTGAAATCATACAGACTAGTGTCCCAAGGGAGACATAAAATTTGTCAAGGAACCTAAGGGTCATTTGAAGGGAAAAAAAGAGAAAATTAAAGAGTTTGACTCATTGAAGATGTCCCCTAGTGTGTTAGCACGTGATTTTATTCATCTTTTTGAAATAAAATGGGATAAATTGGTTGATTCTAAGGAAATTTCAGATTGGAGAGCCTTAGCTTAATTAACAGACGCTTTATGTGAACCTTGAGGTAGTAGATTGACTGATGTTTATCATGACATATGGCCTAATCAACCTTTTAAGGTTTACATTAGTTGTCTTAAAAACTTGAGGGAGGATTTCAGTCTTTGAATTACTTGTAATCTTTAGTTGCTTATTTTTTTAAAAAAAAGATATGAATTATGTAGCTTGTACTAATCTCATATTATGTTATTAACTTAAAAATCCTTGTTATCAAAGTCTACAATATATTAGTTATACACATTAAGAAATTAGATTTGAATTTTGATTAAATATTTAATTTTAGATGATGATAAGATGCATACGTATCTTTTCGATTTTACATTAAATATAAAATCTTTATGAGAAATAATTTTCTTGAATGTGTCTGTCGAATGCATAATTGATTAAAATTCTTGCCTAATTATATGTCAATAACAAATATGGCTTTAAAAAGTATCATTGGTGACTTAAACAAAGGTGAAAAACTTAACGGTGATAATTATGACATCTGGAGTCCTAAAATATGGTATGTAATGGAAGAGCAAAATGTTTTGGAAAGTATAAACCATGTTTTGAATGAACCAGAAGAGGGTAATACTGCACAACACATAAGGAGCACGTGGGAATAATAGTTAATTCTGTAGTTGATGACGTCATACATGAATGTGAGGAATTCCCTATTGCACATGCTATGTGGGCACATCTACGAGGAATGTACGGGGGTATGTCTGTTACCCGCCTTCGACAGTGGACTATCAAATTTGACACTTACAAATAGCGTCATGATCAGACTATCAAACAACACCTTAGGGTGATGTCAAACATGATAGCTCAACTCAAAAGTACTGGCCATGTTCTTTTAGATGAGCAACAAGTTCAGGCAGTAATTCGGTCTCTACCCAATAATTGGGAATATTTGAAGGTTAACTTGAGCCGTAATGATAGCATCAAAACTTTTTCCGATGTTTCACGTCATGTTGAACTTGAAGATGCGTGCCTTGGTGCTGATAAGGCTGCTTCTAATGCCTTTGTGGCAGAGTCAAGTGGTATAAAATCTTCCGGTTTCAAGCATAAGAAAGCTGGAAAAGAAATGGGAAAGACAAAGAGAATGGAGAAGGACCTTCTAAGAAAAATAAGAAACCAAATTTCAATAAAGGAAAATGTTTTTTAAGAAGAGAGAGAAAAGAAAAATGAAGTGTTACAATTGTCAAATGTTGGGGCATTTCGCATGTGAATGCACTGAGCCTAAAAAGGTAGCATTTCTAAATAACGCATCTCTAAGTGCTACATATGTCTCTAGCACTTCTTTACTAACTGAATCTTATCCTATGTGGATTGTAGACTCAGGATCCACCGACCACGTAAGTCGAGATAGAGAGGCGTTTGTGGAGTTTCATCGAGTTTCATCTAAATCAAGGTGGATCTACATATGAAATAATGCTATTCTTGAAGTTAAAGGTATAGGCACTTGCAAAGTGGACTTGCGTGGTGGCCATTCCTTGATGTTGCATGACGTCCTATATACTCCAGAGATTCGATGAAACTTAGTGGTTGTGTCTGTTCTTTTAGACTTTGGTTTTGATTTGTTTGTTTTTTGTCATAATGTGTTAGAATAACTCTAGACAATGTTTTATATGGTTTTGGACTTCGTTATGACTGTATTATTGTATTAGATTGTAATCTTCAACTTATGAAAATTATATTGACCATTGTGTAATGACATGTTATTCAAGTAGCAATGATGTTGATGTTATTACATGACATGCTAGATTAGGTCACATAGGAAAGATCGAACGAATAGTTTGGCAAAAGAAGGGCATTTAGGTTCTTTCACCAAAATTAAAATGTCAACTTGTGAAAATTTCTTGATATAAAGATTACACGTAAACCATTTGGAAAAGTTAAGAGAGCTGAATTCCCACTTCAGTTAATTCATTCTAATTTTTTGTGGTCCAATGAATGTAAGGGAAAGGTTTGGTGCTACATATTTCATTATATTTATTGATGATTTCACATGTTTTGGTTATGTCTATTTGATTTCTCATAAATCTGAAGCACTTGAGTGCTTTAAAGGATATCTGAATGAAGTTTAAAATCAATTAGATAAAAGCATAAAAGCTTTAAGAACCGATCGAGGACGTGAATATTTGTCAAAACAATTTGAAGAATTATGTACTGAAAAAGGTATTATCAGACAATTAACTACTCCTTATACACCTCAACAAAATGGTGTAGCTGAAAGAAGGAACAGAACATTATTAGACATGACAAGATCAATGATGGCACAGGCAAATTTGTCTATCTCTTTCGGGAGAGATGCTTTATTGACTGCGGCTTACATATTAAACAAAGTGCCTTCTAAGTCAGTGTCTTCCACTCCTTATGAACTTTGGACTAGTCATAAGACAAATCTGAATGATCTATGACCGTAGGGTTGTGCCTCATATTAAAGATTGTTTCGGTGAGTTTGGTAAACTAAGTCAAAAAGGAAATAAATGTATCTTTATAAGGTACTCTGAACGTTCTTAAGGATATGTGTTCATCGATGAACTGGAGGATGGAAGTATTACTAAAATTGTTCACGAGATGTCAGATTTTTGGAAAATGATTTTCCCAAAAGGGTGAAATAGCTGAAGTTGAACCTCTGTATGAAATAATAAATTCATAAGATCAGATAATGTTGTCAGACTTACATTATAATTCCATGGATGAAGAAATGGTTACTGGTCCGAGTGGGAGTTATGAATCTCAAAATCTTATAAAGGAATTTGAACTTCAAATACATAAGAGTACAAGAAAAGGTGTGCCTAAACGATCTTATAAGATTGAGGATTATATTTTCCTAGTATCTTCCAGAGAATTGGATGAACCTAATTTTGTAACTGAGGCATTATCAAAACCTGAAAGGGAAGAATGGTTCAAAGGAATGAAAGAAGAATTAGAGTCTGTGAAATCCAACAAAGTATGGGATCTAGTTGAACTTCCTAAGGAATGTAAAGATATTGGTAATAAATGGATTCTTAAAGTTAAACGTAAATCAGGTGGGTCAATAAAAAGACACAAAGCACGATTGGTTGCAAAAGGTTTTACTCAAGGAGTTGGAATAGACTATGAGGAAACTCTTTAACCAGTTGTGAAGTTTACATCCATACGATTACTTTTAGCTATTGTTGCACGTTTAGATCCAGAATTACACCAAATAGATGTGAAGATCGCTTTTATCAATGGAAAATTAAACGAAGAAATCCATATGGAACAACCAGTTGGTTTCGTTGTTAAAGGTCAAGAAAAGAATGTTTGTAGATTGAAAAGATCAAGTTATGGCCTAAAGCAATCTTCAAGGCAATTGTATCTGAGATTTCATAAGGAATGTAACAATCCTAATTTTTTTTTTGAATAAATAGGTACTTAAGATGATTTAATTAGTATTTGAAAATCTAAAATTTAAGGGCATAATGGTCCTTTCACGTATTATTTAAAACAAATAAGATTTTTATTAAGTTAATTAAATCCTATTTTGTTTAAGTCTTGAACTTAGTCTCCTAATCCTAATAACTCTCTCTCACACGTTTCTCAACTCTCTCTCACGTTCTCCATCTCTCTCTCACGTTATTCTGCCAAACACAACAAAAACCAGAGAATACATCAAGAGTTCTTCACACTTGAAGAACTCACATGAAATTTTAAGAAAAACAAAGCAACCAAAAACGTTAACGCTAAGAAAAGTTGTTCGTTGAGTGGTGTGGACGGTGAGGTAAGTTGGACTGATTTTTGTAGAGAGTTTTGGACAGAAAATTCTTCGTTCGAACATCAATAAAGGTATGGGTTCTCTTATCTCTTGGTACCTTTCCCAAGAGACCCCTTAAGGTTCAGAATATTCATCCCGAAAACTAGGATTGTCCCCCGTTGCATGTCCCTGTCACTAGCTCCCATTGAATGATAGGTTGGTTATGTTTCCTGGTAGAAAACTAGGGATGAAATGTGTTTTCATGATGATTATGTGTTTATATGTATGTTTGGAATTATGTGACTTATGTTGATGTTTCCGAAAATGTAACTACGTGTGTATGTGTCTGTTGACGTGGATATTTTTCATGGTTTAGGAGTTGAAATGGCATGATAGTTCTTTATATTTCATATACACATGTATACACATGTTGATGTAAATGTGATGTTCATATGAGTTGAAATGTGGCTGATTTGAGGGATAATGTCTTGGCTAAACGAATACATGAAGACACACCTAAAACGTTCTAAATGCACTACGAAATTCCCCTAAGAACTATGGTGTAACTTGATGAAAGGATGCTGAAAAATTTAAAAAAAAAATCAGCTTCTATTAATGAATTTTGGTCAGCAAAGAGGGTTCAAAATGTTGAAAAAAAATAAATTAAAACAAGTGAGGTCATAGAGGATTGAACCCGTGACCTCACCTTGTTAAAAACCATGAAAATAAAGAAGTAAAAATAAAATGTGGAAAGTGGGGATTGAACCCACAACCTCTTGAATGGATGAGAGAGTAAGGAGGAAAATAAAGAAGAAGAAAAAATGTGGAGAGTGGGGATTGAACCCACCACCTTACAGCCTCCTCCTCAGCGAATTTTTTTTTTAAAAAAAAAAGGGTTGTGGGGGTTCAAACCCACAACCTCCCTATTGTAGTGAATTTAACTCAAAAAAAATCAAAGGGGTTGTGGAGACTCAAACCCCCAACCCTTCGGTTAACTAAGAGTAAAATTAAAATAGAAATTAATCCCTTCATGTAAATGTTGAGATTTAATTTTGAATTCTAATTAAAATAGAAGATTAATTCTTTCATGCAAATGTTGAGATTTAATTTATAATTCTAATTAAAATAGAAAATTAATCCTTTCATGTAAATGTTGAGATTTAATTTAGAATTCTAATTAAAATAAAAAATTAATCCTTTCATGTAAATGTTGAGATTTGATTTAGAGTTCTAATGTTATGAATATTAAAAATAAAATCAATGAAAAATATAAATGATATCAAGGTGATTCAAGATTTGGGTTCTCGTGCCCAAACTTCCGTATAGATACATAAGTCATACGTGAGTAAGATATCCAAGAGCAATGCCATCTACTTAGATCAAAAATCAAGATCTTGGCATATATACAAGATACATAAGTCTTGTAATATATAATCTAAGGAAAGTAAGAATCACTTAGCGAACTATGAATGAATCCCCATGACTTGTATGTATAGACACATGAGTCTAACATACGTTCAAAGATAAGTGAACCTAAGATGTACGTAATTAAATGATGAACCTTAGGAGGCTTAAGTAAGAGTGTAAGATACACTAAATGTCCAAGTGCATTGGCATATGATGAGATGAACTATGAAATGAAGAAATGAACATTCACGTAATAAGAAGTGAGTAACTATGAAAAGCAACGGTGCTAAAAATGAAGAATGTGTTGACAACATGATATGAGGATAATGTATATGATGAGAGCAATCTCAAATGATCCTAAGTAAATATTACCAATACGTACTCACCAATGAGAGTGTAAGATAATGAAGACACCAGTCTCTATGAACACTCAAATGAAAGTATTGAGTTTAACTCACTTAATACTAATGATGAGATGAGAAATTATTTAATTAGCTATGATGTCCTCATACTAGAAGCCAACTTCCATGACGTACGAGTTGAATGTAATGGAAGTTTATACTAAGCACCGATAGGCTAGCTATAAGAGGTTATGCCTTCTTTCAGGAAGGGCGAAGGTTCACGTAACTCTTATGAGATAAGACCATCCGACTTGCCGGGTATGGGTCTCCATACATATCCTAGTCTTTGAACCTATACTGCCAATATAGGGATCTGGCGGGGTTAAATTTCCATGTACGCTAGCATATTATTGAGTCACTTTGGTCGGTGATTCCACTTTTTTCGGTGTAGGGGAGACACTGGATTTCATGATGCTCACATGATCTATGTCAGTTAAAGTTAAAGTTCTCAATGAATGAATGAGGCCAGCCTGAAATAAATCATACAATGAAATGAATGATAATGAAGGTGTTAGGATAGGATAATAAAAAGGTGAACTAGACTCAGGTAATGACATTAGGTTATTCCTGATCATTGCATAGCAAACCCGATAAGAGTCATAAACTACATCCTAGGTATAGCTGGTGTTCACACTGGCCTATGAATGAAATGAAATGAAGTATGTATGAATGAATGAAGTAGACTCTGTGTTTGCTAATGAAAACTCCCTAGTTGAGGTCCCATATTTTGAGCCCTCATTTTAGAAAGTCTTAATGTCAAGTCCATGATGACAAGGTGTCATGGCATATGAATGAATAATATGAAAGAAGCTTTGTGTTATATGTTATGTGCTATGATATGTTTAATATGAAGATGTTATGTGTTCTATGCAATACGATTATTATAATGATCCATGTTACTCTCATGGAATTACCTTCCTAACTCAATTTGGAAAGTTCACTAACTTCCCTAATCTCAGTTTGGCATGTCCATTGACTTGACCTTCCATAAATCATGTTGTTAGGGAAGAGCTATTCCTTGTCATGCATGTACTTGGTGTGTGCTTACATATACCCATACTTAGTACAAGTGTGTACTAATTTCATACAAATATCTACTTTTAGGTGGAGGCACAGGTGGGAGATAGAGTTATAGGTCCAATGTTGCAGCTATCCGGACGTCAGCATTCATCCGGAGTTTTGTAGGTCCTTATGCTTTCGAGGATGCTACTGTATTACATTCTAGCGTAGTTTTAGAATTGAGATAGCGGATCATGTTTCACTAGCGTTTCATTCCTGTTTTGATTCAGACTTTCTATTGGTGCCATTTTGGCAACTATACAATTAAGACTTAATGAACTATTTCTTTCAGTTGCTTATCTCTTTAATATAAGATGGTTGACGATGAATGATTATGAAATGTTAAGAATGCTTAGCAAGTATGTTTAAAGAATCAAAAGTTTCAAATTTTCTGCTAAAATTAACCTATGTAATGTAAGGATGACGTAAGTGGGCTTGTTTGCGACCTCTGAGAGGTAAACGACGCCGGTCTCATATGGGGTCTAGATACCGGTCGTGGCAAAGTTGGTACCAGAGAACTAGATTCAATTCCGAGAATAATGAGTTAACATCAACCACATTGAGTAGTTTCTAAGTCATGGTAGTGAGGTGCACCACTATCCTGGGTTAGAGACTGCATGATGTGTACGGAAAATTTCCCTTCTTCTGATCTAATCGTGATTTTCCTAATGTTTGAATTCTTGGTGTTATGAACGTGTCTAACATCAATCCTTTTTGTTTTTAGAGAATACAAACTTGGAGAAATAAGGGTCTGAGGAGGGGAGGAGCAGCAACTAGGGGTAATCAGAATCCACCCCAAGCTCCAATTAAAGGAGGAGCCATGCCAGTTAACCCAACTGGGTTGACTGATGCTGAGCTGAGAGAATCTGTAGCCCAGATGACACAGGCCATCACGATGCAGGCTAAGGCTATGACAGCCCAAGTCAACCGGCAGGATGTTCAGACGGAGAACCCACAGGTTCGCAGCATGGATGACAGTCTGCAAGATTTCATGAGGATGAATCCTCCTATATTCACAAGGGCTAAGACTTCAGAGGATCCTCAGGAGTTTATAGACGATGTGCGTAAGATCCTGGTGGCTATTGGGGCTACTAATATTGAGAAGGCTGAGTTGGATTCATACCAGCTCAAGGATGTTGCACAGACTTGATGCAAGATGTGGCAAGATATCTGTGTCTTAGATGGAGTGCCAGTCATATTGGAGCTTTTCAAGATAGCATTTCTGGAGAGATTTTTCCCCATAGAGATGAGGGAGGCCAAGGTTGAGGAGTTCATCAACCTTAAACAAGGCTCTATGACGGTCAGGGAGTATTCCCTGAAGTTTGTTAAGAAATCAAGGTATGTTACTTCCCTTAATATTTAATAGCACGAATGAAGAGAGTACTTAGTTTTGTTGGAATTATCCAGGTATGCTACTTCCCTTGTTTTGAACAGCAGGGATGAGATGAGCAGGTTCCTCACGGGAATCAATGGAGACCTGGAGGAGGAGTATCAGTCTGCGATGATCCATGATAATATGGATCTTTCCAAGTTAATGGTGCATGTACAGCAGGTAGAGGACATCCGCAAGAGGAGCGATGTTCGTGATGTTAGGAGGCCTAGGACTCAAGATCAGACAGGTCCCAGCCATGGAGGCCGCAGAAATAATTTTGGCGTCTCTGAGCAGCCCAGGTTCAAGAAGGAGAAACAGAGTTCTTGGAATTCTAACCCTCAGAAGAGTACAACACCTAGAGGAGGCAGAACCGAACCCAAGAGGGACAATAGAGGTGAGATGCAGCGTCCTAAGAAGAATTGTGTTAAGTGTGGCTGAGCTCACAGTGGAGAGTGCAGACAGGGCACATATGCCTCTTACGGTTGTGGTAAGAGTGGACACATGGTTAGAGACTGTCCATATAACAGAGGTCAGGCTGGAGATAATGCTCAGCCTAGGCCTAAACCTCAGAGTGCAGTAGGAGCCGAGCCTCCCAAGAGGAACAAATTCTATGCCCTGAAGGGAAGGGAGGAGAAGGAGAAGTCTGATGATGTGGTCACAGGTATGCTGCAAGTATTCTCAACTTCTGTATATTCTCTACTTGATCCAGGGTCTACGCTTTCCTTTGTGACTCCTCTGTTTGCCTTTACTTTTGAAACACTACCTGAAGTTCTGCATGATCCTACAGTGGTTAGTACGCCTTTAGGATAAAATGTAAGAACTGATAGGGTATACAAGGATTGTCCAATAGTTGTAAGTGGTAAGACTATCTGTGCAAACTTGATTGAGTTTCCCATTCATGATTTTAATATTATTCTTGGCATGGACTGGCTTCACAGTTGTTATGCTTGCTTGGACTGTCGTACTAGAGTGGTGAGCTTTTTCTTCCCTTATGAAGAAGAGTTAGTCTTGGAGGGTACAATTCGAGTCGTCCTAATCCCTTGATTTCATATCTCAAGGCCAATAAAATGATGTTCAAGGGGTTACAATGTCATCTTGTGAGTGTTAACGGTTTAGATCATGAAATTTCTTCCATAGACTTAGTGGCCGTAGTGAATGTGTTCCTAGATGTGTTTTGTGAAGATTTGCATGGAGTCCCTCCCCTTCGAGAGATTGACTTTGGTATTAACTTAGAACCCGATACTAAACCAATCTCAACTCCTCCTTATACAATGGGTCCAGAAGAACTCAAAGAGTTCAAGCTGAAGTAAAAAGATCTCACTGATAAGAGTTTTATTTAGTCGAGCATATCCCCGAGGGACGCTCCAGTGTTGTTTGTAAAGAAGAAAGATGGGACCCTTAGAATGTGTATCGATTATCGGCATCTCAACAAAATCACTGTAAAGAATAAGTATCCACTTCCTAGAATAGATGATTTGTTCAATCAGCTCCAAGTGTCTAGTTTCTTCTTTAACATTGATCTTCGTTCAGGGTATCATCAGCTTAGGGTTAGGGAGGGAGATGTCCCAAAAACAGCCTTTCGTACCCGTTATGGTCATTATGAGTTCTTGGTTATGTCATTTGGTCTCACGAATGCACCTGCTGCATTTATGAACCGCATGAACATAGTCTTCCGTGAATACCTTGACTCTTTCGTCATAGTATTCATTGATGACATTCTCATCTACTCTAAGACCAAGAAAGAGCATGAACAACATTTGAGACTAACCTTCCAGGTACTTAGACAGCATCAGTTGTACGCCAAATTCAGCAAGTGTGAATTCAGGCTGAGATCAGTGACCTTCCTGGGCTATGTTGTGTCTGATCAAGGTGTATAAGTGGACCCCAGGAAGACTGAGGCTGTTAAGAACTGGACAAAGCCTCTTACTCCCACCGATATCCGTAGCTTTCTGGGATTGGCTGGTTACTACCACAGGTTTGTAGAGGGTTTTTCTTCCATTGCTGCCCCACTTATAACTTTGACGAAGAAGAAGGCCAAGTTTTAATGGACGAAAACTTATGAGAAGAGTTTCCAGGAGCTCAGGACAGACTCACTTCAGCCCCGCTGCTTACTCTACGTAAGTGTGGTGAGAATTACACGGTTTATTGTGATGAATCTAGGGTTAGTTTGGGTTGTGTTCTTATGTAGGCTGGTAAGGTGATAGCCTATGCTTCCAGACAGCTCAAGGTTCATGAAAAGAATTATCTCACTCATGACTTGGAGTTAGCAGTGGTGGTTTTTGAATTAAAGCTATGGAGGAATTATCTGTATGGAGTGCATGTGGATGTGTTCATGAATCATAAGAGT
This sequence comes from Solanum habrochaites, assembly GCA_027704765.1. Lineage (NCBI taxonomy): Eukaryota > Viridiplantae > Streptophyta > Magnoliopsida > Solanales > Solanaceae > Solanum > Solanum habrochaites. Next base: position 74,013,381 of record JAKWJA010002489.1, read on the forward strand.
ATCTAGTACGTGTTTACACAGAAGGAGTTGAATCTACATCAATGCAGATGGTTGGAGATGTTGAAGGATTATGACTTGAATGTCCACTACCATCCAGGTAAGGCTGATGTTGTGGCTGATGCTTTAAGCAGGATGAGCATCGGGAGTACAACCCACGTTGAGGATGAGAAGAAGGAGCTGGTTAAAGAGGTACACAGAATGGATAGACTGGGTGTGCGGTTGGTTGACTCTACTAGTAGAGGTGTTTCAGTTCACCCTAGTTCTGAATCATCCCTGATAGTTGAGTCAAGAAGGGTCAGCATCTTCGTCCTGTGTTGATGGAGCTGAAGGACTCAGTGTTGTTAAAAATGAAGGAGTCTTTCACTTTGGGAGATGATGGCATACTTAGATACCAGGACAGGTTGTGTGTACCAGATGTGGGTGATTTACGAACCAGGATTGTGGCAGAGGGCCCATGGTTCCAGATATTCCATACGTCCAGGTTCCACCAAAATGTATCATGATCTTAAGCAGATTTATTGGTGGGATGGCATGAAGAAGGATTAGAAAATATGTGGCTAAGTGTCCTAATTGTCAACAGGTTAAGGCAGATCATCTTAATCCTGGTGGTCTGACTCACATTATTGAGGTTCCGACTTGGAAGTGGGAGGCCATTAATATGGACTTCGTGGTTGGTCTTCCGAGGACGAGGAGGGATCATGACTCTATATGGGTTATTGTGGACAGATTGACTAAGTCTTCCCACTTTATCCCTGTGAAGTCAACTTACAGAGCCGAGGATGATGCAAGACTCTACATTGATAAGATTGTGAGATGGCATGGGATTCCTTTGTCTATCATTTCATATAGAGGAGGTCAATTTACTTCACATTTCTGGAGATCTTTCCAAAAAGCTTAGGCACGCGGGTAAAACTTAACACTGCCTTTCATCCTTAGACAGATGGGCAGGCAGGGTGCACCATGCATACATTGTAGGACATGTTGAGAGCGTGTTCAGAGGTAACTGGGATGACCATCTGCCTTTAATAGAGTTCTTGTATAATAATACCTATTACTCCAGCATTGGGATGACACCTTTTGAGGCATTGTATGGTAGGAGGTGTAGATCTCCAGTTAGGTGGTTTGAGGTTGGAGATTCATCCATTTTGGGTCCGGAGATCATTCATAAGGACGTGGAGAAAGTTAGAGTGATTAGGGACAAGTTGGCTACTTCTTACAGCCGATAGAAATCATATGCAGATAACAGAAAGTGGCCCTTAGAAATTAATGTTTGTGACCAGGCTTACTTAAAGATATCGCCTATAAAAGGGGTGATGAGATTTGACAAAAAGGGGAAGCTGAGTCCGAGGTATATGTGTTCATATGCGATCCTACAGCGTGTGGGTGAGGTGGCCTATGAGTTAGCATTGCCTGCGGAGCTAGCTTCTATTCATCCTGTCTTTCATGTCTCTATGTTGAAGAAGTGGCTAGGTGATCCAACAATAATCCTACCTGTTGAAGGTTAGGGGGTTGGTGAAGACTTGTCTTATGAGGATGTACATGCTGAGATCTTAAACAGACTGGTCAAGAGGCTGAGGAACAAGGAGATTGCCACAGTGAACGTATTGTGGAGAAATCATCTTGTTGAGGGTGCTATGTGGGAGGCTGAGTCCGACATGAGATCCTTCTATCCTCATCTTTTAAGCTCTTGAGGTTAGACTTCCTACTCGTAAGGCGATAGTTCCTTATATCTTTGTATTTGTTGCTATTGGCAGACTGTGCATAGCGATTAAGTTATAATCTGAATGACATTTCGATGTGTAATGGTAGTGTCATTCGGGGACGAATGTTCCTAAGGGGGAGATAATGTAACAATCCTAAAAAATTGAATAAATAGGTAATTAAGGTGATTTAAATATTACTTCAAAATCTAAAATTTTAAGGGCATAATGGTCCTTTCACGTATTATTTAAAATAAATCAGATTTTTATTAAGTTAATTAAATCCTATTTTGACTAAGTCTTGAATTTAGTCTCTTAATGGCTAATCCTAATAACTCTCTCTATCTTACGTTTCTCAACTCTCTCTCACGTTCTCCATCTCTCTCTCACGTTATTCTGCCAACCACAACAAAAACCAGAGAATACATAAAGAGTTCTTCACACTTGAAGAACTCACCTGAAATTTTAAGAAAAACAAAGCAACCAAAAACGTTAATGCTAAGAAAAGTTGTTCGTTGAGTGGTGTGGACGTTGAGGTAACTTGGACTGATTTTTGTAGAGAGTTTTGGACAGAAAATTCTTCGTTCGAACATCAATAAAGTTATGGGTTCTCTTATCTCTTGGTACTTTTCCTAAAAGACCCCTTAAGGTTCAGAATATTCATTCCGAAAACTAGGATTGTCCCCCGTTGCATGTCCCTGTCACTAGCTCCCATTGAATGATAGGTTGGTTATGTTTGCTGATAGAAAACTAAGGATGAAACGTGTTTTCATGATGATTATGTGTTTATATGTATGTTTGGAATTATGTGACTTATGTTGATGTTTTCAAAAATGTAACTACGTGTGTATGTGTCTGTTGTCGTGGATATTGTTCATGGTTTAGGAGTTGAAATGGCATGATAGTTCTTTATATTTCATATACATATGTATACACATGTTGATGTAAATGTGATGTTCATATGAGTTGAAATGTGGCTGATTTGAGGGATAATGTCTTGGCTAAACGAATACATGAAGACACACCTAAAACGTTCTCAATGCACTACGAAATTCCACTAAGAACTAAGGTGTAACTTGATGAAAGGATGCTGAAAAATTAAAAGAAAATTTCCAGCTTCTATTGATGAATTTTGGTCAGCAAAGAGGTTGAAATTTTTTTAAAAAAAATAAATTAAAACAAGTGAGGTCATGGAGGATTGAACCCGTGACCTCAACATGTTAAAAATCACGAAAAATAAAGAAGTAAAAATAAAATGTGGAAAGTGGGGATCAAACCCACAACCTCTTGAATCGATGAGAGAGTTATGAGGAAAATAAAGGAGAAAATAAAATGTGGAGAGTGGGGATCAAACCCACTACCTCACAGCCACCTCCTCAGAGAAATTTTTTTTAAAAAAAGGGGGGGCTGTGGGGGTTCAAACCCACAACCTCCCTATTGTAGTGAATTTAACTCAAAAAAAATCAACGGGGTTGTGGAGGCTTGAACCCACAACCCTTTGGTTAACTAAGAGTAAAATTAAAATAGAAAATTAATCCCTTCATGTAAATGTTGAGATTTAATTTAGAATTCTAATTAAAATAGAAAATTAATCCTTTCATGTAAATGTTGAGATTTAATTTAGAATTCTAATTAAAATAGAAAATTAATCCTTTCATGTAAATGTTGAGATTTAATTTAGAATTCTAATTAAAATAAAAAATTAATCCTTTCATGTAAATGTTGAGATTTGATTTAGAGTTCTAATTTTATGAATATTAAAAATAAAATCAATGAAAAATATAAATGATATCAAGGTGATTCAAGATTTGGGTTCCCGTGCCCAAACTTCTGTATTGATACATAAGTCATACGTGAGTAAGATATCCAAGAGTAATGCCATCTACTTAGACCAAAAATCAAGATCTTGGCATATATACAAGATACATAAGTCTTGTAATATATAATCTAAGGAAAGTAAGAATCACTTAGCGAACTATGAATGATTCCCCATGACTTGTATGTATAGACACATGAGTCTAACATACGTTCAAAGATAAGTGAACCTAAGATGTACGTAATGAAATGATGAACCTTAGGAGGGTTAAGTACGAGTGTAATATACACTAAATGGCCAAGTGCATTGGCATATGATGAGATGAACTATGAAATGAAGAAATGAACATTCACGTAATAAGAGGTGAGTAACTATGAAAAGCAAGGGTGCTAATAATGAAGAATGTGGTGACAACATGATATGAGACTAATCTATATGATGAAATCAATCTCAAATAAGCCTAAGTAAATGTTACCAATATGTACTCATCAATGAGAGTGTAAGATAATGAAAAGACCAGTCTCTATGAACACTCTAATGAATGTATTGAGTTTAACACACTTAACTAATGATGAGATGAGAAATCATCCAATGAGCTATGTTGTCCTCATACTAGAAGTCAGCTTCCATGACGTATGAGTTGAATGTAATGGAACTTTATATTGAGCACCGATAGGCTAGCTATGTGCGGTGATTCCTTCTTTTGGGAACTTTATCACTTCGGCCGGTGATTCCACCTCTTTTCAGTGTGGGGGTGACACTGGATTTCATGATGCTCACATGATCTATGTCTTTTAAAGTTAAAGTTCCCAATGAATGAATGAGGCCAGCCTCAAATGAATCATATAAAAAAATTAATGATACTGAAGGTGTTAGGATAGGATAATCAAGAGGTGAGCTAGACTCAGGTAATGACATTAGGTTATTCCTAATCATTGCACAGCAAACCCAATGAGAGTCTTAAACTACATCCTAGGTATAGCTGGTGTTAACAGTGGCCTGTGAATGAAATGAAATGAAGTATGTATGAATGGATGAAGCAGACTCTGTGTTTCTAATGAAGACTTTCTAGTTTAGCCATATGTTGAGCCCTCATTTTGGAAAGTCTAAATGCCAAGTCCATGATGACAAGGTCTCATGTTATATGAATGAATAATATGAAAGAAGTTATGTGTTATATGTCATGTGCTATGATATGTTCTATATGAAGATGTTATGTGTTGTGTGCAATACGATTATTATAATGATGCATGTTACTCTCATGGCATGACCTTCCTAACTCAATTTGGAAAGTTCACTAACTTTCGTAACCTCAATTTAGTAAGTCCACTGACTTAACCTTCCATAAATCATGTTGTTAGGAAAGAGATATTCCTTCTTATGCATGTCCTTGGTGTGTGCGTGCTTATACCCATACTTAGTACAAGTGAGTACTAATTCCATACAAATATCAACTTTTAGGTGCAGGCACAGGTGGGCAATAGAGTTATAGGTTCGTTGTTGCAGCTATCCGAATGTCAGCATTCATTCAGAGTTTTGTAGGTCCTCTTGCTTTTGAGAATGCTACTGTATTACATTCTAGCGTAGTTTTCGAATTGAGCTAGCGAAGCATGTTCCACTAGCGTTTCTTTCATGTTTTGATTCAGACTTTGTATTGGTGCCATTTTGGAAATTATACAATTAAGACTTAATGAACTATTTATTTCAGTTGCTTATCTCTTTAATATTAGATGATTGATGATGAACGATTATGAAGTGTTAAGAATGTTTATCAAGTATGTTTAAAGAATCAAAAGTTTTAAATTTTCAGCTAAAATTAACCTATGTAAAGTAATGATGACGTAAGTAGGCTTGTTTGCAACCTCTGAGTGGTCAACGATGCCGGTCTGGTCTGGGGTCTAGATTTTAGTCGTGACAAGGTTGTGATATCATTTGATTTCACCGTGATCGATGAAAACCATTGTATCTATGTAAAAAAGTCCAATGGAAAATTTGTAATTCTTTCTCTTTACGTAGATGATATTTTATTTGCTGAAAATAATTTGGAATATGCAAAAACTGTCAAGTCATGACTTTCAAAATCATTTGATATGAAATATATGGGTGAAGCAGATTATATATTGGGTGTTAAAATGCAAAGAGATTGTTCCAAGAAAATTTTTGAGTTTATCTCCAGAAACTTACATAAAGAAAATATTGGAACGTTTTCGAATGAATAGTTGCAAATCCATGGATACTCCTGTAGAAAGGGGTGAAACTTTAAGCCTTGAAATGTGTCCAAATACTGAAAAAGAAAAGGAAAGCATGTCTCAAGTTCCTTATTCTAGTGTTGTCGGGAGTTTGATGTATGTTATGATGTGTACTCGCCCAGACATTTATTATGCCATAAATATAGTTAGTAGGTATCAATCCAATCCTGGAAGAGATCATTGGAAAGATGTAAAGAGAATATTTCGATACATCAAAGGAACTACGGGTCATGCACTATGTTATAGTGGATCTGATTTATTCATAAGAGGTTATACAGATGCAGATTGGGCTATTGATCGAGATGATACAAAATCAACATCCGGTTATGCTTTCTTACTAAATGGTGGTGCTATTTCATGGAAAAGTAAGAAGAAAACTTGCACAGCTCTTTCAACAATGGAATTTGAATTTTTGGTTTGTGTGTCTGCAGTACAAGAAGTTGTTTGGTTAAAGACATTCTTTGAACATTTTAGTATAGCAAAGAATTTGAAGGGTCCCATGATTCTATATTGTGATAGTCAAGCGGTTACTGCATACACAAAGGATCCTGAGTATCATAGAAAAACAAAACACATCGACATCAAGTATAATTTTCTGAGAGACGTAGTGGAAAATGGAGAAATAACTTTACAATACATTCCTACATGTGAAATGATAGCAGATCCTTTTATGAAGGCCATCTCTAGAGACTTGTTTGAAAATCATGTTAAGGCTCTAGGTTTACGTAAAGTATGATGATATTTCAGTATCGTAAAATCATTTATTGTTATAATATTCTCCTCTATATATAAAACAATTGAATTTATGTTCAAATGTAGTATGCATGTGATATTTATTTTTTAAGAAAATAAAGTGTGTCAAACAAGTCGCATGATTGAATCTCTCACACGAGTAATCACTTCTTACGTCGAGGAACATGAAGAGATGAATTTCACCACCATATTAAGACTTGTTTTATGAACCAGACAAATGTTTCTCTAAGAAAATGAGTTTAAAGATACCTCGAAAAGAGAAACTAGGGTTAAGAATCTTGAGGTGTTTAAACCGAGATCTATACGATGTTGGATAATTTGGATGATGAGACACATACACCAGTATAAGGTAAAAACATTGTAGCACCTGTTTCATACCACGTGTGTCTAGCGATCAACGGGTCAATGAAAGAATATTCCCTGCTTCTTTATTGTGTGAGACCCAAAAAAGTTAAAATGACTTTTACATGAAATACCCTTTGACCTTTTGCTATTTCTTAAAGTTTCAATCGATGTTGCTTCTTTAGCATGTTACTAATAGTCATGAATGATTCGGCAATAAAGTGCATGTCTAGGAAAGAAGTTGAATAGGATCAGATAAATTCAAGTCAAAAGAAAAGACATTAAATGAATAATAAACTTATATACACAAGCCGGCTATTGCACTAACCATATTGGCATTGAGTGTAATTGTGCGTATAAAGTTAAACATGAACTCGAGTTACCTCTTTAAGATGATGAGGGATCAAAAAGAGTCTGGGGTATTGTGAGTAATGATGTCCTTTTTAATAATAATGAATTCTTTCCATATGTGATTGAATTCCTATGTAGGGATTGTAAAACCTTAAAGGTAAGCTCTTGATGCTCACAGATCGCATGAACTATTTGTCATATGAATTGTGTTTAGATGATGTAATGTTGGCTTGGGTCTTGTCTACCATGTTCAAAGTGGGAGATGTAAGTTTTGGATTTGGGTCGCCCATGTGGATTGACCCGACCCGAACAAACCCAAGATTTTTTTTAATAGAAAGAAAAGAGAAAAAGATAAGTATTAATTTAAAAAAGGGGTGGGAACAGTCACATGTAACTATTCCAACGTTAATAATTAACTTTTTTAAATTAAATTCTTTTTGGCTTTTTCTTTTGATTAACGGTTCAGAAAATGGAAAAAAAAAACACAAAAAAAAGAACAACAAACAACTCTAAAGTTTAGACTAAACCACAATAAGACATTTAGTTTGTGAAACTATCTTTGTTTCCTAGTGATTCAAAGAAGGATTTGGAGCAAATCATTCAATTCGTGAATTTTTATTCGCTACAACAATAAGAAGTACACAAATCTTGTACTAAACTTTGTTTAAATACTTTCATTGCTGGTTTAGTTTCACTCTCATTCACTCCACCTTCGTCTCAATTAGCCGATTTATTCACCAAGCCCTTAACATCAGAGTAACCTTTTTGGCAAGTTGGGTGTGTTTTCCTCGCCCTCCAACTTGAGGTGGGGAGGTGGTGGTGTAGATAATGGTGAAACAGTTATAAAGACAGAGGTTCGCTAAGTTTATGAAGATTAGTCATATATATATATATATATATATATATATATATATATATATATATATATATATATATATATATTATTCCTTGTATTTAATTATCTTTTAATTTTTTAAACAAAGTAGGACACTTAGTTTGTTAGATAAGTAGGACAGGTTTTATTGTTGGTCAGTCACGTTCTCAATTATCTTTACTCAGTTTGTTGTTCACGTATTTCGTAGTTGTATATATATGCATTTATACAATGATGTCAAACATACAAAAAAAAGAATTTTCTCCCAATCAATTTCTTGCTATCTTTTTTTTTCAGTAACTTGGCCTGATCTTAATACTTTTACTATTTTTTTAAATTTCATTTCATACAATGTTGATTCGATACAAAGAAAAATGGTTGTATTTCATACGGAATCATACATAGGTGGATAGATAAAAACATATTATTATCATCTTAATATTGTGTGAATGTAAGATGTCTAAAGAAAGGAGCAAAAATAGATTAATTATCTAAAACAAAATAGTCCTTGTAGGGAAATAAATGGTATAGGTTAATTAGACCTTCATCATGCCAGGCTCAAAGGGAATATCACTCTTGGGTAGCCAAGGGTCTCTTTTGTTAATGAAATTGTCGGCAGTGAATTGGTTAATAGCGTCTCCTGAAATTCCCTTTTGGTAACCTCTCCATGTTGAGATTTTTTTGTCAAGTGCAGCACCTGGTCCGATACTCTGCATAAAACATATGTGTATTCCAAAATCAGTTGTGTTCCATGATGACCATCTTGATGGATCGATGAATGCCTCAATATTTGATTGCATTATGATGGTCATGGAGTACTCCTTCTATGGACGTCCAAGATAGGCTTTAATGGTACTAGGGTACCCTGGCTGAGGCTTGATGTCACAATTCTGGATAACGAATGCAGAGTTACTATCTAGTTTATGTTACGTAGTGGAGCCTGATCAATATATATAACTGTTTACGCGGTTTCCACAGTGAGGTTGTCGGGGGTTTATGGGGGGCGGGAGCCCCCCATCCGAAGACGGGGTTCGGGTCAGCAGCCCGACCTAAATTTTAGGCTTTCCTATTTATTCTCTGTAATAAAAAATACTCTGATTTATTAATATAAATACACATCACCGCCGTGGAAGTTTACTCACGGGGTGTTACCATGAAATATTGGGTTTTCTCTTTCTCTCTCTAGATCTCTCATCTCTTTCTCTTGAAAGTTCTTGTGTTCTTCATTCATCTAGTGTGTGTGCGTGAATTCGATCCTAACAACTGGTATCAGAGCTAAGGAGATTCAACACGATCACTGAAGATGGATAGTTCAAAGCTTGGAATCGAGAAGTTTGATGGATCCGATTTTAGTTTCTGGAAGATACAGATCAAATATTATCTACACCTGAAAGATCTTCACGAACCGTTGACCGGGGTGAAGCCGGAATCCATGGCGGAGGAGAAGTGGAAACTCAAGGATCGCCAGGCTCTAGGGTTGATCCGGTTGACTTTGTCAAGAAACGTGGCGTTCAACATTGTGAAGGAGAAGACTACGTCCGGTCTGTTGAAGGCACTGTCAAACATGTATGAAAAACCATCGGCTATGAACAAGTTATATCTGATGCGTAGATTGTTCAATTTACAAATGTCTGAGAATGGATCCGTTTCTGATCATATAAACGAGTTCAATATGATTGTGAGTCAACTCAATTAAGGCGTTGATTTTGATGTCATATCTGCCCGAGTCTTGGGATACTGTTATGCTACGATTAGCAGTTCCCGTGGATCTGAGAAACTAAAGTTTGATGAAATCCGTGATGTTGTTCTTAGCGAAAGTATTCGCAAACGAGAAGTGGGAGATTCATTGGGAAGTGCACTCAGTGTTGATCGAAGGGGGAGAAGTAAGACGGAAGGCCAAAATCAACATGGTCGATCAAAATCAAAGAATCAAGGAAAATCCCTGAACAGATCAATCATGACTTGTTGGAACTGTGGAGAAAAAGGGCACTTTCGAACGAACTGTACAAAACCAAAGAAGAAATAGAATCAGAAATTTGGAGATGACAATGATTCTGAAAATTCAGCAGAGGACATTGGAGATGCTCTAATCCTTAGTGTGAACAGCCCGGTTGAATTATGGAATTTGGATTCTGGTGAATCTTTCCATTCATCTCCAAGCAAGGAGTTGTTCTAAAATTTTAAATCTGGAAATTTTGGAAAAGTATATCTTGTTGACAATAAAGCCTTAGAGATTGAAGGAAAGGGGGATGTTTGCATAAAGACCATCTCGGGAAACCAGTGGACATTGGAGGATGTCAGATATATTCTTGGGATCAAGAAAAATTTGATCTCTGTTTGTCAGTTGGATAGCACGGGATATGCAGCAGAGTTTGGAAATGTTCGTGGAAGATCATGAAAGGTGTTGTGGTAGTAGCTCATGGCACCAAATCTGGAACCTTGTACACCACTGCAGGGTGTATAAACATGGTCGATGTTGCTGAAGGTGCTTCCGGTTCATATCTGTGGAACAACAGACTTGGACACATGAGTACTAAAGGAATGAAGATGCTGGTTGCAAAAGGAGAATTAGAGGGTCTAAAGTCTGTTGATATGGGTCTTTGCGAGAGTTGTGTTATGGGCAAACAGAAAAGAGTAAGCTTCACAAAGACTCCTAGAGAGCCAAAGAAAGTGCAGTTGGAAATGGTCCATACAGATGTTAGGGGACCATCTCCAGTATCATCACTTGGAGGATCCAGATTCTATGTTACCTTCATTGATGATTTCAGCAGGAAGGTATCGGTTTACTTTTTGAAGCATAAGTCAGATGTGTTTGCAACTTTCAAGAAGTGGAAAGCTGAACTTGAGAATCTGACCGGTTTGAAAGTCAAATGCCTAAGGTCTGACAATGGAGGAGAGAATGACAAATCAGAGTTCAAGGCATTTTGTGCAGCTGACGAAATCAGATTGATGAGAACAGTTCCTGGTAAGGCAAGGCAGAATGGAATTGCTGAGACGATGAACAGAACATTGAATGAGCGTGCAAGGAGTATGAGGATACATTGTGGGCTGCCCAAAACACTTTGGGCGGATGTTGTGAGCACAGTTTCATACTTGATCAATAGGGGACCATCAGTTTCTTTAGGGTTCAAGATTCTAGAGGAGGTGTGGATAGGAAAAGAACTCAAGTACTCACACTTGAGGACTTTTGTTTGCACTTCTTATGTTCATGTTGATCTAGAAAAGAGAGACATGCTTGATGCCAAGGCTGTGAAGTGTTACTTCATAGGCTATGGTTTGATTTGTTTGGTTACAGATTTTGGGATGACAAGAACAGAAAGATCCTGAGACATTGTGACGTGACATTTGATGAGTCTGTCCTGTACAAGGACAGAGAGAAGAAGGTTCTAGAGATTACAAAGCAAGTGCGAGTTGAGGTTGAGTTGGAGAAGAGTAACCCCACAGATGTCGAAGCAAATACTCAACCAACTCCTACTGAAGAATCTAAAGTGGAGCAAGTTACACCTGAGCAGGTGTTAAGGAGATTATCCAGATCCATGAGGGCACCAGATAGGTATTCACCTTCATTACACTATCTATTGCTGACTGATGAGGGGGAACCAGAGTCTTTTGATGAGGCCCTACAGATGGACGATTCGATCAAGTGGGAGCAAGCAATGGATGATGAGATGAGGTCACTTGAGAAGAACGACACATGGGTGTTGACTGAGTTACCTGCAGGGAAGAGAGCTTTGGTGAACAAGTGGGTGTTCAGAATCAAGACTGAACCAGATTGCAAAAGAAGGTTCAAGGCTCATTTAGTGGTTAAAGGATATTCACAAAGGAAAGGTATTGATTATACTGAAATATTTTCTCCTGTTGTGAAGTTAACCTCTATTCGAATTCTGTTGAGTGTTGTTACATCGGAGAATTTGCATCTAGAGCAAATGGATGTAAAAACAGGTTTTTACATGGAGATCTGGACAAAGAGATCTATATGCAGCAACCGGAAGGATTTGTTGTTCCAGGCAAGGAACACATGGTGTGCAAGCTCACCAGGAGCTTTTATGGACTAAAGCAAGCACCAAGGCAGTGGTACAAGAAGTTTGACTCCTCCATGACCAAGAGTGGATTCTGCAAATTGGGGATGAATATTTCTCGGGATAGATCTGCTGGCACTTTAAATCTATATCAGGAGATTCAGGATTAATGATGCTAAACCCAGGACTACTCCATTGGCAAATCACTTTAAATTGTCAAAGGAGCAGTCACCCAAGACTGCCGAGGAGCATGATCACATGGCACTTGTTCATATGCTTCAGCAGTTGGTAGTTTGATGTATGATATGGTCTACACTAGACCTGATATAGCACATGCAGTAGGAGTTGCTAGCAGGTACATGGCGAACCTTGGGAAAGAGCATTGAGAAGCTGTGAAGTGGCTTCTGAGATATCTGAGAGGTACATCCAGTACTTCACTTTGTTTTGGAAAAGGCAAGGTGATTCTACAGGGTTTTGTGGATGCTGATCTTTGTGGGGATGTTGACTCAAGCAAGAGTACATCCGGGTACATTTACACCATAGGTGGAACAGCAATGAGTTGGATGTCCAGGCTTCAGAAGTGTGTTTCTCTTTCATCTACTGAAGCTGAGTATGTGGCAATAGATGAAGCTGGGAAAGAGATGATATGGCTGGCAGATTATCTTGAGGAATTGGGCAAGAAGCAAAGCGAGAAGATTCTTTACTCAGATAGCCAGAGTTCCATACAGTTGGTGAAAACTCCAATTTATCATTCGAAGACAGCACATCAGAAGGCGATACCATTTCAATCGCAGGGCAGTGGAGGATGGTGATATGTGCTTGGAGAAGATAGAGGGTGCAAAGAACCCGGCAGACATGTTGATGAAATGTGTTGATGTTGGGAAATTGAGGTTATGTAAAACCTCGGTTGGTCTTCTGTAGTTGTTGCTACAGATGTTGCGGTGCGGTAAAGATGTTGATTGTGAAGAGATTTTTTTTTGAGACTGTATTTTTTGGATGACTGAGTTAGTCTCCAAGTGAGAGAATTGTTAGGTAGTGGAGCCTGATTAATTTTAGGATTTCCTATTTATTCTCTATTTTAGGCTTTCCTATTTATTCTCTGTAACCAAAAATACTCTGATTTATTTATATAAATATACCTCACAACCGTGGAAGTTTACTCACGGGGTGTTACCACGAAATATTGGGTTTTCTCTTTCTCTCTCTAGATCTCTCATCTATTTCTCTTGAAAGTTCTTGTGTTCTTCATTCATCTAGTGTATTTGCGTGAATTCAATCCTAACAGTTTAGACTTTCCTTGAGCAGTGACCATGCAAGCTTGTGTATCACCTGGTTTCCTCACAATCAATTGGCAGTTTTGGAAGCATCACCAAAATAGAAATCAATGTTGCCTGTAATGATAGAGTCACGGAACAATTATCTGTATGAGTGAGCGTATAGTATGTCTTGGAAACCATCGATTTTGTAGTTGTAGACAATTGCTTTATCAGCATTAATCCTCAATGCAACAGCTTGTTCTTTTTCTGGTCCTGTTGTGTTTTCAATACCGATGTCCCTGATAACGAACCTTTCACCAAAAACACCAAGGGAGGTTGTATGCCATGTTACTACAGCGCCACCATTCTTACTCCCTTGTCACCCAGTGACAGTGGCGGTAGCCATAAATTTCACAAAGGGTATCCAAAAATTATATACGAGTATATTTTTTGTTTTGGATGAATGAGTGCACTAGAAATTTTAAAAATTGAAGTACCTAATATACATGAAAATTTTTGGAAAGAAGAGATGAAAAGATGAATGAGTGGACTAGAAAATTTAAAAATTAAACTATGTAATAAACATGAAATTTGTGGGATAAAAAATACCAAATATATATGAATTTAAAAAAAAACGAGGAAAAATTTTGAAAAAAAAAAACTTGAAGCTACTGCTAGGGAAATTTGAACTCACAAGCGCTTAAATGTTTGGCTCTTTCAAGACACCTTAAACCACTAGGCTGCACCTTAAACCACTAGGCTACACCTTGTTGTGTTAAGGGTGTCCAAAATACATTATTTAACCATTTTGTATATTATTTTACTTGTATATACTATATAATTTGCCGACGAAGGGTGTCCAATAGTATATAGCTACGCCCGTGCCCAGTGATTATGGTCTTGGTTGGCCCTTCACCAATAAACACAACATTTGCCTATCTTTTCAATTTCAATGTGTTCCTTGTATGTACCGGCCTTGATCAGAATAATGAAAGGAGTTGGATAGTTCGTGGGGACAGCGTTAAGTGCTCCTGAATGGTCTTGTATTGTCCGTCACCACTTGAAAAAACCACAACATTAGGCTTGGAGGGAGAAATTTGAAGGAGTTTACGGCTACTGGCTTCAACAAATGAGTCACTGTTTGATAACAATTTGCGGGTAAGGCCTGTGGTTTCTGTGATCGTTTCACCGAAGTTGTTGACCATGGAAAGAGCATTGATACTCATCTCTTTTGTATTCATTATCTTCATCATTTCATCGCGGGTTGCACTCTGTTCTGATTTGATAAAACCATCTCAACAAGTCTCTTCATAGGCAATCATAGTGCTAAGCCATGTCTTGAGGTCTTCCACCACATCCTTGATCTTAGAGAAATCGAAGTTCTCAATCTTAGCGATAGAGCGTCTTTGGTGTAAGGATCACTGGCAGCTTTCTTAATTGGCTCGGTGTTTTTAGGGCATTCTTGATGTCTGACACAGGCTGGCACCACAAGAACAGAAGCTATTCCACCGATTACCACCTTCTTTGCAATTTTATCAAATCACATGCTAAGCCAATCATAGTTTTGAAAAAGCCATGAAGTTTTTGACCTTTAGTTTTAAATGTGTGTGTGCATGTGTTTGGGGCAAAAATAATCATATGATAATTTGTTACAGCCGTTTTCAAAACTAAAGGTCAAAAACTTCATGCCTTCAAGAAAATTTAATTTATTTTTGTAAAATAATAATTGAGTTGTCACTTAATTTTTAGAAAATTAAGAAAACCATTTAAAAAGATAATTTTGAAATTTTTTCAATGAACTTAATTTTAAGGGTTCAAGTGATCCTCTCAGAAAAGTTATATGTGGTTGACCAACGAATTAAATATGTTAATAATGAAAATATTTAAGAATTATTCGTGAAAAGAACTTATTTAAAAATGAACAGAAATTTATACTTAAACATTCATACTATTTCAAGAAATGAAATAATTCTAATATGGAAGTTTCAGAAATAATTCTAGCTTAATAATTTATTCGAATCAAAATTTTCAACTAAGCGAGTAGCTCAAACACTTAAATATGAATATGTATTATTTGATAACTATTAAAGAATATGAAAAATATTTTAAGTCATCCTGACAAGCCTGGATTTGCCCAAAAGACAAGTTAGTTCACTTAGCATTTGTGAAAAAGATACATTTTTTTTTATTTAAGTCAATTGCGTAGACCTTGTATTGTTTGTAATCATGGAAGGATTTGACATTTATCCCTACCTTGTTAATAGAACTTCAAAATATACATGAGAGGTGGGCTACACCACGTCTCCCCGGTTACATGTCAAAAGATATTTCTAAGACTTCGGTTGAACACTTCCTTAGTGAGAACACTATTAATTAAAGACACTCTAATTAGTGAAATAAAGGTATTAATTCAAACTCTTAATTTCTCGTTGAGGATTCAATAACAAATCCACTGAAATATCATTAGGTAGTGTATGAGAAGGATAAAGTGTATGCAGAACATATTACTATCTCAACGAGATAGAGAGACTGCTTCTGAAAGACTCTCGATTCAAGTTTATCAAATCCAAGTAATTATATAAGAAAATAACAATCAAAAAAGCATAGTCATTAATTAATAAGAAAAACAATGCAAAGTCTACACGAAAAAAATACTAACAAGAGTAAAATATTGTAATCAAACACAATAACAACATATGGAAGGAACTACAAGGGTACGACTATTACTATGACAGACAAACAAACAAGCCTAAACCTTCGCAAGGCAACACACCCTCCATCCCTTCTATCCCTCTACCTTAATCAAGGATCTATACTCCTTCCTATCTAGATTCATGACCTCGATAACATGAAATTGTGATATATATTGTATAATCACCTTTTTCTCAATACTTCTTTGGCCTACATATATCCTTCGTGAATCTCCAACAACTAGATTCTCACTCCTCCTCACTGCGGCACCAGTGCACCTCTTATGCACATGTCTAAACAATCTTAGTCTCGCTTCCCACATCTTGTTCTTCACATAGGTAACTCTCCTCTTCTCCCAGATAACCTCATTCTTAATCTTATCACTTCTAGTATGCTCACACATTTATCTCAACATATGCATCTACGAAACATGCATCTTTTGTACATATGAGTTCTTGACTGGGCAACACTCCAACCTATATAACAAGAACAGTCTAAACACCAATTTGTAGAACTTACCTTTAAGTCTAGGTGGTACCTTCTTATCATACTAAACTCTAGAGGCAAGCCTCCATTTCATCCATGTTGCTCTAGTGGGATGTGTGACATCATCATTGATGTGATCGTTACCCTGTATTATGAGCCCAAGATACTTAAAACTTTCTCTCTTTGAAATAGTTTAAGTGGAAAGCCTTACTTCCACGTTCACTTTATATGACACGCTATTGAATTTGAACTCCAAATATTCTATTTTGGTCATGCTCAACATGGACCCTTCGAACTCTATATTCTCTTTCCAAATCTCCAACCTAGCATTAACTCAATTTGGTGTCTTATCAATCAGTATTATGTCTTCTGCAAATAATATACACATAGGAACCTCTTCCTGAATAGAGCACATCAGTTCATCTATCACCAAGACAAATAGGAAAGCACTAAGAATTGATCCCTTATATGAAGTGTAGCCTCATCGTAACTAGTAAGTGCTCTGAGTCTTTTCCGATTGTTCTATCATGACCCAGACCGTCGTTATTGGAACCTACACTACAACTTGGTGGGAGAACCACTACTAGTTATCAACTAAAGCAATAAACCTACAAACTAAGGTATTAACGTTACGGAAGCAAGTTAAATAACTAAAGACAATGTTCCATTACTAAACAATGGTCTAACAACTAACTAATAATGTGGAAGATAAACCTAGAATCTGAAAGTCAATGTACTAAAATTATAAACAAGAACCAAATCTAACAATAATTTCTTGTGAACTATCTAACTAACTAAAACAAGGTCTATGTCCAAAAATGGTGGACATAGACTAAAGAAAATTTTATGGAAATTCGAACGATGTGTCTCACCCTTGAACTCGAAGTGATCACTGATCTCCTAAGAGAGGTCTATCAACAGTCGTGCGAAGATGCGTTGTACTCAACAAAATTATGATCAAGTGCAGAATCAGTACACAACCACGGTGTAGTGGTAGGTCACGTGGCTATCCCACTAGTGTAACATAAACAAGCAAGTACAGCATTATAAAACTTGCATAAATATCAACATATTCAATACTATCACAAGAACAACAACACAGTTCACATGTTATATCATGTAGTTGGTCCTCTCACGGAACCCAAAATCAAATTGTTAGCATGCTAGAATGTGGAAATTAATCCATTGTATGCCAAACATGAAAATCGATCCCAATTACCATGTCGAAATGTGAAAATCCGATTCATGTTAGAGTGTCATAACGTGGCAGTTGATCACAATCACATATCACAATAACACATCAAGATCACACATTCAAGTCATAATTTCATGGTGTCAATATTCATATTTCTCATTTCAACATCTATGATAAATATTGTGTTATGTATACACATACAAGTATCATAACGAAGAAAAGAAAATGTATATCATATAATAATAGAATCAAAACCATCACCTACCTCAAAACAATCTTGAAACCCTCGACAAATTGATCCATTCCTTTCTGGATTCGTTCCGCTTGTTCGTGGTCTATAAATAACAATTCATGTACAGGATTCAATAAGGAAACACTCAATTCCAAAAATGTTAACAAACTATGAACCTTAGTTCAAAACCCATGACCCCAACTAGTCAATTTATGGTTACTTCCACCATAGGACTCTTCAAGAAATCCTTCCTCGTTAATATTGACCCATTCTAAAAGTATATACTGATTGAAAAACGAATTCAGGAAGTGAAAACCTTACATCTAGTTTCAAGAATGGTGGAAAATGAGTTGGAATAGCTCAAGGGTCGTCTCTTTACTCAAAAAGTCAAAAAGTACAAAATAAAGTCATCTAAGGGTTTTATTTATGATTTTAAAATCCTCCATCCTGCTACAGCAACACCCATCCTGTTGTAGCGGCATCGCTGCAGTGGCAGTATTCCTGCTGAGCGGCACAAATTAGACCAGTGAGCTTTTTTTAAAAAAACTCAAAAATTACGTATATCTATTCTCATCTCTTCCGCTACAACGGTACCCATCCTGTTATAGCGGCGTCGATGCAGTGACACAAAACGAGACAGTGAGCTCCTTAAGGGTATTTCACTGCTCCCTTTTTACAATACCCTCTTCACCCACTATGCTCAGAAAATGCTCTTAACGTCAAAATCAATTCCCAGTGATTAACTTATCCAAATTCGATTTTGTAAAGTTGTACGAATTTCTTTACGAGTTATCTATCCATTCATGTAATAAAATCTACATTTACTCCATCCATTGCTACCGGATTTTTCTACCCCTTGATGACTCTAATTTTCTCCAAATCTAGACAAGGTTGGAAATATGCTAGTCATATGAAAAGTTTTTCCGACCCCGATTTTCCCCATTGGCATTTCTAAAAGACGAAACCGTTTGTTACAGTAGATACCAATTTATCTATCAGTCGTCCTCGGGTGATCAACTAAGGAAAAGTAGTCTAGAGAAGGAACAAGGTAGTACCTGATTCGACGAACAATTGTGGATACTAGTCTCGCACATCCTTCAGTCTCCCAAGTAGCTTCCTCAACTGGACGATGCTTTTATTTACCTTTTACAGACTTAATCTCTTTGGTCCTGAACTTTCGAACATCACGATCAAGAATAGCAATCGATTCCTCCTCATATTGGAGGTCCTTGCCTAGCACTATTGAGTCCCACTTAATGATATACTCTCCATCACCGTGATAGCTCTTAAACATAGACACATGAAATACGAAATGTACATCGGACAAGTTTGAAGGTAGCGTCAATCCATACGCCACCGTTCCTACACATTCAAGAATCTCAAAGGGACCAATATATCGAGGACTCAACTTACCCCTGTAAACAAGTCTCATCACCCCTTTCATGGTTATACCTTGAGAAGAACATTCTCGCTGGTTTGGAATTCCATGTCTCTCACTTTGTGATCCGCATACTCCTTTTGTCTACTCTACGTAGTTAGAAATTTAGCTTGAATGCTCCTCACCTTATCTTGAGCGTGATTCACTAAGTCAATCCCCTAAAGGTTTTACATCTCAGGATTCAAACCAACATATGGGTTATCTACATCCTCTCCCATATAACGCTTCAAATGATGTGATATCAATGCTCTAGTGATAACTATTATTATAAGAGAACTCACATAATGGTAGGAACTTATCCCAATGCCCTCCAAAGTCAATTACTCAACACGTTTTCAAAACACTTGTATAGTCCTTTCTGATTGTCCATCCGTCTGCGGATGGAAGGTTGTACTAAATGTGAGCTGCGTGACCAATTTAACATGCAACTTCCTCCAAAACTTAGAAGTGAAAAGGGTTCCACGATATGATATGATGGAAAGGGGCACACCATGCAACTTTAGTATCTCCTTTACATAAATCTTAGTCAATTGTTCAGCATTCTAATCCACTCTGACCGAGGTAAAGTGGACTGGTCTAGTAAACCTTTCAACCACTACCCAAACAGAATCAAATTTCCCAAAAGTCTTGAGGCTAACCACTAAGCACTGCTTTTATATATATATATATATATAAATCCTCTCTTGGCTCTTGTTACTATTTTGCTGCGTCTTAGTTATCTTGGAATTTTACTGATAACTTACTAGCTGTCTTTGTTATTGTTGATTAGTTTTAAGTTATAGGATGAACGAGAAAATGAAAAGAAAATAATGGTTGTAGAACAAAGGAAATAGGAAATATAATTTTGAATAATTACAAAAAATTACAGGGTGAATGGTATATGTAATTACACCTTCATCATGCCAGCTTCATAGGGAATATCAGAAATTGGTAACCATGGCTGTTGTGTATTAATGAATTTACCGGCAGTGAAGCTGTTAATAACGTCTCCTGAAATATCCTTTTGGTAACCTCTCCATGTGGAGACTCTTTTGTCAAGTGCAGCACCTGGTCCTCTATTCTGATACTCTGCATAAAAACATGTGTGTATTCCAAAATCAGTTGTGTTCCATGGTGACCATCCTGATGGATCGACGAATCCATCAATGTTTGATTGCATTATGATGGTCTTGGAAAACTCCTTCCATGGACGTCCAAGATAGACTTTGACTGGTGGATTGGCGCTAGTGAGTGCTGGATCAGCCTTGATGTCACAATTCTGGATAACGAATGTTCCAAAGGAATCTTTTCTCATCCTTCCTTGAGCAGTGATCATGCAAGCTTGATTAGGACCTGGTTTCCTCACAATCAATTTGCATTTTTGGAAAACAGCACTTGCATCACCAAACAAGAAATCAATGGTGCCTGTAACGGTACAATCACGATAAAATTGTCTTCCTGAGTGAGCGTATAACGTGTCTTGGTAACCATCGATATTGCAGTTGTAGATAACAGCCCTATCAGCATTAATTCTCAATGCAACGGCTTGTTCTTTTGTGGGTCCTGCTGTGTTTTCAATACCCATGTCCTTCATAACGAAACCATCACCACAAACACCAAGGGTGGCTGTATGCCATGTTGATATACGGTTAGGAACTACTGCCTGGTCACCGGTGATTATGGTCTTGGTTGGGCCTTCACCAATAAACACAACATTTAGCATGTTCTTTTCGATTTCAATGTGTTCCTTGTATGTACCCGCCTTGATCAGGATAACGAAAGGAGTTGGACTGCTCCTGGGGACAGCTTGAAGTGCTTCCTGAATGGTCTTGTATTGTCCGCCTCCACTGGCAGAAACCACAGCATTAGGCTTGGAGGCAGATATTTGAAGGAGCTTACGGTTACTGGCTTCGACAAATGAGTCACTGTTTGATAACAATTTGCGGGTAAGGCCTGTGTTTTGTGTGATCATTTCACCGAAGCTGTTGACCATGGAAAGAGCATTGCTACTCAGCTCCCGGGTGGTGCTCATTAGCTTCATCATTTCGTCACGGGTTGCACTGTATTCTGATTTGGTGAAACCATCTAAACAAGTCTCTTCATAAGCAACGACAGCGCTAAGCCATGACTTGAGGTCATCCACTATATCCTTCATCTTAGAGAAATCAAAGTTCTCAATCTTAGCGATAGAGCCCCTTAGTTCCTCAACGGCTAGATCAAACACCTCTTCACAAGCAAGGAGAGCGTCTTTGGTGTAAGGATCACTGGCAGCTTTCTTAACTGGCTCAGTGTTCTTGATGGCATTCTTGATGTCTGCCACAGTGGCTTCGAATGCAACCTTGATGTAGTCCTTTGGATCGGACACATTCTTTGCTGCGGAGAGGGTCTTTTCACAAGTTTGTTTGTATGGTGTGGGTTGACACATAGATTCAACTGACTTTGTTGAAGTTGCAACTCCATTTGATGAAGTGTCAGAATCATGTTTAGTCAGGGTGACACAGGCTGCCACCACACAAGCCACCACAAGAACAGAAGCTATTCCACCAATTACCACCTTCTTTGTCATTTTTTTGGTTTTTTGATTTTTTTGGATTTTTTTTATGGGGGGAGTTCCCTATGAAACAACCCCTATGGTTCTTCTTGTAAGTGAAGAACTCAGAGGGGTTTTATTGAAGGCTGTGTTTATTTCCTGTTGATTATTTTTCATATCTGATTTCTATCTTATTTATATATGGAGGAGCAACAAGTTTTGTTTGGATTGCCTTAAATTTCTCTTTGGAATAGTGTCTGACCACTCTAATTCGTAAGGTGTGATTTTACTTTGTCAATACTATTAGATTTGTTCCCTTCCTTTAGTTGTTCCCCTAAAAAATAGTATGACTTCTCATTCCTTGCTTAACAAAAAACCATCAAAACATTATTTTTGTGAAATTTTCATTTCCATTGGACTTCCCTTTTTGATACTTATTACTTTATTAATTAATCGAAATAATTGAGTTGTCACTTAATTTTTAGAAAATTAAGAAAACCCTTTAAAAAGATGATTTTGAAAACCTTTAAAAAAACTTAAGTTTAAAGGTTCAAGCGATCCTCTCAGAAAAGTTATATGTGGTTGACCAACGGATTAAATAAGTTAATAATGAAAATATTCAAGGATTATTTGTGAAAAAAAAAACTTATTTAAAAATGAACAGAAATTATTTGATACTTAAACATTCATAATGTTTCAAGTAATGGAATAATTCAAATGTTGAAGTTTCAGAAATAATTTTAACTTAACAATTTATCCGAATCAAAATTTTCAACTAAGTGATTAGCTCAAATGCTAGCTTAAACAAGAATATGTATTATTTGATAACTATGAAAAAATATGAAAAATATTTTAAGTTATCCTGACAAGCCTGGATTTGCCCAAAAGGCAAATTAGTTTACTTAGGATTTGTGAAATAAAGATAATATCATTTTCTAATTTAAGTCAATTCCACAAACCTTGTATTTATAATTATCAGAGGGTTTGACATTGATCCCTACCTTATTAATAGAACTTCAAAATAGACATGAGAGAACAGCTACACCACATCTCTCTAGTTACATGTCAAAAGATATTTCCAAGACTTAGGTCGAACACTTCCTTAGTGAGAACTATTAAAGATACTCTAATTAGTGAAATAAAGAATTGTTTCAAAATCATAATTTCTCATCGAGGATTCGATAACAAATCCACTGAAATATCATTGAGTGGAGTATGAGAAGGGGTATGGTGTATGCAAAATATATTACTATCTCGTGGAGATAGAGAGAAGCATTCTGAAAGACTCTTGGTTCAAGTGTATCAAACACAAGAAATTTAATAAGAAAAAAAATAATGAAGAAGCATAGTCATTAATTAATAAGAAAAATACTGCAAAGTCTACACAAAAAAAACACTAAGAACAATAAAATATTGATAATCAAACACAATAACAGCATATGGCAAGAACTAAAAGGATATGATTAGTACTACAACAGACACTAACAAGCCTAAACTTTCACAAGGCAACACATTGTCCATCCCTTCTATCCCTCTACCTTAATCAGCGATCCACCTATCTAGGGTCATCTCCTCAATAACATGAACTTGTGTCATATCTTGTCTAATCACCTACAGTCATGTCAATAACATGAAGTTGTGTCATATCTTGTCTAATCACCTTTTCTCAATACTTATTTGGCCTATATCTACCCTTATATGAAGTGTAGCCCCATCTTAACTAGGAAGGGCTCCGGGTCTTCTCCCATCGTTCTAACCATAGTCTTGGTTCCCTCATGCATGTTCTTTATTTTCCCAATATAAACCATCAGGATACCTTTAGCCTTCAAACACATCGAAGGGACATTCATCGGGACTTCCTCATATGTTTTTTTCAAGATCAATGAACACCATATGTAGATCACTCTTCCTTTTCATATACTTCTCCACTAGTCTCCGCATAAGGTGGATGACTTTAACATTCAATTGCCTAGGCATGAATCCAAATTGATTTCAAAAATGGACACCCCACTCCTCACTGGCATCTCGAACATTTTCTCTCACACCTTTAGAACGTGGCTTAACAATTTTATACCATGCAATTATTACAAAATTAGAGCTTTAAATATCATCTTTTACACTCCACCTCCATTCGTCGAGCATTTTCATCATCTTAAAATAGTATTCAACAATCCAATTAACCACTCCATATCTACTTAGGGCTCGTTTGACCATAGATTTTCCAAATAATATGGGGAAAAAGTTGACAAATAGTGTTTGTCCATACAATTTGTCATTATTTGGCAATATATTTGGCAAATATCTGAAATTCCCAAATAATAGTTTTTTCTAGTGTTTAGGTCAAATCTCATTATTTAGAATCTTTTGATGAATAATTTAGTGAATATTAAATGATGATATGGTTGCTAATCAAAATGATGAACAATCGGCTTAGGGTATCAAAATCATGTACTTTGTCTATTTCACGATGTATGGAATGATGCTTGTTGCACTCACTTCAAACTACCACAATACTCTCGTGTCATGGACACTATTTGTTATTGTTGCAACGAAGATCCAATTGACTTATAATACAAACTTATAGTTAGTTTTGATAGTTTTTAAAACTTATGGGTATTAATCATATTTTTCTAAAAAAGTGAAAGATATTTCTCAAATACTATGGTCAAATACATGGTGAAATTTCACCCAAATGATATATACGAATAATATTTGAAAATCTATGGTCAAACACTAGCTTAGCTTGAACTGTTCCAGAATTCTATCAAGTGTAATCGATCTTCCCTTACTAATCATATCATATATCATATCATATATTATCATATATTATTATAAGTGGGAAGAACCCAAGTCAAAAGTTGAATTACGATTTTACCCTTCTATAAATTAAAATGTTATAATTAGTTTAATTAAATAATAATAACTTTTGAATTTTCTTAGATTAATTCCTATTATTATTATTATTAAAAGTGAAAAGCTTTTAGCTTCAAAATTGATTACCATTTTACCCCTACTATAAATTAAAATATTTAATTAGTCAAATATTAGAATTCTCAATAAGTTTTTTCTAATATATATTTGTATTCATAATCGAATTTTTATGCAACCTATAATTACAATATTTAATATGTATTAACCTCTCACAATTGAATTATTATTATTAATAATAATTATGATAAAAATCTTATTTTGGATACCTTAAGTATAAGTTAAATAAAATTTAATTAATTAATTTTTCAGTTACATAAATTGAAAGGGATTTGGAAGTGGAAAAGTGGTTGTTTAATGTCCAGAGTCATACATGATTAATTGCTTTAAATTAACACATCATGTATTACATTACCAAACTCTTACAATACATATAATTTGTCTTCTCATTTTCTTAATTTGACTCATCAAATTCTAACACTTTTAAATTAGTAACCAATCTTTGTTAATAAACATCAGTAGAATTTTAATAGTTCATTAAGTATTGAAATGTAAGTTAATTAGTATTATGTCAAAAGGAATTTGAAAGAACATAAAATAACACTATATAAAGGTAACAAATGATTTCCATTTCCTTCAACTTTTGTTTCTTTAGTTAAACATCTAATAAGTTTCTTTCTTTTCCGTTAAATTTTTTCTTTTGCATGATTTTGCATGAACTAAAGAAAATGGGAAATGGAGAAACATGTAGAGTTGATAAACGTTGGAATTAAATAATTGTCATTTCAATTTACATGCAACACTAAACATTCATTGAATGATATATGAAGACTACCATGTCCGTAAGGAGTGCTAGCAGAAATTCATGAGCTATGAAAAGGAGGAAGTTGATTTCTTTGGAATACTGATTTTAGAATTTTCATAATTGATTTTATTCTTATAATGTACTGTAATTATAATTGCATGCGACTATAGATAAAATGATATGTTATTTGTGTATTTGGAGGAGTTATAAAATGATATCTTGTAGTAGCCTTCATGGCATCATGTGATTGGTATTGAAAAAATTATATTGTAATATTTTTGTATTTTGCAATGTTTCTTTATATATATCTTCATATTTGAACTTACTAATTTATTTTACAAAAGAATTAGGAGTACATGCATCATATATAAATGTAGTATCAAACTTTTAAAAGGAAAATTTTCTTTCATTTTGATAAAAACTATTATAGCTATTACAAGATATAGGGATCTTCACTTAAATAGTCGGATATATTTACTATTACTTTTCTAGCCGATATATGTATATATATATATATATATATATATATATATATATATATATATATATATATATATATATATAATTTTTTATATAGATTAATAAATAGGATGAACAATTATTTATTTAATTCTTCAAAAATAATCTTAGTTACAAATTTTTGCTATTTTATTTTTAAAACGAATATGTATGTAGTTTTTAAAATATTATTAATGGGAAACACACGCAACGCGCGTGCATGGAAACTAGTATTATTATAAGTGGGAAGCTTCTAACCTCAAAATTGAATTACCATTTTATCCTTATTTTACCTCTAAAATAAATTAATATTAATATCTATTTAATTAACTAAATATTAAGTAAAAGTTATATTTAAATTCATACATCAAATAAAATTTTAATGCATCATATATTCATGTACTAATTAAATGTAGATAATGAAGAGTCTAATAACCTTTCAATTTTAATTTGTAAGATAAGTGGGGGTAATGAAGAGTCTACCAAACACACTCATACAACATTATATATATTTCTTGTTTTATTCAAGTTTGTAATCATCCTGCATTCTTACAGTAGTTGATTTTCATTACTAGTTTGTAATTATAAGAATTCTTACTATTTTATTTATTTGTATTCTTTAAAATTTCATGCATATTCATCTTCTTTTTGTTGAGAAATATGTAAATTATGATAGTTACAAGATGAATATACTCCAATATGAAGTTGTAAGTAAATATTTTATTTTTCACATCTCCATCGTTTTGAGTTTTTAAATATAACTTCGTAGTTGATTACTGTATTTTTGTATTCATCCTTTCTTCTATTTTTAGGATATATATAGTAAAACTAATCACATTTTGTATTTATCATTAATTATTTTGAGGGTAAACATGTTAAATCCCATAGAATAGTCATTGTTTGATAATCATTTATCTTTTTAAATCAATATATTTGTATTTTTTCCTTTTTATATGTAATCTCAAATGTTTAAAAAATTCATGTACTTAACTGTTATAGAAAGGTAAAAAATAAGTGCAAAAGTAAAAATAAATAAAAAAAATCATTTATATATATATATATATATATATATATAGATATATATATATATATATATATATATATATATATATATATATATATATCTATATATATATCTATATATATCCTTTCCTATATATTTTAAGAAATATAGTTTCTTTGTTCTTAACATATCTTTATTTACTTCTTTTTTTTTCGTTTGAAATTGTAATTTTTTCAATAAATTTGATGGTATACCGCCCAAACATTTTGTAATATTTTTCTTTATACGTATCTTTTTTTATAGACAATTTCTTTTTTGATTATTAAAACTTATGTTTAGTTATTAAAATATATTAATTCCTCTGATAAAATAAAATTTTTATTTTTCATGAAGTATTTAATATATCAAACCTTCAACATCTAACACAAGATTTTCATGTTATATTTTGTGCAGAGTTATATTCTTGTGTTAAACTTACATATAAAAGGACTTAGATTTGAACTTAGCTATATAAATTAAAATTTGCTAATATCAATTAAGGGATAAACGTCCGATGCACGTTTTGAGAACTAGTATTATTATAAGAGGGACAAAAAAAGTTGAAAGTTAAATTACAATTGTACCCCACCTATAAATTAAAATCTTATAAAAGCATTTAATTATTTAATTTAAATATTAAATTATATCATTTAAATAAAAATGTGGATATCTTTTGCACTTCCTTAGATTAGTTCCTAATATATATATATATATATATATATATATATATATATATATATATATATATATATATATATATATATATATATATATATATATATATATATATATATATATATATATATATATACGAGATATATGGGAAAATTATGGCATATGCTCTCGCGCTCGTCATGATGAATGATGTGCCTCACGATACCAACTGCACGAAACTTCAAATCGTCATGATGAATATGGTCCTATTGGCTTGAGGGTTTTATGTTGTCTCTCCATATAGGGGATAAAAAATCAATAATACGGAAATCAATATGCGGCTCTTCGGTAAAGATGCAGAGAAGTAAACTCATGAAGACTTAAGATTCTATTTTCTATGGAATCAATTCTCTCCCCATTCAAGCTCTCCTACGCCAAGATACAAACGTTTTGGTGAGACTCCACTAATCAGCAAAACAATAATGATAGAATTGAAGAGCAACGTTGAAAATTAATTATCGTCAATCCATGAAGATATTTACCTTGAATTTTGGATATGTCGTATCCCTCTGCGATTCTAGTTTCAGAAAAATCAAACGGATCGCAATTTTAGTATTCCTACACTAAGGTATGAATTTTTCCGCGAAGTCGCGCAAAGTTGATGCGTTTAGTTCATCCGAATTTTAGGCTGAGTTCAAAAAATCACCTGAGTAAATTCGAGAATTGTATAACCGTAATTTTTGGATATGTTGTAGCTCTGGGATTCTAGTTCCAGAAATATCAAACGGATCGCATTTTGAGTATTCCTACAATGAGATATGAATTTTCTACCAAAGTCGCGCTGAGCTGAAAGGTGTGACGAAAATTAGAGTTAGAGAAGAATTTGAGAGGACTCAATTGAACTTGATGATACGACAATGCAATACGGGTATATATATATAGCTTTCAAAACAAGGAGACACCAATTTGATTCCTACAAATTATGGAAAATTATAATGATGAAAAGTTTATTTCCTACAACGTATGAAAATTATGGTAAGTTTACATATGAATAAATTATGAAAATTTTCCATGGGAATCAAATTATAGAATCCCATAGAAATCAAATTATGGTAAGTTTTCATAAGATTAAATTATGGATATTTCCCATGAGAATCAAATTATTGGAATCCATAGAAACCAAATTATGGTAATTTTTCATAAGAATTAAATTATGAAAATTTTCCATGAAAATCAAATTATGGAAATAATCAAATTATGGTAGGTTTTCATAAGAATTAAATTATGAAAATTTTTCATAAAAACAAATTATGGTAAAGTTTTCTCGAAAACTACATGTAGAAGTATGACCAAAGGAGAATAGACTCGCGTCATTAGAATTTGAATTCCTTCCGTTCTATTAAAGTAAAGCCTAAAATTTGCGTCGAAACCACAAGATCTCTATCACCAAGTCAAGCTTCTGGATGCAATCCTTGCTCATTTAATTGACGGTCATTTTGTAGTGTTGACCAAAATGAAATTACCACACTATGAATAAATGTCATGCGATTAGTTTTCAACAGCTTGAAACACTTCAAGTCAAAAATCAATTGATAAACAACCGAAAGTCAAATGACCTCGTACAAATATAGAGAATATTGTCATGAAGACTCTGGTAAAGGTTGACCTCAATATATCGGCGTTATCATTTCTCATGAAGACTTCAACTTTCTTCGTCAAAATTTGGCAAGCCTACACACAGGGAAGTCTAAAAAAAAGGGAAAACACATTCATGACTACTTCAAGTCTTGTCGCCAAACTTCGGCAAACCTCTACGTCGACAGTCCTCAAAATAAGGGGCATTTGTAGACTCATAAATTGTATTGGATCAAATTCATACAAAATTTGAATTAAATCAATGTTCATTTGGGATGAATAATTAATTTGGGTTTTACAAATAAATAAGTTCATCTTATTAAATTTAAATCCAAGGTTCATTTCACCTTGAAGCCCAAACTCATGACACGTGTCACAATGACTAAGCATCCAAGACCAACAAGGTGACGCCACGTGTCCAAATGACGTGGTAGTCCCAGTAAAATGCAAGAATGAATCACAATGTGCCAAGTGTCAAAATAACATCATTTGACAATCACAAATAACCTTGTCCACTCTCTACAACTATAAATAGGGGCTAGACATGACATTCAAAGAGAGTCAGAATACTCTTCAACAAGCATTCAAAAAATTGGAGAAAGCTACAACATCAACATCAATAGTTCTTCGAAGGAGTGATCGACGGAGTTCAACCCGCAAATCAACTTACAACGACGAAGCACTTTACGAAGTTCCGGAGATCGATAATATCTCAAGGAGGTGTACATCATCCAACAATTCAGAAAATACGCTACTGAAGGCCCTCGAATCGCGGAGAAACTTAGGAGAGAGAATCAAGAGAACAACTGAATTGTACTCACAACGATTCAGTAATAAAATCACATTTTTCTTTTTATTTATTTTGCTTGCAGTTAATTTTCCACGCTTACAAAAATTTATTGCAAACAGGTACAAACAATTTGTATGTTATTGCATCTTAATAGAATATTAGTATAGACACAATTAACCCACTTCTTTTGTCGCAAGTTAAGTCATTTGTCATATTTTGTTCTTCTCTTCTCTTTGGACGTAATAAGAGATCAATTTTTCTTGAAAGTAATGAATGTCTAAAATAAACTATAATAAAAATATTTTTTAATTGACAACAAATATGCGCATTAACGAAGAGTTGGTAGAGCCTTAACCTATATTAATTAGTTGTCATTAAATTCAATGTTGCTCTAAACTTTAGGGACACTTATAGAGAGTATCAACTGTCTCTTAAAATACATATTTAGCATCAATTAAGCTATCAATTGTCATTAAAGATCATATTTACTGTAGTGATAACTCTTTATTTCGATAAAGTTTTCAACTTTTTTTTAATAAAAAGGTAACAACTCTTTCTTTTGAATTATTTCAATTAAATTTGTAAATAGTAAACTTTGATAAATCCCAATAAACTATCTTTTTGAAAAATATGTTAAGCAACATGTCTGTTTTTCTTTGATTTCTAGGAAAGTGAGGTTTTCTTTATTATGATTTGTTGATAGTTGTGAGTTCAAGTGCTCACAAATTATTTTGTGAGATTTTAAATATGTTGTTTGTCATAATTTTTGTTTATAATATCCAATTGTGAACAGTTCCATTCAAATGTTATCACAGCTTGATTGATTTCAACTGTATGCTATAACCATAACAATTAGTCAATAACTATGGTTCAATTTCAAATAAATTGGATTCGGTAATATGAAATCTAAGCAATATTATTGACTATTCTGATACATGAGAAAACACTTATGATAGTAATAACTTTAGGGTCATTTTTAAAATATACATGATACACCATACTACAATAAAAAGATTCATGGAGGTTAATAAGAAAGGATTTGAAGGTCTTCCATTTGAGTTTAGTTAAGTATGTTGTTGTAGGACATAGTGTTCCACTATACTTGCGATTGTTGTTGTTTGAAAGTTTTTGGCCTCTTCTTTAATGTTTGATAATGTTATTTATAAATTTTGTGCATTAAGAAATCATCACTTCTGGCCAATTATTTCTATGGAGATTTTCGTAGACATCTTTCTTATACTAAAAATCTCTCTATGACTCCTAATTTTTGTATAACAAAAATAAATAGGGAAAATGCACAAGTAACCCTTCAACCTATGTCCGAACTTTCAGGACACACTTATACTATACTAAGATCCTTTTAACCCCTGACCTTATTTTATAAGTAATTTTCTACCCTTTTTTGGCCTACGCGGCACTAGCTTGAAAAAAAAAAGTCAACCAGCATTGAGCCCACAAGATAGTGCCATGTAGGCCGAAAAGGGATTGAAAATTATTAATAAAACAAGTTTAGGAGGGTAACAGAACCTTAATATAGTATAAATACGTCTCTGAAATTTCGGAGGTACTTGTGCATTATCCCAAATAAATATTAAAAAGATAGCACTTTAAAATTTCAGAAGAGCGCTTTGCCTTAAGATAACATTTTCTTGACAATGTAGTATATCTATAAAAATATGAATATTACAGAATTATCATATGTAAGCTTAATAAAATGAGTCAATCTCGTGCAAAGAACGAACAATTTTCCTAGTATTATTAAAAGTGAAAGCTTTCTTCTTCAAAGTTAATTTACCATTTGCCATTATACTAAATCATTTTTATAAACTAATTTTTATTTACACCATTATTTAAAAAAATCTTCAATAATTAGTTTTCAATAACATGAATTGAACGGATGATTTGAAGGTGAAGTAATAATACTTTAATTATCACACTTAATTCAATGATTTAATAGGGATTGAGGACAATCATCTTTCTTTCTTTCCCTGCTTACTTTTGGTTTATTCATTTTATATTAAAAAATTTATCACTATCATATTACATAAAGTAGAAACTTCGAAATGAAAATTTGAATTACCAAATAGCCTATTATAAGTTAAAAATCATTTTAACCTTCAAACAACTATCTTTTTTTGGTTAACATGATACATATATGTACTTCATGCTGGAAATATGGTCGGACAAGCAAGGATAATTTTGTCATCATAAATTAATTACTTTATTGTAATGTACGTGTCTCTGCAAATGCCCCTGCAACTTTCACGTTGCTTTTCATTTCCCATTCTATCAAAGCAACAGGCAGAAACACACTACTCTTCATTTTTCACAATCTTATTCAAACCCTTTCTCAACTTTGAGGGTTTCATTTGATTGCACTCTCCAAGCTATAACTGTGTGATATGCATACACATACTTTTTATTTTCACTCTTATTATTTTGTATATGAATTATGGATATAACTTTCATTAGTTACAAGGAAACAATTAAACTTCTGAAATTCAAATTTTCATCCTTGAATTTCCATATTCTTCGCTTTTGAATGGTTACAAGGAAATATAGTTATCAATCTTTTAGCACAATGAAACTTCTGCCATGGATAAGCTAGAGGTATTAGCTTTCGTAACATAGGTGGAAAAATCATCGTATTAGTTGATTTCAGTTATATTCCATGTGGATGCATGTTCTTAATGTTTTCTTCAGTGATTCCTCTCAATTTTTGTACAAGGATAACAAGAATGATTTGATAATAGAGGATGAAAAACGGATGATAATAAAATATCATTGACCATACACTCGGAATGAGGGGCTTCGGAAGGGCAATGAAGATACAAAAGGGATGATCATATATTTTGTTGACATTGAAATGGGGTATCCAATTTATAAGACTGATAATCGATTTTGAAATTAAAGGTTTCATGTAGAAGTACTATGACATACTCGGGATACACAAAAGATGGAATGAACATTGCTACAAAAGTCATACCATGTGCAGCTCTAACAAAGTCCTATGAACATCATCGTTTTTTGTAAATCTATAGGGATAAATTAGTTGTACTTCAGGGACGTCAGTTCTCCGCATTCTTTCCTTATTTTTCGTACTAATTCCTAAGTGATGTACCTACATTTTCGAAATGATTCTAAAACTCTAACATATATGTAAACATCATGAAATCATCCATAAACATGAGATCATGAACCTTGAATCCATAATCCAATTCAAGGAAAGTTACTCAATTATTCATTTAATCAGTGCCAAGTTCTGAAAGTTAATCCAGCTTTCGCTAGCTTCTTATTTGTTTTATTTTCGTCACGTTCCAAGATAGTCGGATTTTCAGATCATTCAATTTAGCCAACATGAATTGAAAACTATAAGTGAACAAAGAAGATTTAAAACCCCTTCAAGTCTTAATAGAGTACTAATGATCGACAAAAAGAAATGGATTACCTTTTTCATCTATAATCTAAAAAATAATTTGATGCGTTAACTTTTTTCATTCTGTCAATATTTTTCTACCCTATTTTTTTCATTACTACACTTTAAATCTCCATTTGCTGGGGTATATGTTAGTTTTTAATTCTCTGGTGAATACTTCAATTATTTTCTTATTGTAGTTGAAACTCCCAATTGAAGTTGCTGAAACAATAGAGAAATCACAAAAAGAGCTTTTCTTCTTGGCTTGTGATCAACTGTGATGTTTCGCGGAGCTTTTCAGGTTATTTCTTTACTATTTTTTCCCTTTTCATTATACTGATGGATTTACTGTTCAGCTGAAGTGCACATATTCAAATTATCTGTCATTGAATGTATCAATTATTTGCTACTTTTTTTCCCTTTGATTTGCTACTTAATGCAACATAAAAGAAGTAAAAATTGGTCTCGGCTATGTGGTAAATCAGTTTTCTAGAAACGTATATTCTATCTATATTGATCATGTGTAAGGTCTTGATAATTTGCATATTTTTAGGTGCTTTAAAGGGTAGCTTACATTTTGGACCTTTAGAAGATACCTATATGAGTAATATTAGCAACTTGAATCAATAGTCAAAACAGGTTAAAGCTTTCAATACTTTGTTCTTAATATACTACGGCTGTTGGGATTTGTCCAGTTTTTATTTGGCGAAGCTGATTCTTTTAACCAGAAACATTTATTTTTCTTCCGTCAGATATCTCACATTTCGTTTATATGTACATCGGTTCAAGTTTGTTTTTGTGAAGTACTTCCTTCAAATTTCCTTTACTTTGTTTTGTGAAAGTTCAAAGTTGATTGATTCCAAATTTTTGAATGCATTTGGAGGTACTGACTTTTTTATATGTAAAACAGAAAAGGGAGAATACAAAATTGTGTTTTCCCCACTCTTCTTGAAACTACTCTTTCAACACAAATGGTAGTTGAATTTTATTTCTTTGGTTTCATCTCTACTGCGTACATTATGGTTTCCAAAAGAAGTAATGAAATTTAGCTTACGATATCTACTGATTTTGCAACTTTTTATTATTAACTGGATAATTCAAGAATTTATTGTTCGTTGTCTCAAATGATCTTTCCAAAAGCTAATTTGTAAATGTGAATGATCATTTTGCGTATCAGAGTTGCACTTTCTCAGTTGAGGTGAGGAGCATATGATATCCAATATTTTATGGCCAACGACAAATGCAGTCATTTGATCTTATTATTTATCATCTACGATATCTTATCCTCTATATTGCTCAGCTCAAAGCCTAAATGAGTTTTGTAGTGAATAGAATAGCAACTTGCTTATCTATAAATATCCTTCAAGAAAGCTTTTCAATTTTTTAATGACTATGAAATTCACAACTATTTCAGGATAATAGCATGCAAATCATAACTTTGAGGTAACCACATTAAGCAAGTCATGTGTGACAAATTCGAACGAGAAAGCATGTAAAGAGTTTCGAACTTGAGACCTTTTGTTTGGGAAGTTCCCTGCTCCTCATCAGGCTCATGGTTGGAAGCTTGCAAGTTCAAATCGTGTCCCCACCTAATCAGTGGAGTTACAACGCGATAACGAATGAGTGCTCATCTTATTTCATTATACGTTATATTTTTTGTCAGCCACCAATAGTCCTAATCATATATTATTATAAGTAAGAAGCTCCTAACATTAAAATTAGATTACCATTTTACCCTTAAAATAAAATACAATTTAATCAAAAATCTAATTATTACTTAAATAGTATATAGTTATCATTGTTTTAAAAACTTTTTCCATTAAAAGATTACATCAATTCTTTACATTATCAATTAATTATGTCCAGAATTGAGAGAAGATAGGAAGTTGGAAAAAATAATTTAATATAGACCGAATTCATTGGATTGTATAAATTAAATAATAATAGTTCTTTGGCAATTAAAACGTTACCAAGAATTACTGAATAAATGTTTGCATTTTGAATAGGCACTACTATATAGAATAAAAATTGAATATGAAGGGTCAATCCCCACTATTACACAGCAATCAGTTTCGAAATTAAAGTTCAATTTTAAAGGTCATTATCTAATACTATTTAGGACTAAGTAATTAAGATGGATGGTAATCACATCAGATTGGATGAAGGAAATCGCGTAATTCAACATGGAGAAGAAAAGAGAGTTGGAAGCTGCTAATCAAGAGAAGAAACAGAAGTAGCGGATAAAAAGAAAAGTAGATTAAATACAGTCTTTATGTTTGACGCCAAGAATAAGAAAGTTACTATTTGTTATTTATTCATCAGAATGTGAAAATTTGCTTTGCAATATATATCCTCTAACTCCTCAAACTTGCTTTCTTTTTTCCATTTTCATCAACTCGGTATAACTGTAGACTTTAAATTTAGTTATCATCGTGAGCCTTTGGGATAGTAAATATGAATTCAAATTTGTCATTCTTCTTCTTTCTTCTGCTTGTGTATTTTAATGTTATGTGTCTTTTAATATTTTGAACTTCCTTTTAAGTGATTTTTTAAAAATTCTTTTCGGATATTATTTGCCCTTAAATTGCAAAAGATTTATTTAGAAGATACAAATGTGACTGGACATTTTTATCAACACAATATTTTGATGAATTGAGTAATAATATTTTCTTTTCTTCTTTTTGAGTAAAGAATGATAATATTCATCTTAATAGGAAAATTCAACAATCTTCTTGAGAACTTGCAAATCATAAATATACAAAATAGAAGTTTGTATCATAGATGACTTGCTTTATGGGTTACAAAAAGGTTTTTATCGGTCAATAATGAGTATAATGTCTATGTTATCAATTTTATAATGTGAAAAAGTAATAATTATAGATCAATTTTTTATTATTATTAAACTTACTTTTAGTAATTAAAATATATTGATTCCTCTCATATAATAGAAGGTTTATTT
Source organism: Solanum habrochaites (assembly GCA_027704765.1). Classification (NCBI taxonomy): domain Eukaryota; kingdom Viridiplantae; phylum Streptophyta; class Magnoliopsida; order Solanales; family Solanaceae; genus Solanum; species Solanum habrochaites. The sequence goes on from JAKWJA010002489.1 coordinate 74,050,018, forward strand.
TTCATGAAACATTAAAAATATCAAACCTGACACAAGATTTTTATGTTATATTTTGTGAAGAGATATATCTTATGTCAAACTTACATATAAAAAAACTTAGCTTTGAACTTAACGATTATTTTATGTGTGTTCCACTATGATATATTTACTTATATAAATTAATTTTAATGTCAATTAGAGGGAAAACGTGCAATGCACGTTCCCTGAACTAGTTATATAAAAGATATAATATATTTTCTAATTTTCCAAATATTATCCCATCGCTTCTTGTAGGCCTCAGAAATTAGGCCTAAGAGAAGAAAATGAATTTTTAGAAAATTCAAAGGTGCAAATTCATAGTGAATTATCATAGATTTTTTCACCTTAGGCTTCGTGTTATTATTCAGTTATAATGTCTGGTTGTATTGAACATAATACCATATTCGAGGAAATTCTTTCTCTTTACAGGAAAGCAACTGAAGAATTTACCAGGTATTTTTACAATATGATCTTAAATTAATATTTTATCAAAACATAACAAGTGATGACCTAAATGAAGTCTAAGCCGAGCTTACTATTTACCTTCCTTCCGCAAAAAAAGAAACTTTGAAGAGCGAGGAATTCTTTGTGAATACATATTCTTCAAAGAGTAGAATATAACACAGATGGGAGAAGGCCAAAGTGTCATTTACTAATGGGAGAACATCACAAATGTTAAATATAGCTTGTGCGGCTGTAATTAGGGAGATTTGAATGTGCTATCAATAATGAACGTAGAAAGATATTTGTACTCTTTCAAGCCTGTTTAATCATGTCGAGTTTTTCCCAAAGTTTAATTTTTTTATGATGCTAAGGAATTATGTAGTTCCTCGATGGATTGGTGAATCACATATGGACCAACCAATTGAGATGCTATAGATGGACCTTGTTATGACTTGCTAATATCTATTTTCCAACATACTTTCAATTTCAATTTATTTAATGATTGGTGTTTACTTGTTTTATGGAGGTGGTTCAAAACTTCTTCCCTAAATATGTTGTGAATTGATGCATTTGAAGATGATATGGTCAATATCTTTCGAGTGTAGCCACAAATTTGGCATTCCAAGCTAACGATAAGGCCAATTCTATTTAAGTAATGGGAAGTTGGATGCTTGTTATGGTCTAAGAGCCAAATGAGGGTTTTGATCCTATTTGGGCATTGTAAGGCCCAAATCCATCTGAAATGGTTCACACTGCTATCCACAAATGATTGATGATTAGTGGGGCTAGTACTCTCCCTGATTAGAGAAATAGGCAGTACTAATCTTGAACTTTCGATTATTGGTAAGGACCCAAACTAGATTGTCTACAGTAGGGTTTACAAGGAGGATGTGCATGTCATTGATTCTAGCTTTTATGTCTTTAGTTATAGTGAATGAGAGCTTTTCGAAATCCCAATTACCATTAGACTTGATATCACACACATTAAGAGAGTTTTTCCCTTCCAGGTTGAGACCATGAATCATATTCTGTAGGGGCCTTGGTTGGGAATCCACTTTTGGTGGAGGAAATTAACCTTATTTCCCTTATGAACAACCCATATTTGGCCGCCCAGGCTGTCTTTCCAACCTTCTATGATGCATTTCCAGGTTACAGAGATGGGTTTGTTCCTCCCAGTTCACCATGTGTTTAGAGTATTTACTCGTGAAGACTCTACCCCAAAAACAATGTGGATTGGTATGCAATATCCAAGAAAGATTAAAGTGGAGGGTGTTATTTGTAGTTTTGATGACGTAACAAACTCAGGAACCTTGTGAAGGTACCCGGTTCTCAACTTGAACAGTTCGTTGACTTCCAGCTGGAGAAGGTACAAAATGTTGGTGCACAGTTCCCAACTGCGTCAGAAAAGTCAGACCTTTCCTACCAATCGCATGAGTTTAAGGAAAGGGACTTGTCTATACAATGTAATCTTTCTAAAGATGGCTCTTTAGTTTTTGCAACTTGAAAAAGTACATTCAAGAACTCTTGCAAAGGCTAAAGAAAATCAAAGAGAAGAATCATTCAAGAACAACTTAAACTCAGGCGTATATTATGTAGTTGATTGAGAATATATCCTTTCGGTCTTACATTGTAAATTGATCCTAAATCTATAAAGGATTAGTGTGGCTCGTGTTGAAATTCTAAGATGTCTAGAGTGATAGCTTAGTGGGTATAATAACTTCTACTTAAGCTCATCAAGCAATAGAGTTATCGGTTGTTGGTGAAATTAAAAAAAAAATCACAAATTTGTGTAATCGGTTTTACTTTTGCTTGCGAAGATTAGTGAAACGGGTGAAAATCCTTTGAGATAGGTCGTGGTTTTACTCCCTTGAGCAAGGAGGTTTCCACGTAAAACTCCTCTGTTGTTAAACTGCATTTACTTTCTGATATATCTTTATTTGTGTGTCAATGGACCTGGTCCATTGACTGATAGTGGACGCACAGATTATAACAAGTGGTATCAGAGCAGGCACTTTCTATCTGGTTAACACCAAGAGAGTGATTTCTGTTCTAGGATGACTGCTCCACTTAATCTGGAAGAGGTTCAGTCTTCAACTAGACCTCCTCGTTTCAATGGACACTTTTATAGTTGGTGGAAAGTGAGAATGCATGACTTCGTTATGGATTAAGACAGTGATCTATGGGACATTGTCTTAGATGGACCCTTCATTCCTATGATTGGAGAGAAAGAAGGTGAAAACACTAGGCTTGTTCCTAAGCCTAGACTAAAGTATGATGAAGCTTATAGGAAGAAGATTGAAAAGGGGTACAAAGCAAAGAAACTTCTTGGCTGTAGTATACGACCTGATGAGTGCAATCGTGTCTCAGCTTGTGAATCTGCAAAAGAGATCTGGGATTGCTTAAAAACAGCCCGTGATGGAACTGAACAAGTGAAAGAGTCAAAGATTGATATGCTCACATCTCAGTATGAAAATTTCAAAATGAGAGAAGGTGAAACTATTCATGAAATGTTCACTAAACTGTCATCCATCACAAATGAGTTGAGAAGTCTTGGAGAACCTATCAGTATGAGCAAGCAAGTTAGGAAAGTGCTTTGAATCCTTCCCAAGTCTTGGTAAAGTAAGGTTAATGTTATTACTGAAGCAAAAGACCTGAAAGTGTTAACAATGGATGCTCTCATTGGAAATCTAAAAACTCATGAGATGAATCGAAGTCATGATCAGTCAAATAAGGAAGTCGAGAAAGACAGGTCCTTATTGCTGAAATACAAATCTGAAGAGGACTCCAGTGATGATGATGATATGGCTTACCTCATCAAGAGATTTCAGAAGATTGTGAGGAAAAACAAAGATTTTTGAAAGGTAGTAAATGTTCCTCGAAACTACCACTCAAAATGATATCTGTTATAAGTGTGAAAAAGCTGGACACTTTATAAGAGATTGTCCATTACTCAAAGCTGAAAACAAAGAACATCAAAAATCAAAAGGTGATAAAGAAAAGAGAAGGGACCTGGTACTTAATAAGAATGATCGGAAAGCTGCTGCTGACTATGTGGTTAAGAATACTCTTGCTGCATGAGGAGACTCTTCAAGTGACTCAGAAGATCTTGATGAACCAAATGATGTGTCAATGTTGGTGGTTCATGAAGAGGAAACCATATTCAATGAGATGTTTGCTTTCATGGCTCATTCAGAAAATGAAGATGATGAGGACAAGGTAACTCTTCTTGATATGAAACATGATCTGAATACCTATTCTCTTAAAAAATTGAGAACATTAGCAAATGTTATGATTGATTCAGTGATTGAGTTAACTTCTGAAAGAGATATTATGAATGTTGAGCTTGAAAGTTTAAATGAAAATAGAGATAAAATGGATGAGAAAATGCTGAAAATTGAAGATAAAATGGCTTCTCTGGAATCTGACAAAACAGAACTTAAAAAACAGTTGCATCTGATAAATGAGAAAGCTGAAAAGCAAAGGGAAAGTCTAATGGTTTACAAGTTGAGCTTGAAGAAAAACTGAAAACCTCTGAGACTAATCTTGGTTTGGCTTTGGAAAAGAGCAACAACTTAGAAAGAGATATTGTCAAACTTAAAGTTGAACTTGAAAAATCTCTTAAGTGGATAAAATATTCTAAGCTGCTTTCAAACGTTACAAATCAAAGTGATTTCAACAAGAAGGGTCTAGGAAGTTTGAATATTACTCTTCCTTTAAATCCTCACATCAAATATGTATTTGTGTCTGACAATTTGTTGTGACTTCATTGTGGTAAAAATGGGCATTTAAAAGAACAGTGTACTGCCTGGATAAAGTCACATGAAAGACTTTCAAAGTATACAGAGAAGCAAAGGGTATCAAAAGAGAGACCTGGTCCGACAAAACAATTCTCAACAAAAAGGTTCACAGAAAGGACTTGATTCTACTCAAAAATCTTTTGTCAAAAGAAATCTAAAACTACGTCATTGGGCTATAAATAATTTGATCACTCCTTTGTCTGCTTTCTGGGAACTCAAATTGAAATGGGTTCCCAAGCCTAACAAGTGATTCTTGCTGCAGGTGAGTGATAGGAGCAACAGTCAATGTTGGTACATGGACAGTGGATGCTCTAAACATATGACTGGTGATATCAAAAATTTCCTCTCACTCAAGGCACTTCAGGGAGGAGGTGTCTCTTTTGGTGATGGAAAGAAAAGGTATATTTTGGGAGTTGGTAAACTAGGAAAATCGCTTGGGGAATCAATTGATAATGTGTATCATGTCAGTGGTTTGAAGTATAGTCTTTTGAGTGTGTCTCAAATTTGTGAAAAGGGAAATGAAGTGAAGTCTACTTCTGAGAAGTGCACTGTAGTTAATCTAACTACAAAGAAAGTGATTCTTACTGCTTATAGAAGTAAAATCATGAATGTGGCTAACTTAGAAACATCTCATAGAGATGATCTGACATGTCTTAGTGCTCAAAATAAAAATTTTGATCTGTTTTTCGAAGACTGGGGTATGTGAGCTCATCTCTATTGAATAAACTGATTTCTAAGGACCTGGTCGTCGGTCTGCCAAAGTTGAAATTTTGTGAGACCAAAATTTGTGAAGCCTATGTCAAAGGAAAACAAATCAGATCATCCTTCAAGCCAAAGAAGCACATGGATTTATGTGGACTTTTGAAGGTTCAAAGTAGAAATGGAAAGAAATTCATTCTGGTGATAGTTGATGAGTACTCAAGGTACACATGGACACGATTCCTAAGGTCAAAAGCAGAAACACCAGAAGAATTGATAGTGTTTTTCAAAATGGTTCAAACAAAGTTGAATCAAGTGATTGCCGGAATTAGGTCTGATCATGGAACTGAGTTTGAAAACTCAAAAATTGATCAATTCTGTATGAAAAATGGCACTAGTCACAATTTTTTTGCTCACAGAACTCCCCAGCAAAATGGAGTAGTGGAAAGGAAAAACAAAACTTTGGTAAATATTGCAAGGACCATGATTATTCAGTCAAATCTTCCACAAAGTTTTTGGGTTGAAGCAATCAACACAGCATGTCATGTTACTAACATATTTTTTATAAGGTTTTCATTGAATAAGACTCCCTATGAATTGCTCAACAACAGAAAACATATGTTGAGTTACCTTAGGGCATTTGGATGCAAATGTTTTGTTTTGAACAATGGAAAGGATGATCTAGGAAAGTTTGATCCTAGAAGTGATGAAGGAGTGTTTCTAGGATATTATTCATCAAGTAAAACATACAGAGTTTTCAACAAAAGAACTCAATATATTAAAGAGAGTATTCATGTTGTGTTTGATGAAATTGGAAATCTGAATGGTGTTGCATCAAATGATGAAGATGAGTTGATTGAGCTGTTTAATTCACAAAAAATTGAAGGGAGTGAAGTTGTTGTCAATGACCAGTTGAGGAATGCCAATGATGATCATAGCTTATCTGAAAAGGCTGATGAAGTTGAAAAATGTGAAGAGGAACCTGGTACCATTCAGAACTCAAGTCAGAGTATCTCAAACTCTCTAGAAAATAAAGAATTTCTTGAAGAAGAAGAGCATATTGATCAGCTGAACCAGTTGACCTTGAGATCAGGATGGAAACACAGCTTATCACATCCACTTGATAATCTCATCTCACCTCTGAACTCTGGAATTCTCACTAGATCAAAAATAAGAAAGCTAGTTGCATTCTCAGCGTTTATATCATCAATTTAGCCTAAGAATGTGAAAGATGCATTAAGTGATGCATATTGGATAAATTCAATGCAAGAAGAACTTTATCAGTTTGAAAGAAGTAAGGTGTGGTACCCGGTTCCTCGACCTATTGACAGAGAAGTTATAGGAACCAGATGGGTTTTTAGAAACAAGCTTAATTAAAATGGTGTGATTACTAGAAACAAATCCAGATTAGTTATTCAAGGATACAATTTGGAGGAAGGTATAGACTATGATGAAACTTTTGCTCCTGTTGCAAGGATGGAGGCTATCAGAATTCTCATAGCTTTTGCAGCATTCATAGGATTCAAGCTATATTAAATGGATGTCAAGAGTGTTTTCCTAAATGGAGACATAAATGAGGAGGTGTTTGTTAAACAACATCCTGGGTTTAAGGATGCTGAGTTACCAAAATCATGTGTTCAAATTGAATAAGGCTCTATATGGTTTAAAACAAGCTCCCAGAGCTTGGTATGAAAGTTTGTCAAAGTTTCTGTTGAAAAATGGGTTCAAAAGAGGGAAAATAGACAATACCTTGTTCTTATTAAAAACAGAACATGAATTGGTTATTATACAGGTATATGTGGATGACATTATCTTTGGAGCTACATCGGAGCATTTGTGTGAAGAATTTTCATCATTAATGGGAAAGGAGTTTGAGATGAGCATGATGGGTGAATTGACCTTCTTTCTGAGGCTACAAATCAATCAATCATCAAATGGAATCTAAATTAGTCAGGAGAAGTACATTAAGGAGCAATTGAAGAAATTCAATATGTTTGATTCTAAACCTATTGATACTCCTATGGGAACAAACTCCAAGCTTATAACAGATGAATCTGATTCTCTTGTGAATCAAACCACGTATATCGGAATCATTGGATCCTTATTGTATCTGACTGCTATCAGACCTGATATTATATATAGTGTTGGAATGTGTGCTAGATTCCAAGCATGTCCGCGTGATTCACATTTGAAGGCTGCAAAAATTCTAAGATATTTGAAGAAGACAGAGGACCTGGTCATTTTCTATCCAACAGGTGACACTTTTGATCTTGTTGGTTTTGCAGATGCTGATTTTGTTGGTTATCAAGTTGACAGAAAGAGTACTTATGGGATGGCTCATTTCCTTGGATCTTCACTTATCTCATGAGGAACTAAGAAACTGAATTCAGTAGCTCTTTCAACAGCTTAAGCTGAATATGTAACAGCTACTGCATGTTGATCACAATTGTTATGAATCAAGCAACACTTAGAGGACTTTGGTGTAATTATCAAGGCTATACCTCTTATGTGTGACAACACTAGTGTAGTCAGTATAGGAAAGAATCATGTTCAACACAAGAGAACCAAGCACATTGATGTTAGACATCATTTTCTGAGAGACAATGTTGAAAAAAAAATATTGTGCTCACATATTGTCCAACGTAGGAACAAAATGCAGATATCATCACCAAGGCTCTTAAGTAAAGATCAATTTGAGAGTAATAGGTTGAAGTTGGGCATGAGACTTTAAACTGATTTCCAGACATTCAATCGTTGAATTTCTTTGATGGCTAAACTTGCAGTGTGGGTATCCTCTGTGTAATTAAATTTTATCTAAGTTAGATCGATATTGTACCTACTGCAGGTATACATTCATGAAGGACTAGCAAAGCAAACACATGGCTAAAACAGTTGAGGAATGATGATAAAATTGCGTTATGGGACCTCGTTCTAGTCGAGGTTAGCATTCGTACATTAATTTCAAATTGAGATAAAGTGATCGCTGATAAATCCACATGTCAGTCATCGGTTATTCTGACCGTTAGTCCCATAGCTTACTTTCTAAGCGACGCGTCAAATCAATAGGGACCTGGCACCGTTTCATTTCTTTTTAAACCCTTCTTCTCTCCTTTTTAATCCTTCATTCTCTTTGCAATATCCATTCACTAAAAAAAAAAGAGGCTAAATTTGCTTTAATTTCTACATTTTTCATTCTCCAATACTGCTACTTTCCTCTTCTTCTTGACAAAATGTCTGATCCTTCGTCTGCTTCTAAGCAAATGCTTACAGCCCTTAGTAAGATTGAACCAATTGCTTTCTATTCTCCTTCATCCACATGGTTAAGATCTAATCTTCCAACACGTTCTCCCCCAGATAATCCTGAAAACCCTTTTCATTCTATAGATCTAAACAGTTCAAGTGTTTTTATTAGACCTGGTCCTCATCATGAAATGCTTTCAGATGCTCTTTTTAAGGAGATTTGCCAAGGAACAAAACTTCTGAGTCGAACATTCTTGCTTCGAGTGAAGAGTTGGTGATTGAGAGTCTTGCTATGATGCGAGAGGAAGTCAGGGTTGAGGAAAGCGAACCTTTTCAAAATGAAGATATCAGAGAAACTCAACCTATCTTTGATAGAACTCCAGATTTTGGGAGATATCCATCCTCTGATTTCTCTGACTCAGCAAGTGATGAAAGATCCATACAGTGGAAGGTTTAAAGGAGAGATGTAAGTGCAGCTAAAAAGGGAAAAGAGAAAGTGATGGGAGAAGTGTCTAAAAGGAGACCTACTACTAGATCTGATGCCAAAAAGATGATGGTTGATGCTCTGAAAGCCAGTGCTAAGTCTACAGCAGAAAACAGGAGTGCTAGAATTTTCAAAGTGTCAAATTTTAAACTGCTTGAGTCTGATGTAATAGATGTGTCTACTGAAGAGACAGAAAAGGGATACAGGAAGAAGAATTCAGGAAAAACAAAACCAAGAGATACCAAGAAAGCTGAGCAAACAAAATCAACAAAGGAGACTGCTAAAGGAAAGAGGAAAAGGTCACAGGGACGTTGTACAGAAAGAAAAATTGAAGAGCAGGTCAACAAACAAGAGACTGTTGACAATCTGAGAAAGCAGTCTATACTGGCTGGCAAAGTTTTTGACATGGGGATAATTAATATTCCTGAAATGGACTCACTTCATGACATGGTTGAGATTCATTCTTGGATGCATCTCTTCAACAAAAAATCTCCCATTCTTCATGAAGAGGAAGTGCGTGAATTTTACTATAACATTCAATTTCAGGAAGATGGAAGTGTCAATACCAGATTAAATGACATTGTTGTTCACCTCGATGAGACTCTGTTGAGGAAAATTCTTAGGGTACCTCGAGATGGTACCAGGTCTATGGTAGGGAAAACATGTTCTGTTGAATTTGTGATACTGTATTTGAATCTTCCTACTACAAAATGTGCGGGGCTGTTTAAGAAAGTGATGAAAAGTGAGTATCAGTTAGTCTTTGAATTTGTCAACAAAACTCTACTTTCTCGAACTGAAAAGAGGACCTCAGCAACTTCTGCTGATTTATATGTGATGGAATTGATGAACCTCTGAATATTTCGGGAGTCATGATTGAACATATGTACAAGACTTTCATTGAGCAGAAAGGAATGCATGGAATGGGATATGGATACTTTCTCACTGAAGTATTCAAATACTTTAACATTCCGCTGGGTGTTGGCAAGGTAGGTACATAGAAGCAAGCCTTTTAAGAGACTACCTTGGTTGAATGTGAGTGCATTGAAGGGAAAGGAAATTGCAAGAGCAAAATGGCTCAACTCATTGAAGACCAAGACCAACTCAAGCATGAAGTTGAAGAACTAACTATGAGGCTGAGTGGCAAGGATGCTGAAATTGCTATTCTCAAAGACGAGCTACTCATTGCACAGACAGAGGGACCTGGTACCGCTGTGGTTCAAGCCCAAGAAAGGGAAAATGCAGAATTGAGGGCCAAGGTTATTGCTTTACAAGAAAAATCAATCAAGGATAATGATGATGCTAATGTTAGACTCACTCTCATCATTCAATCCCTTTCCCATCATCCTCCCCCTTCATAGTCCGTTCAAAACTCTTTCCATGTATTCCTTGTGTGGCTTATCTTTTCGTCCTTGTATTTCAGTTTGTTGTTAATGTATTGAATGTTAATCTTGCAATGCTATTTATTTTATACCCCTGGTGTTCTAGCTGATATATCTTGTCGAATTATTTTCTTTATGTTTGATTGCTATAAGGCTTTGATCTTCTTTGATATTATTATTGATACTGTTGGTTTATTGTATCTCTTTTTTATGATGCCAAAAAGGGGAATTTTAACTGGTTGTTGTGGCTAGACATGTTTATGAGGGGGAATACAGTGAGGGGGAAGACAACTTGTGCAGTGTATATTGTGTTTCTTTTGGTTTCAATTTTATGCCAGAAGGGTGGACAAGTCATTTAGGGGGAACTTGTCCTGAAGCTGCAGTGGTTTCTTGAGTATTGTTTGTCATCATCAAAAAGGGGGGAAATGTTATTTGTAGTTTTGATGATGTAACTAACTGAGGGACCTTGTGAAGGTACCCGGTTCTCAACTTGAACAGTTCGTTGACTGCCAGCTGGAGAAGGTACAAAAAGTTGGTGCACAGTTTCCAACTGTGGCAGAAAAGTCATACCTTTCCAACCAATGGCATGAGTTTAAGGAAAGGGACTTGTCTATACAATGTCATCTTTCTAAACATGGCTCTTTAGTTTTTGCAACTTGAAAAAGTACATTCAAGAAATCTTGCAAAGGCTGAAGAAAATCAAAGAGAATAATCATTCAAGAACAACCTAAACTCAGGCGTATATTGTGTAGTTGTTTGAGAATATATTCTTTCGGTCTTACATTGTAAACTAATCCTAAATCTATAAAGGAATCGGTGTGGTTTGTGTTGAAATTCTATGTTGTCTAGAGTGATAGCTTAGTGGGTAGAATAACTTCTACTTAGGCTCATCAAGCAATAGAGTTATTGCTTGTTGGTGAGATTAGAAACTTTTTCTCACATTTGTGTAACCGGTTTTACTTTTGCTTGCGAAAATTAGTGAAACGGTTGTGAAAATCCTGTGAGATGGGTCGTGGTTTTACTCCCTTGAGCAAGGAGGTTTCCACGTAAAACTCCTCTGTTGTTAAATTGCATTTACTTTCTTTTTATATCTTTATTTCTGTGTCAAGGAACCTGGTCCATTGACTGATAGTGGACGCACAGATTCTAACATAGGGTTCTATTCTTAATTTCTACTTTTCTAAGCCTAGTGGCATTGAAGTGGAGGGTTCTATTCTTAATTTCTGCTTTTCTAAGCTAGGCCACTACAAGGCTTGGTGCTAGACAATACATCCCAGTTTACAAGGTGGAGATTTTTTCATAATTGGTGCCCCACATAAAATTTACAGAATGACCTTAGCAGTTTTACTAGGAAGCTTGAGGAATTGCATAATGTGGGAAGGTATTTTTCTAAGTGAAGCCTTATAGCAAGTACAATCCTCCCAGTCATGTTGATAAAGTTTGTTTTCCAGCCTGCTATCCTAGTATTCATGGAATCTATGATAAATTGAAAGTCCTTTTGGGTATGCCTGCTATGAAAAATGGGGAAGCCAAGGTGTTTGCCAAATGAGTCAATGGTTTTAATATTGAGAATTCTGGAGCACTCTTTGTCATTTCAGCACTACAGTTGGTAGAGAAAATGATTTTTGATTTCCTATAATTGATGCTTTGGATAGAATACTTATAGAAATATTCATAATGGACAAGTTGGTGTGACAGTTATGAGTGGTGGCCCTAGATAAGAGTGTGAGGTCGTCTGCAATGAAGAGATGAGAAAACTTAGGTACTGTAGTGGTGATTTTTATAGGGTGTCAAGCTTTTCTATCCACTTTTTTGTTGATGGTCCTACAAAGTCTTTCCATATAGAAGAAAAAGAGGTAAGGGGACATATGACGTGCCCTTCTCTAATATCTCTAGAAGGGTTCAAAAATTAGACTTCTCACCATCAATAAGCACAGAGATAGATCTAGAAGAGACACATGACATATGAGGTTAGTGAGCTTTTTATTAGGGAAATTAAAGAACATGAGGGATTCTTTGATAAAGGATCATTCAAGCTCGTCAAAGGCCTTTTCTAGGTTAAGTTTGAGAATCATGTTGGCGTTTTCCCCTTTCATCTTCCGAAAGTGGGAAATATATTCTTGGAAATTGATGGCATTGTATGTCCCTCTTTATTAAAGAGTAAGCTAGTTTGGGTAGGGCCAATGAATTCGGTCAAAAATAGGCTTGATCTTGTTTAAAATGATCTTGGTGACAATCTTGTAAACAGTGTTACAAAGGCCAATAGGACTATAGTTATTTATGGTTGAGGCATTTTTGCATTTTGGAATGAGACCCAAAATGGTGGAATTTCATATGATTGGGCATGATGCATTCATGGAACACTTTCTTGCATAAAGAGATGGTCTTTATCCCCCACAAGATGCCAAATTTTTTGTAAGAGAAGGAGTGGAGGCCATCAAGATTAGGGACTTTCAGGGGCTGAATGATTTTAAGGTCATGATGATTTCAATTTCCCTGAAGGGGGAATCCATAGTTAAATTGGGTCCATGATGCAGTTGGCCATTTCCAGTTTCAAAGTTATTTATGTACCACTTGTAGAAGGAGCTCTCAGTAGAAAAATACTTAAAGAAATATGACACAATATGGTGGGAGACATGGTTCCGCTCAATTAGCATGTTCCCAACATCGTCCCAAATACTACTAATCTTGTTCCTCCTCTTTCTGTTAATGGTCGAGCTATGGAAAAACTTGGTGTTTGTGTTGTGGTCAAATCACACACGCAATTGCACGTGATTGTACAAGCAATAGGTGACTTTTTTGAGAGTCGGGTATCGTACCCATAGGGACTTACGATTAGAACTTATCGGTTCTTCTAACTTGAAGTTCAACACAAATGTAATTTTCAGATTCCAAGAGTTGTTTATTATGTACTTCTGATCTAAAATGAAATATAACTAATATGATTCAATTTCACGAGTTTCGAACAATGATTTGGGAAAGATTGAGGGCTGCAACTTTTGTCAGAAATCATGCAATCAATATCATTTAAATGGGTAATTATTAACTATCGAATCACTGAATCACACGGTTAGATGTATGATCATAGTCTCCCAACCACTAATCACCTACAATATTTAACACTCTAACTACGTCATTGAGTGGATATAATGATTAAATACAGAGCATTGAGATATCTTCTTGCATGGTGACCCAAGCGAGGTCTTTAGGTATTATCCTTATCCTAGAGACGAATCAACCCTAGCTATTTAGAGTTCAACAAGCTCCCTATGCCCCATGTTCTATCCTCTTATTTCTCTTACGAGTTTGATTCGAACAATAGATTTATTTCTATGGTGATAAAGCATGAAATACAAGAATAAGTACATAAGAGAGTTCATGTGATAGTCAATAACAAACCCAAAACTAAAGTGAAGAGGTTACATTCATCCTGTAGCCACAACCCTAGAACTAGGGTATTTAGCTACACATAATCCAATAGTTAATCTTAAGATGGTTATGAATCATTAACTAAATCGTAAGGAAAAGATATAGAGAATTAACCCGAAAAACTCCAATAACGTAGTTATCCAGTTGTCCTCATTCAAAATAAGAAAAGAATATTTAATAAAATAAAATAAAATCCTATTTATACTATAAGTCGAAATGACAATTTTGGGCCTTAGGCACGTGACACGCGATGATCTCCAGATTCTCATCCAATATTCATTGCCTTCTGCACGACGCACGAGCGACACGAGACATTTTGACTCAAAATTAATTATCATGACCAATATTTTTCTTCCTCTCAGCGACACGGGACCATCACCCAAATGCCTTAGAGCATTTTCTTCAGCTTCTTCCTTGCTCTCTTTTGACTCGATTCTTCATATTGATTCCTTTGTCCTTTTTTGTGCACGTTTCTCCCAATAAGCTTTCCTACACAACTAATTATGTCGGTTAGCTCAGAAATATACAAATGACTCGATATTTACTCTAAACACATACTTATTGAATTCAAACTAGGCATGAATGTAGACATACTTAGCATTATGGGCATCTAAATATGCCAAAGATCACTACCCCATACTTAAAGTTTTCTTCGTCCTTGAACAACTACTCACTACTCCTAGACCTAGAATCACTATAATGGATTGTGCATCCACTCTCAACATCCAGAAGATTTGTTCACCCTTCATAATATCTTGTTTTCAATCATAATATGCATGTCTCCAGCATATGACTTGACAACCTTTTGCAACCAACACTTTTAACAACAGAAGCAGTATTCCTTATCACCTAACCTCATATAAAAAGTGCCCCTCACGCAACAACAGTACATATAATCAAGTTACTCAATTGAATATCATTTAAGGACTTTACAAACAAACACACTGTCATTCAGAAATCAACATCATACATGCATGTACTAAGAATCATAAGTTTGCTCTTTATGTACATCTCGACTAATAAAGTGTATTATGCTCAAAATCAAACAGAACTTGTTCTAGTTTTAATGTAGGATAACGGTAAGGGATGATGAATTTAGATGACATTAGTGACTCATTCCCCCTAATGCACTATGTTCTACTTTCTTTAACAATCACAACTTTTCTTTTTCATTAGACCCTCTCGTCTTCAATAACTTCCATGAGTTTTTCCAACCTTCCATTAAGTTACGTTGCCCGTTTTTATTCTTTATGATTACTCATTTTTTCCTTTTTTTGACATTCAACAAGAGATACCTTGACTTGGAGATTTCTCTCTAGTTAAGGTGCAGGTTTTGCTATTTAGGTCCACGGGGCCATCATCGAGGTATTTTACTAAGTTAGCCACCTTCAACTCTGATTTCCCTTTGTTGAAGTGCACAATGTCCTATGGACCAGAGCCAACTCAGATTCCTAATCCTATGTCATTGCTTAACCTTTTCTTTCACACTTTCCCAACAACTATGCTATACCATCCTATCTACTTTTTCCTTTGTTTCTACCCTTGTTTCCACCTTTAAACCTAACACAGTGCATTAGGGTTGGGATCAAAACTATGCTGTAAATAAAAGGGATTGGATAATCATGTAGGTTAGTAAAAAATCAAGGATAAAGTCTCAATTGGGCTCGACTAGGGATATTATTTTCTAACAGGATAAACTTTGAAATCATTTCCAAAAAAAGCATGTTATCATCTTTTAAGCATAATAATACCTAAATTTCGCTTCAATAACAACCTGGGCAAGTTCTAGACTCAGAAACATTTCATGGATATCATAGCTAAACTCACCACTCATAGCACAAGTTGTATTCACAAAGGATCAAATTCAGCACACAATTATGTTACACAAAAGGTTTAATTAAGCTTAAGTTGCACATTTAGATCACATATAAAACATGTCAATGCATTCATACATCACTTCACTCATGCTTTTCATACAATATTTTTTCCAAGAAGTTACAACTTCATCACAACCCAACCTAAGACTCAATTGATGAAATTTCCCTTAAGACAATATTCATCCATCTATCATTGTGCAGCTTGACTCAATATATGACTACATACTCAATTTCTACTAATGAAAATCTTTTTTGTATTTTTGTACGGTTTAAAGGGACTATCCTTGGCTAAAGAACCGAAAATAATTACCAAGGAACCCAAAATCAAGACGAAAATAGAAAAAATAGTTCCAACATACAATATGTACAAATTATATATGTTATTCACACCCCACCGCACATTTATACAATATCACTGTCCTCCGTGCATTTCAAAATTCAACCAAGTTCAAAGGGTAAGGTAAAATAACTCCCTGATCAATTTACAACTCTCTGATCAATCCTTCATGGCGTCATTTCCATATGCACTATCGCCCGCCTATGCTGGGTTAATTTCTTCCTCAATATTGGAGTCCACATTAGAGCTCGTGCGAAGATTCTCTTAAAGAGTTGGGATGTCATTCTCAATAGGCTCCCGAAACTCAAAACCAATTCCAGGTAGTTCCTTAGCATGATGATTCAGCGGGTATCGTGTGTGCACCTCCCCAATCTCCCAATCAGTAGACGGACGACCACTAGTAGTGTGACGAAGCATCTCTAGGCCATATATTCTGGTCATGATTAATTATTCTTGTTGTGACACTCAACAATGGTGAGAATTGGGACTAAATCAGCGTCGGGCTCTTTTGTACGAGTAATGTCCACTGCTGCTTGGTATAGTGGTGTCATGTAAACCAAGATCTCCTCCGACACACCTACAATACGCTACATCTTTGTAATGAGCCCCCAAATGCATACTTGTTGCCCTTGTGAACTCGAGCCTTCCGTATTATTGATTTAATGATGGACCCTACATTGAGCTCTATATCTGTCATCAGTGCATATAACAGACATACCCTGTCATGAGTGATGTCCGTTTAGTGTAAGACTTGAATTAGGCAGTTCATCACAACCTTCAACCAACCGCGTTTTTCGGATTAGGTTAGTATACGAAACTATGTCCTCAGAACTGCCTAAAATATCATTGATGTTATTGGTGTGATAGACACGTTCCTGCCCCGGACAGTTACATAGTAGGAGCGAGTCTCCAGCAACCAATTCGCATAGAACTCACATACTATGCTTAGGTTTTTTTTATCTGGCTCAACAAATGCAAAATCCATTCTAAGCTCTGCAACCACCTTAAAATTTGTGGGAACCCCTGAGCTTGGCTATATCAATCAGTGCAGACATCGGAGAAGTAAGAAGCCTCAGTATGCTTCTTATACCAATTCTTGCCTTCTTTCGACACAACCTTAGCTCCATATCTTTTGGTTTTCCCTTTTGGAGTCATAGGTTCTAGTGGTACGTTACCGCTTCTTGGCCGCTTCTTTTGTTCTGGATGAGTAATACTTTCCCAGGGCGTTGGGACATAGGCATGGTTACCTACAAGATATATTAATGTTTAGCCCAAAATACTACATCCAAAAGCAAGATTTGGTGGTGTGCGCACACCACCCCACACTAAGTTCAAAATAACCCTAACTTAGATACTTAGACTTCCCACAAGTTAATGTACCATATGGTCAAACAGGTATTAGGGACATCACTTTAATTGACATCACATGGGAAAAAGCCCACGCAATTAGTTAGACGGTGATACCTAAAAATTCATACCTACACCAATTATCCGAGAATGCATATAATATCTCAGCCAAAACTACAAGCAGGACTATATTCATGTGCAATTATGGTTCTACTCAAAATTTGAACTAACAATTATACTAACATAATGCCACAATTATACCCCTCCTAATAAAGAAAACATACCATATTGTGTGTTCCTACTCAAGGATTCAAAACCCAAGCACAAATAATTAATGGTCCAAAGTTAGCCCTCATGTCACCCACAATTTATCCTACCAACTATTTCAATCCAACCCACAATAACAAAATCAATATGCTCTACTCAACACTTCGAACACACATGATTTCTAATGAAAGACGCAATATATCAAACAAAAATTCATACCCACAACCCTACAATCAATTAAATCACAAAACTAAGTGATTTCCACTTTACCCACACCCACATTACAAAGAGCAAATCGAGAAAACATACCTGGGTGACGCAGAATTAAAGAAGAAAACAAAGAGGAAAGAACTCACATGTTGTGCGACACAAAGAGAGAAAAGCAAATCGTGCGAGGGAGATGAGAGGGGAGAAAAATCGCAAGAAAATATTTTGTTTTGGGGTTGAATGGGGAAAAATTGAGGGTTTTGGGGTAGAAATAGGGGTGGTCGGGTTATTTTCTTTTCAAAATAGGTGAAACGCGTTTAATTTAATGAAAAGTACATATATCTTACTTGGTCATGCAAAACGGAGCCTTCGTGAGGCTCACTGGAAATTTAAATCCAGGTGAGCCAAGTTTTAGCCTCGATGCGCGAGCTCCACTTATCTTAATGGAATTAAATTTCACTTAGGGCCAAAACTTTACCATTGCCCACCGACGTGGAGATAACACTTGCCCGTCTTGTTCTTCTCGTACATCAATCTAACTTAGAATACAAAGTTGGATCCCATTGCACGACGCAAGGCTGTCACATGGCCTTTTGCCTCAAAATTCTTTCGATGGGAAAAAATTAAGACTTGTACATGCGACGCAGGCTTGGCACGAGGTTCTCAACCTCGATTCAGTTTTGGTGAAGCAAAATACAGACCTGCTCGTGCAACGCCAAGATGTCACTTAAGTGCCTACAATCCAAACTTTTTGATTCCTACACATTTTCAACAAACGATCAATTAGTTAAAACACAATGGGTTGCCTCCCATCTATTGTCTTAGTTTTTTTCGCTGCACGACTCATATTTTTGTATTTTTATGCATAGATCAATTTATTTTTTCAAAAAAAAAACTAAAAGAAAACAAATAAAAACTATCCATTACAATGGTTGAGGGTTGTCTCTCGTGTAGCGCCTGATTTAATGTCGCGACATGACCCTTCTTAGGACTCACTCTTTGTCAAATGTGAGCACTTCAAGCTCACGATCCACGTCCTTACTAAAATAGTGCTTAACCATTTGCCCATTAACCATGAAGGTAGATCTTTATCCTTGTTCTGCAATTCTGTAGCACTATGTTGCGTCATTCTCACCACCTCAAATGGAACCCTCCGCTTAGACCAAAGTTTTCATGGAATAACTTCAATCTATAATTAATCAACAACACAAATTGACCAGCCTCGAAGGTGCGCAACACAATATGCTTGTCATCCGACCTTTTGGTTTTCTCTTTGTACAACTTGTCATTTTCATAGGTGTGAAGACTAAACTCTTATAACTCGTGCAATTGTGTGATCCTCTTCCTCCTTGGTAACTCAACATCAAGGTTCAACTTCTTGATGGCCCAATATGCCTTGTGTTCTAACTCAGCTGGTAAGTGACAAGTTTTTCCAAACACCATTCTATAAAAAGAATTCCCTATTGGTGTCTTGTAAGCAATACGATAAGCCCATAAGTCATCATATAGCTTGGTAGCCCGGTCTTTTCTTTGGGCATTCACGGTCTTCTAGAGAATATGCTTGACCTCTCTTTTGGATACATCAACCTGCCCACTAGTTTGGGGATGATATGTTGTAGCCACTTTGTGCTTCACCCCATACTTTGCTAACAAACAATGAAGTGAGTTGTTTATAAAGTGTATACCTCCATTGTTGATTATCACCCTTGGCATCCCAAAACTAGTGAAAATACGCTTCCGAATAAACTTGACAACTACTTTGGCATCATTTGTAGGCAATGCAACAGCCTCCACCCAATTGGACACGTAGTCCACAACAATTAGGATGTATTGATTACCTCGGGACGATGGAAAAGGTCCCATTAAGTCTATCCCCCATACGTCAAAGATCTCCACCTCTAATATATTGTTCAACGGAATCTCATGTCTCTGTGAAATGGTGTCCACTCTCTAGCACTGATCGTAACCTTTCACAAACAAAGCAACATCTTTAAATAAGGTAAGCTAAAATAAATTCTTTGGCCTCCATAAAGTCCACCATATGGCGATGTGTACCTTTTAGGCAAGCTTGGTGTGCTAAATGTTATGCACTCGTTAGCTTGAGGGAGTGTGTTGAAATCAGTTAATTAGTATTAGTTAGTTCAATAACTAACCATTCAAAATTTAGTTCAAAGGTCTTTTCAGTAATTTCTAGATTGTTAGTTAGCGAGTAAGTTACCTCATTTGTTGTGCTGCTGAATCAGTTGGTAGATATTATTTTAGTTAAT
Source organism: Solanum habrochaites (assembly GCA_027704765.1). Taxonomy (NCBI): domain Eukaryota; kingdom Viridiplantae; phylum Streptophyta; class Magnoliopsida; order Solanales; family Solanaceae; genus Solanum; species Solanum habrochaites. The sequence continues at coordinate 74,069,810 of JAKWJA010002489.1, forward strand.
TACTTAGTTACCTCGTTTATTGTGCTGATGAATCAGTTGGTAGATATTTTTTTATTTCTTTCTCTGCTTCTAATTAATATATAATCAGTGATGAATATCACTTCTAAAGGTTCAGATTTAGATCAATACAATTCTCTCCTTTCTTCTTCATTTTCCAGTTTTCTCTCTAAAGGTTCATCAATAGTGTTGTCAGCTTGAATGCTCACTGTTTTGTTCACATTACATAATTGAAAAAATATTTTAGATTCTACATAAATATTAATGTATTACGTAGTTCAAAATGAATTTCTTTGTCCATTATTTTTTGTATCAAGCTACAAAATTTGAAATTGATAATTTTCATATGGTGTCATTTCTACGTTCGGAGTTGGAGCTTCTGATAAATCTTGTATTGGTGCATTAAGATCACGTTCACCTCAATTATCATGTTGTGCACTATAATACATGAAGTTAATATATCATGTAACACTTTTTTTCTTCAAAAACGTGACGGTCCTGCGATAATTGCAAAATGAAATTGTAGTTTATATAATTTATCGTAGAATTAATATAAATTTAATTTTTTTAAAATTCATATATAGAAAAATTAATTTATAGAAAAACTAATTTTATATCTAAAATTAGTATTATAAAAATATTACATAAAAAATAATCAAAAATAAAAGAAGTTTAATCAAAGAAAAAATTGTATGTAATTGGCAAGCTATTAATTCAAATTAAATGTTATGATCACACTTTGATTTAATTGTGTCTTGTAGCAAACTATTTTTCAGTCGTCTCGCTCGCCACTTTCCCTCTCTCGCTCGCTCCCTCTGTAGTTTCCTCTCTCGCTTTATAAAATTAGAATTGTATAAATTGTGTTTATGTTTGTATAAAGCGAGAAAAAATTGTATATACACATGCAAATACATATATCTTTGTCCTATACACTTATAATTATACAATACAAATATTCCCCTGCTCAATTTTCTTTTGTTTTTACTCTTTCTCGCTTTACACAAATGCAGATTATACAAAATACAATGTATAATTTATGTTTGTACACTTACACACAGAGGAGAGAGAGAGAGAGAGATAGAGAAAGAGATTTAATATATAAATGTTGTATTTCGATTCAATTGTATAAAAATTCAAATTTCGTACAGATATACAAACGCATAAAAATAAATTGAGAGGATGTCATCGATTTATTCAAACGAGAGAGTGAGATAAATGGTTTGTCAACGAAATTATACAAATCTGAAAGAGGAGACAGCGCATTATACAATTTTTTCTTTTACCTATATGTATAGCGAAATAGTCATTGCCTTTTGTATATATGTTTAGTGAAATAGTATAACAAAGTTTGTTATGAAGTGTAATTATGCAAACTATAGTTATAGCATACAAATATGATTTTTGTATTTGTTATATATGAAAGTTGCTCATTAATTAAAACATACAACTTATATAATGTTTAATTAAAAATTTGTATAATGAAATGATATTATAATATTCAAAAAGTTATTTGGTGTGATTGTGTAACACTATTCACACACCAAATCTGGTATGAAATTTGATATGAGTTGGAGCTCAAAACACCAAATTTTACATCAAATATGAAATTTCGTATGGAGTTGAAGATGGTGTAAGCTCTCCCTTATATAGGAAATTTTAGGAACATATTTGGAAATAAGCCTTATAGGAAATTTTGGGAGCAAATTTGGAAATAAATCTCATAGGAAATTTTAGGAACATGTGTGGAAATAAACCTTATATGATATTTTAGGAACTTCCTTTCCGTTTCCTTAAAGATATATTTAAAAATAAACCTTTACACCCTTAAAAATTTATGAACCTTTACTTTTTCTACACAAAATAGGACTAGGAGTGCATAGATTTTCCATATATGCTACTTATTTTTTTAGCTACACCAATTTTCTCCCCTTTATTTCCTATAAGAAATCTACCTTTTATTCGGTTTAATAGTATGACGTATCTTATCAACCAAATATTATTCCTCTTGAGTAAATTTACAGCGTAAAATAGGAGAATATTTTAGGTATGAAAAAAAATATTTTTGGTTAAAGAATATATTTGTCCAATAAATAATTTTGAATTAATGCGGAGGTTATTAAGAAATAAAGGAAGATTTGGAAAAATATAATTATAAATTGGATGATCATTTGAAAAATTCGAAAGTTTAATCAGTAGGTGACATGACATACGACATTATCATTTAGGCATATCGTAAAGTCAAATTCTTCCTATAGTTTAAAACGATTATATTTTATCTCACTGTTTAATAATTTTATATCAAATTTCACGTTAGATGCATTCGAGTACACAATTTATACATGTATCTAGTGAGTGATTTATATATATCTAGGATACCAAATAGAGATATGAGAGTAATGAGTGCGATGAGAGGGAGGCGAATAAAATTTATCTATAAATTTCAAATACATACAAATCACACTAAAAATACATGTATTCGATGTGAATAACATGTATCTATGGTACGAGATACGTGAGCAAGATATGAGACTAGTGGCGAACGAAATGAATGATTGGATATAATGTATCTAGAACAAATTAGACTTCATTATCCCGAAATAGATATTTTTGGACGTATGTGAACACACCAAAACTAGCGTATAACTAATGAAATTTTGGTAAGTGAGCATGTAAAATCAAATGAAACACTTATTGAATCATATTAATTATCAGCTAAACAAAGTTAAAGTCGTAGATGAAGAAATGAAGTTACTTGAATCCTGATACATTATTTTAAAGGTTTGATTAGCTGAATTACAATTATCAGATGTGCATGCATTCAAAAAGGCTCGATACAAGTTAGGTTGATCTATTTTAATTCTGCAGCATCAAGATTGCACTTCACCCTTTGACAAGTTACTGTTTTCCTATGATGGTTTTGCTTCCTCATTGTAGGTCGAGGTCTTATTCATGATCATAAACTTGCTCTGCTTTTTTAATCCAAACAAAAAAGTGGTTTCACTAAAGTGTAGATAATTAGTGTAGGAAATATGAAAGGAAAATAATATCCTTAGAGAATGCTCAAATTTATTATAGGCTACTTAAGACCACTTGAGATGATTACAATCATCAACTACATCACTATTTATATTACTCAAAATAGAAAACAAAAAATCTTGCACAAATAACTAAATACATGTATCACAAATTACTAGATACATGTACTACGAAATTCTAAAAAGACTTCTTGAAAAACTAAGAGACAATTTTAGAAGACTAAACATTGATGCATTAATTTCAACACTTTCCCTTAATGCATTTGCTTGATAACTCCAATGCGTTCTCGAAGATAGCAAAATTTTTCTTTAGGAAGTGCTTTTTGAAGATGTCAGCAAGTAGTTCTCCTATCTGACAATAATGCAACTGAATTTCGCCTTTCTCTTGTGCTTCTTGGATAAAATGATACTTGATGGAAATGTTTGATCTTTCATGGCTGACTAGATTCTTGGCAATTGCAATTGCTGATTTGGTATCACAATACAGAATAGTCCCTTCTTTGGTTTTTCACCAATGTCTTCAAATATTCTCATAAGCCAAATAGCTTGAGAAGTAGCCTTGGATGCTGAAATATATTCTGCTTCGGCAGTGGATTGAGCAACAACACTTTGCTTTTTTGATAACCAAGAACAAATACTTGATCCAAATAAGAAAACATAACCAGAAGTACTCTTCATGTCATCTATACTTCCAGCCCAATCACTATTAGAATAACCAATTAAGTTCAAATTTCCACCAAATTTGTACATTATCCCATAATTCATTGTTCCTTGCAAGTAGCGTAGAACACGCTTTGCAGCTCCAAAATGCACTTGGCTTGGTTCTTGCATGAATCTGGATAATAAACTAGCAGCAAACATAATATCTTGCCTTGTTGAAGTAAGATATAGCAAATTTCCAATCAAACTCCTAAAAAGTGAGCTATTAACTTTCTTTTCTCCATCATCTTTTCTAAACTTCTCATTTGCTGCTAATGGTATGGCCACAGACCTGCAATCCATCATTTTGAATTTTTGAAGAATACTTTTAGTATACTTCTTTTGAGGAATAAAAATTCCTTCTTTTACTTGAGAAACTTCGATGCCCAAATAATAATTTAGCAATCCAAGATCACTCATTTCATAAGCTTGCATCATATCTTGTTTGAAATTTTGCATCATTTTTACAACATTTCTTGTAAAGAGCAAATCATCCACATAGAGACAAACAATGATAATGCTGCCATGTTCTTTCTTCACATACAAAGTGTCTTCACTTTTACTTCTCTGAAAATTATATTTCAGAAAGTATGTATCAATTTCATGGTACCAGGCTCTTGGAGGTTGCTTCAGCCCGCAAAGAGCTTTTTTTAGTCTATACACCTTTTCTTCTCCCCCTTGAACAAAAAATCCTTGAGGTTGCTCAACATAAATCTCTTCATCAAGTTTTCCATTCAAAAATGATGATTTAACATCAAGTTGAAATATCTTCCATTTCTTTTGTGCAGCAACAACAATTACAGTTCTAATTGTCTCAAGACGAGCAACTGGAGAGAAAGTTTCATAAAAATCAATACCTGGTTTTTGCGTGAAGCCTCTAGCAACCAACCTTACTTTGTGCTTTTGTATATCGCCTTCCCGATTGAGTTTTAAGTTTTGTAAATCCATTTTAGACTTACAACTTCTCTTTCTCTACCAATAGCCACAAGCTCCCAAGTATTATTTTTTTCAATTATTCGAATTTCTTCTTCCATGGCTTTCTTCCAAACATCATGCTTTATTGCTTCTTCATAATTTTCTGGCTCAACACCGGCAAAATTACATCTTTGATAAATGTCACTCAACATTTTTGTTCCTCTTGGAGGCGGTTCTTCATTATCTGAATCTGAGATTTCTCCCCCTTGAGAGACATCTTCATCTTTCTCATCCTCTTCTTGATTTGAAGATATGATAGCAGTATTCTCTATCTTTTTATCCTCCCAATTCCATGTTGTTTTTTCATCAAAAATGACATCTCTACTAACAACAAGTTTGTTAGTTTTGACATCGAGAAGCCTATATCCTTTTGTAACATCACTATAACCAAGAAAGACACATTTTTGACTTTTTCATCCAATTTTGTTCTTTTCTCAGCAGGTACATGAGCATAACAAATACACCCAAAAATTTTAAAATGACTTACAGAAGGTTTAATTTCACTCCAAGCTTCAACTGGTGTCTTGTCCTTTAGTGCCTTTGTTGGACACCTGTTAAGGATGTGAACTGCTGTATGCACTGCTTTTGCCCAAAACTATTTTGGCAGCCCTTTCTCATTCATCATAGTTCTGGTCATTTCAACAATTGTTCTATTTCTTCTTTCAATACACCATTTTGTTGAGGAGTATACCATACTGTAAGTTGCTTCTGAATGCCTTCATTTTTGCAATATTCTTCAAATTCTCGACTTGTGTACTCACCTCCTCGATCACTGTGAATGGTTTTGATGCTGCAACCTTTTTGCTTCTCAACAAGGGCTTTAAATTTCTTGAATGTAGCAAATGCTTCTTACTTTTATTTCAAGAAATAAACCCAAGTCATTCTTTAGAAATCATCAATAAATATTAGAAAATACCTTTGACTTCCAAGAGATGGAGTCTTCATTGATCCACAAATGTCGGTATGAATTAGTTCCAAAAATATACTTGCCCTCCAAGACACCCCTTTTGAAAAAGACTTCTTGTGTTACTTTCCCATTATACGACTTTCACATGTATCCACCTCAATATGTATCTCAGGAAGGCCTTGCACCATGTCCTTTTGCTTGAGAAGCTTTAAACCATGAAAATTCAAGTGACAAAATCTTTTGTGTCAAAGCCATGAATCATCTACAATTTCATTTTTTAATGCATTGTAATGAAATTGCGAAGGGAAGTTTCTGTTTATCATCTTTACTTCAACAATGACTTGATTTGGCTCAATTTTATCATAAATCTTGCAATAATTATCTCTAAACACAAGAGAATAACCATTTTCCATGAGTTGACCAACACTAAGCAAATTTTCTTCCAAGTCAGGAACATAAAGAACATCATGAATTTGCTTATCACATCATTTCATGTTGATCGAAATAGTACCTTTACCTTTCGCATCAACTAAGGCTCCATTTCCCATCTTCACTTTAGTAGTGATGCTATTATTAATTCAGAGGAAAGCCTTTTCATCTCCAGTCATGTGATTACTACAACAACTATCAACATACCATTCATTGCTTTTTGTTGAAGCATCAGATTTAGAAGCAAAGAAAAGATTTTCTTCTCTTTCTTTCTCATGTTTTTCACAAAAAATTGTTTGCTCCCGTTTCTTATGCCAACAATCCTTTTCAACGTGGCCAAACTTTTTACAAAAGTTACATTGGGACTTGCCTTTGTGCCAACATTTTTCTGCATTGTGATTAGTCTTTTTGCAAACTTTACAAAAAAAACTAGAGTTTTTCTCACCTTTTTCTTCAACCTTCTTGGAAGAACCATCATGATCCTGCTTCTTTTTTGGCTTTTGATTTTTATTCTGATGTTTTTAGAGAAATTTTGAGAATTCTCATTTATTTTAGACTGGAAAGTTGTCTCTTTGGGTTGATCTTCAAGAAAAAATCTTCGCTTATCGTGTGCACAAAATGATCCAACTAGCTCTTTGATGGAAAGCTTAGAAAGATCTTTCGTCTCCTTAGTGATAGCAACGATGTACTCATACTTTTCTGTGACACTAATTAGAATCTTTTCCACAACTTGTTGGTCAGAAATTGTATCACTATGATTTCTCATTTCATTAACAATATTCATGACTCTTGTGCAATATTCATCAATTTTTTCAGATTCCGTCATCTTTAAATTTTGAAACTCTCTTCTAAGAGTTTGAAGATTTATAGTGCGTACCTTTTCGTCACCATAAACCTCAGTTTCCAGAAAATCCCAAGCTTCCTTTGCAGTCTCACAAGTAGCAATTTTTGTAAAATATGCTCTTGAGACTCCCATTTGGATTTTGCTTAAGGCTTTTGCATCTTAACGATACTTTGCCTCAAGATTTTTCATCTCTGTTGTTGTAAGATCACCATCGTTTTCAGGCTCTTCAAAGCCATTTGCAACAATAGTCAACAAACCTTCAGCTTTCAAATGTGTTCTCATTCTTATCTTCCAGTATTCAAAATCAGTTCCATCAAAAAATGGAGTAAGAACAACTGAAGAATCAGCACCTTCATTTGTTTTGAATGCCATATTTTTTCTTCACCTAACCCCAGATTAAGAACGAAAACCTGCTCTGATACCAATTTGTAGGAAATATGAAAGGAAAATAATATCCTTTGAGAATGCTCAAGTTTATTATAGGCTACTTAAGGTCACTTGAGATGATTACAATCATCAACTTACATCAATATTTATACTACTCAAAATAGAAAACAAAAAATCTTGCACAAATAAATAAATACATGTATCACAATTTACTAGATACATGTACTACGAAATTCTAAAAAGACTTCTTGAAAAACTAAGAGACAATTTTGAAAAACTAAACATTGATGTATTAATTCCAACAATTAGATGTTCAATATAAAAATAACAACAATATGCTCCACAGGTGGGTTTTGTGGAGGGTATGACATATAAAATGAAAATGCAAAGATTGAGGTGTTACCAAATATTGAAATGTATTAATGTTTTTAGGTCCAACATGTATGCATACTGCATTGGTGATGTATATGCTCTAATTTCATTTGAGTCATACTGCATTGTGAATAATTTGTTTCTTCTTTAAACTAATAAATTAGGCCTAGTGTTGTACTTAACAAGTATAACTGTAACAGCTTTTAGAGGTTTGACAAGTGTTCATTCTACGAAATTAGGTCTACACAAAAAGACATTTCAACTTGTATAAAGTTAAATAAATAGGCATATGCATCAGACATGACATAATGTGTATCTCATACGAATTGTCATATAAGATTAAGTGTTTGTCCATACACAATATTGGAAGACATATATGTCGACTGAAATCAAGTTAATTAAAAAGCGTGTTTATATATTATCCCCAAAATCAAATGTTGTATATTGTTTCTACCTTGATATACTCAATGCAACATTCTTTCGTTAACTTACCCTTTTTATTTTGTAACTTACAAAACTCAATATTCTAGTCGTTATTCCTATTTTCAACTTCATGCAAATTTCAAGAAAGACTATCCGTGTGAAGTGTACAAATTCCGTAGAACTAACTCTTTACAATGTAAAATTTACTCACACCATTTCAATAATCTAAAAAAAAAAAAATGACTTTTGAATTTTTGAACTTAAATTAAAGAGATGTTGAATATACAAAAACATCTACTAATTTTGCAGTCTTAGCATTTAAAGTGGGAAGTTGAATTTAAGGGTGTGCTTAGTATGATGGAAAATGTTCTTCAACATGGCTTTTTCTTTTTCTTATATTTGGTTGGCTTAAATATTTTGGATAATGTTTTTCAAATCAACTTATTTTCTTCAAATTTAAGGAAAATGACTTCCCTTTAAAAAGTAAGGAAAACAATTTTCAAAATCATTATGAACCTCACACCTCAACTTTTCATCCTAACTTAAGTCTCGGATATTGATTGGCAATACCAATCCTAAATCTGGCTCTTGATTCTCAATTCGAGACACGACTCTCGACCTCTATTTGAGACTCACTACCAAATTCCGAATCGATCAAGTTCATGTCTTCGAGTTAGAATTAAAGGTTGAATTTCTAATTGAGTGTCGGGATCGGGGTCTCGGAATCGGGTCTTGAGGTTTAGTGTCAATGTTGGATTTTGGGTCTCAGATCGGATCTTGGGATCAGGTTTTGAGGTTGGATGTTGGGGTCAGGTTTTGGATCTTGGGATCGAGTATTAAGTCGAAGCTGGAGTGAAAGTCGGATCTAAAATTGGGATCGGGGTCAGAGGTCAAGTGTCAAGTTATAGTCGAGTCTTGAGAAGGATATCGAGTAAAGGTGTGGTCTTGGGTTGGAGTTCGATCTCGAGTCGGGTGTTTGGGTCGAGATTTGATCTTGGTTCACGTTTTGGACTTTGGTCGATGTCTAGGTTGGGTCTTAGGAAGGGTCTCGAGTTAGATCTCGAGGTTGGGTGTCATGTCGGTTTTTGGGGTCGAGTCCTGAGTAGGGGTTGGGTATATGGTTGGGGTTAGGTTCGGGGATGGATCAAAGGGTCGGGTTAAGTCTTGGGAGTCTAGTGTCTAGGTCGAGGTCCAATCTCAAGAAGGTTCTCTAAGTTGGGTTTCGAGGTTGGGCATGGGTATCGAATCTCAAGTATCAAATGGGGTTAGGTCTCGAGTTGGAGTCGAGATCAAGTCTCGGGGTCAAGTTCGGGGTCCGACCTAGGGTCGGGTGTCGGGGTTAGACGTCGACTCTCGGGTCGAATTCCATTTCAAAAGTTGGATCTTCAGTTGAATGTTGGGGTCGGGAATTGGTGTTGGGTCTCGGGTCTGGTTCAGGTTTGGGTGTCAGAATCACATTCTAGTTTAAACGCCGGGACTCTAGCAGGGTTAGGTCCTAGGTCGAGTCTTGGGACAGTAACCTTATTTTTTTTCATGGTCAGGATCGTGTTCCAATTCAAATCTCAGGTCCCGTATTAGGAGTAGCGGTCAATTTTTGGATCAATTAGGTGTCGGGATTAGGTATTGAATCGATTATCGGGGTTGATTATAAAGTTAGAAACTATTTTATTAAAAAGTATTTTCTATTATCTAGCCAAACATAAAAGATTATTTTCTAAAAATTTCCACTCATTGTATATTTTTAAAAAATTGTTTTAATTTTCCACTTATTGTGAACCAAACATGAGATATAAATTAGAAACAAACTTATTTTTCAAAAAATAAAAACAGTTTCTGTCATACCAAACATACCCTAAAAAGTTGTCAAGCAAGGTCAAAGACATTCTTTTCAAAACAAATAAACATAAAAATAAGACAAATAAATTTAAAAGGGATGAATGGGTAATAATTATTTATATTTATTAAGTATAGTTTGATTTATTCGATGAAGTCGGTATTAAAAAAATCATAAACACACAGCTGAAACTGTTGATAAAAATTTGATTCCCCACATTATAATACCCGTGTATTTTCCCTTTTCGTACCCCAATGTGTCATGTGTGTATTAGTTTGAATTGGTGAATAAATTGTGCAGTGCTTGGTATCACGTTAGTAACGTGAGCAACACTGAAACGCTAATTACACACTCCACTCCAAGCTTTGACCATTTTGTTAAAATTCAATATGTCTACACGTAATTAATAGCTCCCCAATTTCCCGTTTTTAAGTTACTCCTATTAAGACAAATAAAGTGGAAGGTTTTAAATGGACTCATATAAAAGAAAAAATTCCCTCTTTAGGCGCAAATGCAATTAACATACATGTGGTCTATGGTTATATCCATAGCTTTACGTAACTGAATTCAAGCAAACTTAACCACTTAATTCTCCTAGAAAGCATAACATCATTTTCCAACGTCTAACAAATAAAAGATTGACAAAGGAAATCGATGTGACGCCACGATTTAATATAGGAATAAGAAGTCTTATATCGGCAAATACACATGCTAAATGTTGACTATATCAGGCTCTATCCACTAGTGATGTGTTTGAAATGTTGACTATATCAGGCTCTATCCACTAGTGATGTGTTTGAAATAGTGGCGAAGTCAGGATTTTACGAAGGGTGTTCAAGTACTAAAGTGAATCTGCTCTTGTTAAAAAGTGAAAAAAATTGCTACTAGTTTAAATTTGTATATTTTTGCTCTTTCAGGCGCCTGAAACCACTATATTACATCATATTATTGTGTCAAAGCGCCTAAAACCACTAGATTACATCATATTGTTGTGTTAAGGATGTTCAAAATATATTATTTAATCACTTAATTTATTATTTTACTTGTATATACGGTATAATATTCCGACGAAGAGTGTTCGATTGGAGGACACCTTGACACAAGTGTGGCTACACCACTGGTTTGAAAGTTGTGTGGATTAAGATTTATAACGGACAATCTCACTAGCGATCTGGACCGTACGATATTAGAAAGAGAATATAATAGGCTTAATAGTAATGTAAAAAGGATTAGCTAAAACAAATCAAAATGTGTAAGAACCAAATATTGAAATAGTTAAAAGAAATCCACGAGTATTTAGGCAAATCATGAGTCTGGTTATTTTTTCCTCTTAAAATGGAGTAATTAATTTGCAATATTTGTTTGGATTACTATAAAATTGCACCTACAATTTATTTAATGTTAACGTGTTTCTGATGAGTTGACATACAATTATTGGACAGGGTATCAACAATTCAGAAATTTTCATGCATAGAAATGACACTTAATATAATTAATACTCCATTATTAACTTTTTTAGGAATATTTATTTTTTTAGTATAAGGAATCCTTACCTCTTTCCTATCTGTTTAGATTCTATTTTGCACATCTCTTCTTTTATGAGTGTTACCAACATTTTTGCATTTTTTTATTGATCTTTATTGTTCTTGTGAGTGACAACAAAAAGTAGCCACCGTGGATAATGATAAATTGATAAATATCTTTTTATTTTTAAGTAAAAGATTTTAAATTTAAATCGTCTTTATTAAAAAATAATTTATCCTCAACGAAATCTCCTAGTGGAGTATTTTTATTGGGTGATGTATTAGACGGTTTGAGTGAGTATTCTTACTGGTTGAGATTTTAATTTTTTTTGGCTTGTAATAGTAACTTAGCTCCACATATTGACATACTTGTCCATTTGGTCCTACATTCTATTTTTATCATGAAGCATAATTAATATAATTATGTTAGTTCAATATTAAAAAATTATAACGATGAGTTTTGTTTTTATTATTCTCGAAAGAAAAAATTAAAGGATGAAATAATTTTATTCCATAATGTAATTGTTTATTTTATTTTATTGTGTACGTAACATCTCGTTTACGTTGTTATTTTCCTTGAAAAAGTATCACAATTATTTTCTTTTCTTTCTTAGTAATATAAATGTAATAGTGTAGTTTTTTTTTCTTGTCTTAATTAGCAATATAATTAATAAAATCTATAGTCTATATATTATTTAATTGTAGTCTTTGAAATAATAATGTGACACATTTAATGCACTTAAATAATACTATTTATTTATTTATTTTACTTTTCTCCCTTTTTTTCTTTGTTCATTTATTTACTTTTACAGATAAAACCAATATATATAATGAATAATATTTTTGTATGTCTAATACAATAAACAGATAGATTGTTTGTGACTTATATCTCTTTATATCTATTTCTTATAACTTTACTCTTAAATATTATTCATATATCTCGAGTGTTTTATCTTTATATATTTTTGAACAAATATTTATTTAACGTGTAAAAAATAGATAACAAATGTAAATAATAAATACATAACATAAAGTTCAAAAGCTTTTTTTAAGGAATCATTATTGACATGGAGGATCAAGTGCTTTATCCTACAAAAGATGGGGAAATAAATCTGAAGGAGAACTTTTAATTATTTAATTGATATTCCGACATCAATATTTGTTAGAAGAAAAATGAAAAATTGATCAACACTCTTTTGTATTTGTTATTAATTATATTCTCGTTTTCTTTTTTCCATTTTGAAAATATTTTTCTTGATGATTTTTATTTTTTTTCAATTAAAATGTTTTTCTTATTTATTTTTTTAATGATTCTTTTTGTAATGATTTAGAATTTAGTGTTTGCTCTAATATTCTGATAGTATAGAATATAAATTGAGGTAGAGTAAAATATTTTTTTAAAAATGAGGCTTTGTTCAATAATTATTGAGTCCGGAGCTTAAATGGTATAAAATGTTAACAAAAATTTTAGAACGGTATATGAATTTTTATTTTAACCAAAAGGGCAAAATCAATAGAAGAGGACCGATTTCTGTCGTCGGCAAAAATTTGATAATCTAAGCAGCGATTTTCTTAATCTTTTATTTGAAATTTTAAAAAAAATGCAGCAATTTATCTCCAATTTTTTTTTTAAAATCAATTTTTTAGAAAAATTTTGATTGCTACTTGTTTTAAAAAATCATTAAAAAAATTATTTTGGAATAAGTAGTAGAAAAATTTAAAATAAAAATTTCTTTAAGAAATTTAAAATTTAATTTTAAAAATTGTAAAAAGAAATTGATTGGAAAAAATAAAAAAACAATTTGGAGACAAATCGCGTTGCCCTTGTAGCGATTTGCTCTTAATTTATTTTTTCAAATAAATAATTTAAAAAATTAAAGAAATAACTGATTAGGCAGTGATTTATTAAAAATTCATTAACAAAAATTTATTTTGGAAATCGCTGCTAAGACAACGATTTTACTTTTTCCGGCGAGCGAAATCGCTGACCTTTCAGCGATTTGTCCTTTTGGTTAAAATAAATATTCATATACCATTTTAAGAATTTTTATTAACATTTTATATCCTTTATGCTCCGGATTCAATAATTATTCTTATAGAATTTTACATTTCACTTGTTGATGTATATTTTACTCATTTTTCCTTATTTTACGTTATTGAGATATTTCCTAAAACACTTCCAAATAAGTACACTAAAATATATGTTGGAGATATAAGAATCAGCTGCATTAGAAATATTTATATTAAGATAGTTTTCACCGTTTGAAACTAACATTATTATATTTCTTAAAAATAAATGATAATATGACAGATACACTATATATATATATTAATTTTGTGTAACCAAGTTCCAAATAATGATATTGCAAATTGGACTGTAATATTTTAACACGATTGAACTATTCCACTTACCAACTACACGAGTCATAAATTAGGAACCAACGTTTATCGAATACTTTATAATAGGGAAAAAAAAATTCAACGAATTTAGAAAATAGATACATTGTAATTGACTCTTGCACGTAACGCTTTACAACTTAGCATTTTTCTAATCCTACCATTAATTTACAAGTCAAACATTCCCCCCTCAAAGTCTACTATGACTGCCTTATAAAAGGTAAATCACTCAGCAATTGCCACGTGTCATAGGACTTTTCTGTCAGTCAAGTCACTGTTTCTCCTGTTTTCACGCAATCGGCGTGACTCAATATTTTTCAGCTTTTGCCTAGGGATGTGTGCCCGCATTTTTTACTCACGGAGTTGTGATGCGTTCGCCGCCGACTTGAATTTTTCCACCACCACTACTACCGCCGGTTTCTATATCCAACTCGGCGGCGCAACTTCCACTAGGGGAATGGCTAGTCCCGGTGGGTGTTTTTCTGTTCATACTTAGTATTCTTCTCAAAGACATTAAACGAGTCGCTGGTGATCTCGATTGAATCGCCGGTGAACTTACTCTCACTCCCATTTCCAAATCGGCTTCGAAATCGTTCCTTCTTGGTACCTCTATTCTTACTCCGGTCAGATCCAATCCTTTTCGCCGGCAACCCAACGGCGTCATATTAGAATGATGACTACCATTCTCCTCACAACCCGAACTCGAACCCGTTTCATTCACTGTTACTGCCACCTCAACCCGGTTATTATCCGGTTCGATAAGTACTGCCTCCACCGGAGAGCGACAAAGAGGGCAAGTAGAATGAGAATGAAACCACATATCAATACATTCGGAATGAAAAGAGTGATTACACTTGGGTAAAACCCGACCCTTTTCATTCTCCTCAAATTCCGATAAACAAACAGCACATTCCAGCGGTTCCGGGTGAGTCTTGTCGGAATAAACAAAAACCGGCAAGGATTTGAGAACCGCCGGTTCCAAACCCCGGTTGGCATCAGACAAACCGGAACCAGGATTATCAACGTAGAAAACAATATGAGTCCGTCGATGGTTAACCCTACGGCGGCGAAGGAGTTCACGGCGGCGCTGAGACACAAGGTACCAACGAGCATATAAATGAAGACCCACCATGAAAACAACAACAGTGAATAAGATAACAATAGCACTTAGCATAATTTTTCCACTCAATGCATAGCCTCCATCTTCTGTGGAATCAATCAATGGATCATGAATCATGCTTGGGGTATCGTTATTCATGGTAAATAATGCAAATGAGATGGACTATCTGTAATTGTAAATATAGCAAAATTATTGTAGAAGATATATATATATATATATGGATGGGGAAATGGGCAAGTTGAAGGAAGAAGAGAGGAGGAGGAAAGTTCTTGATGGTTTCGGTGGAAAAGGGAGAAGTTTAGGTATGATGGTTTTAGTAAGAGAGTGTAATGTGACGGAAGACGCCAAAGTTGACGCGGGATCAGCAAATGACACAAACACCCTTTCCCGCCTGAATCTCTTTAAAGCCCGTTTGACTATGCGAGATGGTATCATGAGATGAAATTGAAGTTTTGTTTGTACACGCGATATACAATTTTGCTGTTGTATATTTTCTCATAAACATAAAAATTTCATAAGTAATAAACTAATAAAATAGCTTCAATTATTAATTCAATATTACTAAATAAATAAAAAATCATAAAATCGTATAATAAATTATTAAAAGTTATTTATTCTCCATTTAAGTAATTATTTCATCAATATATTTTGAATAAAAATCAAACACTTTTCACGGGCTCTTCAAGATTTTATTACTCAACAATTATGAAATGTGAGTGAAAGTGGCTATATGTTCATGAGAATAATAAATTTTATATCGGTGAGATTAATAAATTTTAAGAGTAATGATGTGATTATAAATTTTATTATTACATGTCAAATAAATTGTTAGTAGATATAAATGTGAGGTTATTTTAATCGAATATAAACTCGTGAATCAATTTTTGTATTAAAATAACTTAAATCATGATATGATATTTCTATATGACTCCATATAATGATTTTTGGAGAATATAGTGTCACATCTGGAATCAGCACAAAATCGCATATCGTAACAATTATTTCATCTCACAATATCATATCGTGATGTGGTATCACATGGTCAAACACCTACTTAATATTTTTTTTCTTTTTAATCGAAATTGGAGATTCGCTTGAAATTTGATTATTTTGAATTCCGAACTTGAACTTAAGATATCTATTTAAGAGATAAATACTTTGATCTATTGTATCATAAATTGTGGAATATTTGGACATGAAGAAGGTTAGTTAGGTTGGTTGAATTGATTGAGGAGTAAGTAGTCAAGTTTTCCGTGTAAAGTTGCGTTACATAATTCAAACACCATTAATAACGTGTTCCTGTAAATGTATTTATCCATTTATCACAACAATAACAACTTATATACGCTCTCCATTTAAACTTTCTTTATTATGTCTATTTGTTTCGTTCACTATATTAATTACATTTGTGATTTTACTTGTTACTTTTAAAATAATCATTATTTTCTAATACTTTATATTGCATTAATTATACAATATAAAATTTCTAACCACCAATTTTTGCTGACTTCTCTAGATCAAAATTTCAAATTACAACTTATTAGTCCAAGGGATTCATTAAAGTACCTTGACTAAAAGTTCACTCAATCTGTTCTAGTTACTTTTTCAAGAAATTATATTCATTTTTATTACAAATTCATCCACACAACTATTCTTTTATATCTAGAAATTTATTACAATTCAATAATAATTTTGGAACAACTCAACAAACTAAAGACTAATAACCCTAATTTTTAATGAGAGGCGGATCTATATTTAATGTGTTGATTTTCGTGCACATGTTAACTTTGAAAACTATATGTATATATATGTATCTATCTTAAGAAATAACAATAATTGTGATATAATTTACAGTGCACACATGATGAGTATAGTTGTATAGGAGTGTCCTTGTATTGTTGGTACAAGCTAGAGAAATCATTCGCGAGACTAAAGTTTAAATCCAGCTAGAGCCTTATTTCGTTAATTTTCTTTTAAATTTATTGGTGCATCTTAAGTCTTTAGCAAAGACTAAAAAATCTAGTCTTTAACTTATCAAACTAATAGTACTGCTCTATTTCTATTTACTTATTAAATATTTTTAAATTGGATTTCGCCTTTTACTTGTTATTTTTGACAAATCAAGAAAGAATAAATTTTTTTAATTATATTCTCAATTTATTAATATTAAGTTAATATCTTTAAAAATGTAATGAGTAAATATGTTTATAGCCCTATCTATCTATAGGGATAAAAATGATAAACTCACTATATTAATTGTTTTTCTTATAATAGATATATTAAATTAAAATTTGACAAGTAAATAGAAATGAAGGAGTATTCAAGGGTACAAACTCAAACACAATTCTTGAATCGGGTTCTAGTGTTATTGTGAAACTCTCATGGTTTTGCCCAATGAATAATGACTATTACTCTCAAAATGATGAATTTTATGAATATTCAATTACTGCGACTTTTAATTATTTATGTTATGAAAAAAAAATTTGGTCATAATTTGGTCAGAATGATATTATTTTTATATAATTTTACTTTTTAAAAATATTTTTAATTTTTAATTTTTAATACCTCTTACTAAAAATAGAAAAAAGAACAATTTATTTTAAAATAAAAAAGATATTATAGATTTTAATATTTTCTAGCAGAATTTGGCCAAATTTCTGGTCATCTGGCACTTCTCTTTATGTTATATTATATAGGAAAATTCTTTTTTGGTTAAAATGATATTTTATCTATGTTATTATATCTTTTTAAATATTTTATATTTTTAACTTTAATACTTTTAATTTAAAAATTAAAAAAAATATTTTATTTAAAAATAAAAAACTATTATAATTTTTTTAACTTTCTGGCCAAACTTTTACCCAAATATATGTTGAAGATTTTTCATACCATGGTATATCACAAATTAGGATGTTTACTTCAAATAGAATTTGGCTTCCTACAAGAAAATATCTAATTTCCTCCCATGAAAGAAATTTCACCCAATAAGAGAACTTTGACTCCTCTTTCAACTTTATTTATGTTTTTTTTTCTTCTTTTATATTTTATCTTAGCTAAGTATTTTTTTCCCTCTACTGCTTCTCTGATTCTCCCCTTTATTTTCGTCTTTGTTGCAATCTCTCGTATTGTCCGCATTAGGTCTCAAGACTTGGTTTCTAGTTCACCTCATAAATTACATTTTAGAAAATGAATAGTAAATCAAGTTTACTTTGTTAATCATCAATATTATATTTGTGTCGTTCTATTTTTCAACAATTTGTGTTTTTGTTGATTTGATATATTTTTATAGAATTTTTTTTATCAGATATATATCTTCTTAAATTGACTTTATAAATAAGGTTTTAGAACTCTAAATTAAATGATTATTATTATAATTATTATTTTATATCGTTATTTAATATTAGTATAGTTAATAATTAATAAAGTTTTCTTAATTTGTTAAAATAAAAAAGTATTTACTGGCTTATAAGTATATAATTTTAGTTTTATTTTATGTGTCATCGTCCAACTTTTAACACAGTCTAATAATATTTTAGTTGTGAATTTAAGTATGAAACATTTAAGTTTCTACAATATTATATATTTAAAAAGTACGTAAAATGTATTATAAATTATAATAATTAATTGACACTCTATATTTTTAAAAAAAGTATGTGAAAAATAAAAATAATAAAAGACGACTTCTTTGAATCTTGAATCTCTACTTATTTCTATCATGTAAATGCAAAAGTATAATAATATGACATTCACATTTTTTAAATTGTAAATCCACTTTCGTGTACACTATCTTAAGATTTCATGAATATCTCATTATGTATTCCAAATAAAAAAAAATGTATTTACGCCTGTTATTGGGTTTTTATATATTTTGCACTTGATCAAGAAAATCTTAATAGCGTGTGGATCATTGAAGCTTCCCATGTGAATGCATGCATGTCATTCCTAACAGACTTGCCTAAATGTATTTAGCTGAGATTCTGATGCGAGTTTTAATCGTTAATTATATAGAAAAAAAATAAACTTATATAAGGCGTATTTCATTTGGAGAAATCTCAAAAATTAACGTTCTGCGATTTTCAATATAGTGTTGTGGAACTCTTCTTTAATTTTTCAAGTATGTTATTCTTTTGTTTTAAAACAATTAAAGATATTCATGATGGTAGAAAACTTTGGACTTGTTTAATAAGAAACTTTTGATTCACAACTTTTAGTGTCATATCTTTCAAAACCAAGTTGTGTACCGTTCGATTTGCAACTCCTAATACATCTGCCTTTACGATATTTATTATATTTCGTATGAGTCATGACCATACATTTCATCTACGGGGTCATACATGATACATCTCATTGTAGACAACATTAAAAACTTTGATATATATCCCCTCCATTTCATATTAATTGTATTTTTGAGGTGTTTCACACTATTTAAAAAAGTAGATTAAGACATAAAAATGAATATAGTTTTCTATTTTTATCCTTATTAACTATTATCAAATTTATTGAAGTCATCACATTGAAAATTCTAATGAAGGATAAAAATGAATTAACACTCTAAAAGTAGTCTTGAAATTTGAACAATTAAGTTAATTTAGAAAATGAAATGCATCAAAAGTTCAATTAATATGGAATGGAGGGAGTAGCAAATACATAGCTAAAAATACTATTTTTGAAAAGGTACAAGTCATCAAGAAATCTAGAATACAGGAAATTAGGGGTGTCAAATGGACGAGTTGAGTAAAATCATAGATATTAAAGTGGATTGAAATAAAAATTGGGTTGAGCTATGCCCCCCCCCCCCCACACACACACAGAGTTTTTTTTGGCTCAAATGGACTAAAAATCAGGTTGGTTCATTACCTGTCCAATTTAAATCGCTTAATCTCAATAATATTAACATATTGTTATTAAATTTTTATAACCATAATTTCAATTTCAACTCAACATTTTTTTTTAAAAAACTTACAAATTGATAGATAAATCCTAAAAGATATAAAATAGATTGTAACTCATACTTTTTCAATATAGAAACATACATTACATCAATGCAAATAAAGAGCCTTAAAACAGAATGAATAGGAGATTAAATTAGGCTCAAATGAGGATTCTCTTAAAATAGTAAAGACTTGAATGATCTAAGATTGAATACAATTCAAATTAACTCGAGACCAAACCTTAAATTTTGAATGAATTGGACGAGTTACCTATATATGTGTTTATTTTTAACACTCCTACAAAAAATTATCTTAAGTTCTAAATACTATAAATGACTATATACATATTATTAAAACACCACATGCATGAAATATACAAAGCAAATAATAGATCGGTAAGCTCAAACATAATATATTATTTGTTACTAAAAACGAGGGGTAATATACTCATATAGAATAGTAATTAATTTAATTCTCTAAGCATGTGAAGGAGCTAAATAGGCTTATAGGAATTCCTTATGAGTTAGTTAGAATTGATTACATATTCTATTACATTATGTATTGCAGTATTAGTGATGCAAATAGTGTAGTTAGTCATAATTTTAGTTGCAATTAGTCTAGAGTTAGTTAATTATCTAAGTTTATGTAGCATTATCATATAAATATATGTACTAAGCATTGTGAATCAATCAATATAAGATGAAATTCTCTCTGCAAATTACTTTTGTTCTCTTTAGAATTTTGAATTATGCCTAGAAGCCACAAAGTTAACATGGTATCAGAGTCAAATCGAATTTATGTTGAGGGATTTTCTTCTCATTTCGTGAAGAATTCGAGTTTTTATCAGCTCAAAGCAATTTTTCAATTTATAGGTTGCTGCAAGGACTCAACTGGGTACTGTCATAGATGTAGCTATGATTGATCTTCTTCATCCTTTGTACATCTATTCACCTGAATCACTTAATATGAACATCATGCTCACATGATCTGACTGTTACACTTTGTGGAGCAAGGCTAAGGTGAAAGTAGAAAAAAAGAGCTAATATAGGTACCAAAATATTAATCTGAATTGAAGTGACAAGAACTAGCACTTCTTGAAAAGAAAAAGGTTGGATTTGTTTATGGCACACTAATGCGAGAACAATTCTCAGGGGGACTTGAGTGCGATTATGAGATCAATGCAATGCCATTGTAGTTTTATGAATTTTATGCAATGTAAATAAGGATTTGCATATTGGTGTTCTTTTTTGTTTAGATGCACATTTGATTTGGAGGATTTGAAGTAGAGATTTAATAAGGTTAATAGTTCGCGAATGACTGCTTAAAATGCTGGATCAAACTACTATTAGTGACACACATGAGACTGTTAGTATGACATGTAATTCTTTTATGCCTCAATCTGATTTAATACATCGGATTGTGGATACTGGTACTGTTTCCCACCATATGATAGGTAATCCTCACTTACTATATCATCTTAAAAGTCTAATAGACAATGCAAGACATGTCCAACTGCCCACTGATATATCTGCCAAGTGTCATATATTGGAAATACCACAGTGGTGAGGGGCTACTCTTAGAATTGTATAGACATTCAAGTTCAACATTATGTCAGTTATACAGGTGAAAAAAGACTCGAATTGTTGTTTCACCAGTTATCATAATGTTGTATTTTTTCAAGACCTCTCATCTGGGAGGGTGAGGATGATTGGTAAGAAGGAGAATGATCTTTACACATTTAACTCACAATTGGAAATGTGGATAAAGTCCCACAAAAATATGTAGTTGTCATACAAGAAACTAATGGTGGTGTATGGCTTAAAAGGGTTTTTCATGTACCCATAAATGTACTTAGGAAGATTCTTGTTTTTCATAGCCCCGGTAATAAGTTTGCACTGTATAATTGTGAAGTTTCTCCACTTATCAAATAGACTAGATTACCTTTTTCACATAATACTAGCAAATCTACATGTCTTTTCCAATTAATACACATGGATGTTTGGGGTCCAAACTTTTAATGGAATAAGATATTTTTGGACTATTATGGACGATGATTCAAGGTAGACATCGACTTTTTAAATGAGGCTTAAATTCGATGTTATTGATTTGTTGAAATAATTTTTATTGATGTTGAAACAATTTTATACCAAGATCAATAGAGTTATATCTGACAATGGATCTATGTTCTTTAATGTCAATTGTAAGACTTTTTTCCCAACTTTATGGTGTTGAACATGAAAGTTCATACCGTAGTAGAATGGTGCGGTGAAAAGGAGACATGCATATTCTTGAAACTGCTAGGGCAATCGAATTCCAAACCAATTTTGTAGATAGGTTTTGGGTTTTTTATGTTCAAGCTGATGTATATGTCCTGAACAGGATATCCTCCATTGTCCTAGAAGATGTCTCTCCATTTGAAAAATTATATGTAGAACCATCTCTTCTAACCATATAAAAGTTATATGGTGCTTTTATTTTGGTACAAATTTCTCCAAACATGATAAATTTAGTCCCAAGTATTGTAAGAGTTGTTTTAGTGGGCTATGGAACTACTTGAAAGGTCTATAGGTTGTAAGATCTAGAAAATAGGTGTTGTTATCAGTGGGGATGTGGAATCACCGGTCAACAAAGTCAAATGCATACTTACAACCAATTTGATTTGATGACTATGTTAAAACTACTTTTGTGACAATACTCACTTCCAATCATACAAACACTTCAACACTATCTATTTCTCAAGAGGTTGATAAAGAGCATGTTCTTTTTGAAATTCTTCTTTTTACTGGTATCTCTCATTCTTGAGAAGAACCACTAGAGGTGTTAGATCCCTATTCTGCATATGGACTATGTGACCGAAGCGAGTACTCCATTGCCTCGTTTATGGATTATACAGGTTTGTTAGCTCACTACTAGAGTTTTATCTCTAAGTTATCCACTAATATAGAACCTATCAGTACCATCTACACAGAAGCTGCTAAGGATCAGGTGGATAGAAGCTATGAAGTGTGAGAATAAAGCTTTAAAAGATAACAAAACACGAGAAGTGGTGGAACTGCCTAAAAGGAAGACAATTTTAGGATGTAGATGGGTTTATAAGATCAAATACAATGTTTACAATATAATGGATGATTGAAAGTTAAATGAGTTGCCTAACGATACAATCAATAGGAGGAATTTGACTATCAAGATACTTTATCCTTTGTGGTGAAATGGCTACGGTAAGGTTAGTAGTTTCTCTTGTAGTTTCCTTTCATTGGCCTACCCACCAAATGGATAAATATAATGCCTTATTGCAAGGAGACGTATGAAAATGTATATATGAAATTTCCTAATGGTTTTCACTATAAGTCAGGATATAATCAAGTCTGAAAGTTGTTTAAATCATTATATGGGCTCAAACAAGCCTTTAGGAAATGAATATTAAGCTTAGTACTGCTTTGGTTGCATCAAGTTTTCACTACTAGGGACTATTTATTGTTTACCAAGAAAAAAAAGGGACAAAATAGCCATAATACTCATTTCTGTGGATGACTTGTTGCTAACAAGAAATGATCCTTTTATGATACATGAGACAAAGAAAGCTTTGCAGACTGCTTTTAGGATCGAAGATCTTGGAGAACTTATATACTTTCTTGACCTAGGGTTTGCTAAAAGTGGTGAAAGTATTCTAATACATCATAGGAAATATGATTTAGAACTCGTATCACACATGTGGTTAGCAGGAGCTGAACCAGTCTATACTCCAATAGATTTGAACCTTAAACTAACTATCACTGAATTTAATGCTAACGTATCATCTAGTGATCATGATCCTTCACTTGCAGACCCTACCGATCATCGGAGATTAGTTGAGAGGTTGTTATACCTGACCACCACTAGACCAAACATTTCATTTGCAGTTCAATGTTTAAATAAAATCATGCACTCACCCAAGAAGTCACATATGGATATCACATTTAGGCTAGTAAGATACCTAAAGTCAACATTAGGTTTGGAAATTCTGATGTCCTCTACATGAGGTAATGAGTTGAAGGTTTTTATGATGTTGATTGTGGTGCATGTATCAATCGTAGAATATCCATCACATGTTATTTAGTTCAGTTTTCATGGAAATCAAAAAAGCAACTTATAGTCTCTAGGAATTCAAAAGAAGCTGAGTTAAAAACTATATTTTCAACTAGTATTGAGATAGTTTGGCTTGTTGGTTTATTTAAGGAACTTAGTGAAAGCATTTCACAACATGTCTCCCAGTATTTTAGTTCTTCAAATTGTTGTCAATCATGTGTTTCACGAGAGGACAAAACACATTGATTGTCACTTCACAATCATGTGTTTCATGAGAGGACATGGTAGGACTGTAAATAAGCAGGTGTAACGCGGAAGCTAGCAATGCAAACCTCGAAAGACCACAAGTAAGAACACAACGAGAAATATACCAAAAAACACAAAGATTTAACGTGGTTCTGTCAATCGACCTACGTTCACAAAGAAGATGAGCAATTCACTATAAATATAAGAGTACAAAATACAGAAGAAAACAACCTCAACCAAATTCACTCAGAATACATGGGAGGTTCACACAAGTGATAACGTATCAAACTTGTGACCCAGAATTTCTCCCCCTAACAAAAAACTCTCAAAGCCTTTAAGACTACATTGTGAATGATGATTAAGTTAGAAGGAACATTCCTCTATTTATAGAGTCCTAAACCTTTTCCTACCAGAAAAAAGGATTAGTCAATCCAAAATCTTTTCCTAAAAGGAAAAACTATTTATGGTAAGAAATTTAGGGCAAATAAAACCCAACAAATTTCCCCCTTGGCTTGAATTTCTGACAAAATAAATTTTCCACCTTCTTTACTTGATCTTCAACAACTTGTTTCTCCTCTCCATAATCTCCTTTGCAAAATTTATGTCTCAACACAGAGAACCTCTCTAAAATAATTTCTCCAACAAAATCTTCATTACTGTCAAAAAGGTTGCTGCTAGAACTACACCGCCAAGATGAACACCTCTTTCTAACCTGGTTTAATCATCGATTATCGAACCACTAAACCTGACTCCATCATTGAATCTGGCTCTGATACCACTTGTTAGGACCGTAAATAAGCAGGTGTAAATGCGGAATCTAGCAAAGTAAACCCCGAAAGAAGACAACGAAAAATATACCAAAAGACACAAAGATTTAACGTGGTTCGGTCAATCGACATACGTCCACAAAGGATATGAGTAATCCACTATAAATATGAGAGTACAACATACAGAGGGAAACAACCTCATCCAAATTCACTCAGAATACATGGAGGTTCACACAAGCGATATTGTATCAAGCTTGTGACCCACAATTTCTCCCCCTAACCAAAAACTCTCAAAGCCTTTAAGACTACACTTTGAATGTTGATTAAGTTAGAAGGAACATACCTCTATTTATAGAGTCTTAAACCTTTTCCTACCAGAAAAAGAATTAGTCAATCCAAAACATTTTCATAAAATGAAAACCTATATATGGTATGAAATTTAGGGCAAATAAAACCTAACAGGACCAAACACATTGACAGTCACTTCACAATCATGTGTTTCATGAGAGGAAAAAACACATTGACTGTTACTTCATCAGCAAAAGATTCAGGATGGTTGCTTGTTACCATAACAACAAACATTCTCACAGAAACACTTGAAACTAAATGTCACTTCATCATGAAAAAGATTTAGGATGGGTTTCTTGTTACCATAACAACTAACATTTTCACAGAGGCACTTTGAACTAACTATCACTTCATCAGGAAAAAAATTCAGGATGTGTTCCTTGTTACCATAACAACCAACATTCTCACAAGGCACTTGGAACTAATTCTCTGTCCCATCTTATGTCCAAGAGCTAAGAATGAAGAACATCTTCATAGCTCCTAGATTGAAGGGGGTGTAAAGTAGTTAAATAAGTGTGTAGGAGTTCCTTGATGAGTTGGTAAAAGTTGTCAATTATATAATGCACTGTTAGTGATGCAAATAGTTTAATTAGTTATAAAGATAGTTACAATTAGTCAGAGTTAGTTCACTAGCTAAATTGTTGCAACATTGCATAAATACATGTACTAAGCATTATGAATCAATCAATGAAGGATTAAATTCTCTCTGCAAATTACTCTTGTTCTCTCCGAAATTCTGGATTACGCCTAAAATCCACAAAGTTAACAAAGCATCCTTTGAATCATAATTATTCAAGTGGATAAACATATATATTTGAACTATTTTAACTATACATTTAAAAGTTATTAAAGTTGAAACTCCCTTTAGATCCAAAAG
This sequence comes from Solanum habrochaites, assembly GCA_027704765.1. NCBI lineage: Eukaryota > Viridiplantae > Streptophyta > Magnoliopsida > Solanales > Solanaceae > Solanum > Solanum habrochaites. Next base: position 74,095,986 of record JAKWJA010002489.1, read on the forward strand.
TCTTCATATATCTATTAAAGAAAATCTTAGGAAATTTTCAAATTTAGAAGTGCTCGGTGACGTAGAAATATAGATGAAGACTTAATAGGCTAAGGAAGTCCTACCTAGGTGACTTAAATTGACTTGAGATTGAGGACTAATTAACCAAGTCTAGGTTTCACAGTCTTTAATTTGTTCTTTTCTTCCACACCATGCGTCATGTATAGAATGTAGACAAAATGGTTTAAGAAGAAACAATTATTTTACATCTTTTCTTCTTGATAGTCAAATGTGGGTGGTAGTCGGTGCAAGGAACTTTACTAGTTTGGTACAATCGTGACTAACAAATACTTTTTTCGTCCACTCTTAATTATAATGTTGTATTTTTTAAAAGTTTGTTTGATTAATTTTAAAAGTTAAATTAGATTATACGAATTCGATATTTTAAACAAAATAAATTGAATATTCAAAAATTATATGAAAGGTATTTTCATATCAATATAATAAAATAAAATGTAAAAGTCAAACCCATTAGTGTTCCCTTAAAGTTGGCACAATATTTTACTTAGACACTTTAACTAGACGATTTTTGGACTCCTAATGTAGGATCCCCCGCTATGTCATTTTGACACCTTTTTTAATGAAATCTATCAAGAAAATTTAATTTTATCGAATGAGTAATTATAGTTCATAAATATAATATATGTTCTAACATACTATATTATTAAATCATATATTTCCATTATTGCTTTTCAAAATAAAAATATATGAGTTCAAACTTTTAAATAAATGTAATTTTATAAAAACTAATTAGTCAACATCAATACTCCGTTTGTCCCTAAATATGTGTCTATTTTTCTTTTTTTATTTGTCTCTAATTACTTGTCCACTTTGATAAATCAAGAAAGGATAATATATATATTTTACCTATATACCCTTAATTAATTATTTCTTTGGAAACAGTAGAACTTCTTGAAAATCCTTCAGTTTTTAATTCATCAACTTTATAATTAATAGGGGTAAAGTAATAAACTCACTATGACAATCATTGTTTTCTTAATAGGTGTATCAATTTAAAATGTATAAGTAATTAGAGATAGAAGGAGTAATAACTTCTCCCATTGTCTCATTTCATACAATATCATTTTCTTTTTAGTTCGTTCCAAAAGAATGTCACCTTATAATGATCACAAATAATTTAACAATTTCCTCTGTTCATCTTTACTTGTTCAATATACTATTTTGGGATGTCCAATAATGCATGTCCAGTTTATAAAACTAATGATAATTTATTATTTTATGTCTATTTTGTCATTGCTATTAAAAAAAAAATTCAATGTTTATCTGGCTTATATTTAATAAGAGTGGTTTGTTAAAATTACCCTCTTCATTTAACACTATTTCTTAATTCATATGTCAATTAGTCAATATATAGTGAACAATTATTATTGGATAGAAAGAATATAAAAATTCTCTTTTATCTTTAAAGAAATGATTTTCTACCACATAAATATCTAAAGATTGTTTTATATCACAAGTTTCAATAGTTTTTATTTATTTGTTAAGTACCATATCAAATCAAAGAATACCATATAAAATGAGATACCGTATCAAATTAAAAAATATCATATAAAATGAGACAGAGAAATAATCATTTTTAATATTGTACAAACAATCTCTTCAGAATTAAACTTGTCAATTAAGTATTATCTTTTCATTTGAGAGTAGTATGATTAGGTCATCTATAAATTTTATTATTTCATGGCCAAATTCATTAATAGTTCTCTAAAGTTAGCATTAAATTTCTCTTAGATACGATAATATTCATTTTAGACACCTTATGTAGGGTTTCGTTGTCTCATCTCCTCCTCCTCCTCCTCCTTCTCCTCCTTCGAATTCATTTTTTTTATTCAAATTCGTTTTCAAGTCATTTTCTTCTTCTTCATTGTATTACTTTTCTAAATCTACAATTACCACTCTTCACCTTTTTGTCGAAAAAATGGATACCAACACTTATAGTTATATATTTTTTTCTTTCTTTCTCTCCCTCCTTCCTCCTCTATTTTCCTCTCAAAACAACACCAAAATAGAAAGAAAATAAAAAGATACGATACAACTAAAAAGAGTAGATTAAAAAAATAAAATAATTATTGAATGTAGTAGAGAAGACAACTACCATCCGGCCGAGGGTGGGGGTGGGGTGGGGGGTAAATTGGCTTTTTTATAATAGTATTTTTTTTATTTTATTTACAAAATAGATTTTAAAATAATATCTATCTTAAAATGAAACATGTAATTATATAATTGGTCGTTTACTATGTCATCGAGTATATTTTACTCTCTTTCAATTTTTTGCTGATTGTCAGAAAAATATTAAAATGACACAATAAAATCCTACATTAAGTGTTTAAAATGAACATCGTCCAGTTAATTATCTAAGTGAAACTTGATGCCAACATCACCGATAAATTTGGCTTTAATTCATTTATGAGTAGTGATGTTTATTTCATGTGAAAGAAGACAATTATCAAAAATTAGGATTTTTTATTGCTCTTGGATACATTTTGATTGTCAGATATATTACTTAATGAGAGAAATGTATCTGAGAGGAGATAAATATGTATTCGAAAAGGGATAGGAGTGTATCCAAGCAAGGACTTTTATAAAAAAACTTGAAAAATTTTCAGAAATAACAAGCATGATAGACATAATAATGCTCTATAATTATAGTTTTGATAATTGTGCTCCACAACTATAGTTTTACTTGGTATGGAGGCTGTGGTTTGTATACTTATGCCCGTTTGCATATTTCGCTTGTCTATACAAATTTTGTACTTTTACATTTAGAAACTTTTTGAAACTCGATTTGTATATTTCGCTTGCCGATATACAAATAGGGTAATTTATTATGATTTTTTCATAATTCGTATATACAAATAATTAGGGTAAGCATATACAAAATTCTGATTTCATACAAGGAACTGAATTATATAAATTCTGGATTTACACAAATAAGAGATATTATTCAAATTAGGCGAGTTATACAAATCAAACAAATAACAAAAATTGAAAAAACTATAGCCGCAAATTATAATTTTCTTAAACTGTAGGTATAGTACCTAAAATAGGCTAAATGTTTGTTATTCTGCATAATTTTTTCTTCATGATATAGATTTTGGATCAGATCAAATCGAGTTGGAGCATGATTATTTGTTTGGATTTTTAAAAGCGATGTTTTTTAATGTATATAAAAAAATAATTAGTTTACCATAAATATGTTCCTATTACTTTGACTGTTTTTTATGTAAATAAAATATGGTCATATTTTATTTACATAAAAAACAGTCAAAGTAATAGGAAATATATACGGACTATACAATATAGTTTGTCAAAAGACATAGCAAGTATGCATTGACTATGCAATACGAGAGTTTTACATATATATATGTATATATGTGTGTGTGAGAGAGAGAGAGAGATACACTGAGTATATATTATGTTACACTCAAAAAATCTGAATAGAACTTAATAATTTTAAAGTATACACTGGTTATACATGAAGTATACACTGCGATATATTAGATATGAGTTCAAAATCGCCTCTAAACAGTCTCAAGTATTAGATATGAAATACTCTCGATATTTCAAATTTTCTGATATATAATTTACTTGAAATGATTTATATTTGTGATTTATCGATTTTTTTTTTTGAAAGGTAAAGAAGGAGGAGGAGGAGGAGAAAAGTAGAAGAAAAATAAGGACGAAGACGAAAAAATAAAACAAACCAAATTTTAAGAGTTAAAAGTGTTGAATGACCCCTTGTTTTAATAAGTGGTTTATCTCTTTTAAGTGGCAATTTTTTTTTTTTTGTATAAGATATTTAATCTAATAGATATTTTGTTTGGTTTGCAGTTCATAAAAAATTGAGTTATCTATTTAAAAGTTAGTATTCTTAGGTTGTGTGAATTTTGTATTACAAAACAGTAGTTAATTGACCTTTATAAAGAAAAACATAAAAAAGTTGCATGAATATATATAAAGTTTACCCCAAAACCTAATGAGAGAATAACTTATCTTTTTACTAGTGTTTTAGTATTAGGTATGTGTTTGGTTAAGACAAAATATAGAAGTTTATTTTTATGATCGGTTTTTTGTATTGGATTTCTCAATAATAAAGGCATTAGTGTTTCCTTATTTACATCTTCTAATTGTGAAAATGATGTCATGCTAGGTTTAGCATTATTGGTCAGAAAAGTAGAATTATCTACTTGCAATTCATTCATTATGACATTTGTTGTCCAATGTATGTAAAGACTAGACATGATATTATTTACTTACATTCATAAAAAATGATTTATCTAAGTCAAGACTTCTCTCTTTATTAAACTAAGAACCAGACCGTTTTCACTCTTGAAGATCAAATGAATTTGAGTGAGAGTCATTTTTATGATAATGGATTAATTTCTTTATTTCTACGGATACACTATCTGAATCAAATCCTATATATTGAATTCAGTTGAACAAGTCATCCACAAATTTTTCGTCATTGATTTGAGACCGAAGAAAGAGCATTTAGGGTTACTCTGAATGATGAAGAGCCAAGAAATATAAATGATCGAACAAATGGTTGAAAACAATGGATGAGGAAATTGAGTCAATAAAATCTAACCAAGTGTGGGAATTGGTTGATTTACCTATAGGCCGAAAAGCTATTGAGAATAAACTACTTCAAAAAATAAAGTGTAAAGCAAATGGTAATATCGAAAGATTTAAAGCTCGATTAGTAACTAATAAAGAGTACACACACCATGAAGGAATTTAGTATGAAGAAACTTTTTCACCCTTTTGTACGCTTTATTACTTCAATTAGACTAATTTTGTCTATAGTGGCTAAGTTGGATCTTTAATTACATTAAATGGATGTGAAAACTGGATTTCTCAATAGAGAATTAGAAGAAGAAATCTATATGAAATAAGTTTCGTGAAAAGTTCAAAGAAAATAAAGTTTGGACCTTAAACATTCTTCTAGACAATGGTACTAACGATTCTATAATGATATTATATCGCATGTATTTGTTATGATTCATGAAAATCATTGTCTGTACATTAAAAAATTTAAAGATAAAGTTTGTGATGTTATCAAGTGACATTGATTTTGTAAAACAAATAAAAGAGTGGTTATTATTATCTACTTTTGATATGAAACATATATTCTTGGAGTTAAGATTTCAAGAGATCGTTTGAAGAGATTGTTATCTCTCTCATAAGAACATTACATTAAGAAAGTCCTTGAACACTTTAATATGCAAGAGACTGTGAATCCATAAGCACTCCAATTTCTAAAAGTGAAGTTTTGAGCCGAATGATGTGCCCTTCACTCCATATGAGATAAATTTCTTATGTTAATGAAGTCTTATGTATGTTAGATGTGTGCTAGATCAGATATTTGTTATGTTGTTGGATCAGTTAGCATATATCAAGACGACAACACTGGAAATCAGTTAAAAGGATACTGAAGTATCTCAAAGGTACACGTGATTATTCCTTATGTGATCAAGGAAATGATCTACAACTTGGGAGATTTAAATCAGAGAAAATCCACCTTCAAATATGCATTATTGTTAAATGATGGTGCCATATCATGGAGTAGCAAATAGTAGTCTTGTATAGCCTTGTATGTAATGGAAGTTGAATTTGGTAACACTTTTATCTTCTGTGCAATAAGTTGTCTGGCCTAAACGTTTTCTGGTTCACTTGGGTGTGTGTAATAGCAATATTTTGGAGCTTGCCACAATCAATTTTCATTGTCATGTTGCAATATCCTACACAAAGGTTGCAAAGTACCGTGGGAAGACGAAACATATTGACATAAAATATAATTTTGTAAGAGACATATGTCATAACCTGAGCTTACACCCTAGACGTTATTGGAACCTGAGAATCATTTTTAATCCCCAAGCGAACCTGGCTGACTACTTAGCGCAAGACTCCCTCCAATAATAATAGGCTCAAAGAAGAATTTGATCTCAAAATATAATTCAAATTCGAATAACTGAATGTACTCATTGCAATAATTATAAATAGTTTGCAAAAAACATATTTAAAGGAAAGAAAGTACTGTGAGACACATCAACTCTTTCTATCTTTGAAGCCTCTGCTATTAAGAAGAATGTCGGGACTAAACCTACGACATCTCAATACTGTTAACTAGAAAGTAAATGTGAAGTCTTTTGAAATACAAGGAGACTCCTAAAAGCTAGTTGAAGTGTAGAGTGATCTCAACGAAACGCCTGTTGATGATCCTGATCATATGTATCTGCATCATAAAAAATGCAGGTCGAATAACAATATTACATTAAATATATAAGTATGTAATATAGCCGAAGCAAAATAAGTTAAGAAAGTCCTACAATAGACAAAATATACTAAAGCTAGATGTAAATAAATAAAGGAGTTAAATCATTTAAAATTTTACAAAATACTTACTCATCTCTGAACTTAACATAATAAGTGATATATTAAAATACATTATAAGTCTATTAGGAGATCTTCTAATTGATAATCATCACTATGAGCTACTTGATGATATAACATCTTGTTTATACTATCAGAACTATTATATATTGCGTCGAGATATCAAACCTCTTAACTAAGTTAATCCACCAAGCTATAAGGATTCATCTAGAAACATTGGCGGATCTATTTGTTGGGAAAACACGGACAAACACAAAAATATATATGGTAAAAGTAATGGAAATAAAATGGGAAAATAACGACACCAAGAATTTTACGTGGAAACCCTTCTGAATAAGGGAAAAAACCACGGACTAAGAGGAGCAATTGATATTACTATAGTAAGGAATTTTACACTGTGTAGTCACGAATACAATACTCAAAGTGACTACTACACACTCAAAAGGAACAACACTCTTTTGGTTTCCGTCTTACTAAAATATCGCTCACACTCTATTTTTCTTCACAGACTATTTTCTTGTTTAGTCTATGGAATACCTCACTTTGCTCTCAAAATGGTTTTTTTTTCTCTAACTTGGTGTGTTCTACAAATGAGCAAGAATGCTCTATTTATAGAAGGATAAAACCATACCTATGTCACTAATGACATATGTAAACATAGCAAAGTCAAAAATGGCTGCAAATCTTACCAATTTGCCAACTACCAAATTTTTTCTTTTCAACTCCAATTACTATTCCTTTTTAACAATTGCTTGTACCAATTGAATAGCTAAAGTTGACTAAAACAATGGGATGGATTCAACAAATCTCCCCCTCCAGTCCCATTTACTGGAAGAAGGTATCTTCAACTTCTTTAGAGAGAGCTCATACCCACAAGTTCTTTGCATAACTCGAACTTGTCTTTTGGTATCATCTTGGTCAGCATATCTGCAGGATTTTCACTTGTGTGAATCTTTTTGACGTGAAATGATTCATTCTCCACTTTCTCACGAATCCAATGATATCTGACGTCAATGTGTTTTGTTCTTGCATGGTACATGGAGTTCTTGCTCAAGTCTATTGCACTCTGACTGTCACAATAGACAATATACTCCATCTGATTCAAACCAAGCTCTTGAAGAAATCGCTTTAGCCATATCATCTCCTTGCCGGCTTCAGTAGCCGCAATATACTCAGCTTCAGTTGTAGATAGTGCAACACACTTCTGCAACTTTGACTGCCATGATATAGCTCCCCCTGAAAAAGTAAACAAATATCCAGTAGTGGATTTTCTGTTATCAAGGTCACCTGCCATATCAGAATCTGTATAGCCTTTCAAGATTGGATTTGATGCTCCAAAACACAAGCATTCATGTGAGCTTCCTCTAAGATACCTGAATATCCATTTCACAGCTTCCCAATGCTCTTTTCCCGGATTTTCGAGAACACCAACTGCGTGAGCAATATCAGGTCTAGTGCACACCATTGCATACATTAGACTTCCGACGACGGAGGAATATGGAACTTTGGCCATATTCTCTTTTTCCTCCCTAGCTGTAGGACACATCTTCTTGCTCAACTTCATATGACCAGCAAGAGGTATACTAACAGGCTTAGCATTCTTCATATTGAAGCGTTCCAGTACGCGTTCAATGTACTTCTTCTGGGACAAATAAATCTTCCTTTTATCTCTAAGACGAGTAATTCTCATGCCCAAAATTTGCTTGGCATGACCCAAGTCTTTCATAGAAAAAGACTTACACGACTCTTTCTTTAGCTCGTCAATCTTGGAAGTATTTTTGCCCACAATCAACATATCATCCACATACAACAAAAGGATGATAAAATCATTGTCAGAAAATTTTTGTACAAATACGCAATGATCTGAAGAAGTCTTCTTATAGCCTTGCTCCCCCATAACAGATTCAAACTTCTTGTACCACTGTCTAGGAGCTTGTTTAAGCCATAAAGACTCTTTTTGAGTTTGCATACAAAATTTTCTTTACCTTCTACTTTGAAGCCCTCAGGTTGTTCCATATAAATCTCTTCTTCTAGGTCACCGTGAAGGAAAGCCGTCTTCACATCCATCTGCTCAATCTCTAAATTAAGACTAGCAGCCAAACCTAGAACTGTGCGAATCGAGGACATTTTCACAACAGGAGAAAATATTTCGTCAAAGTCAATACCTTTCCTTTGACCGAATCCCTTAACAACCAATATAGCTTTGTACCTGGGCTTCAAGTTGTGTTCTTTAACTTTAACTTTGAACACCCACTTGTTCTTCAAAGCTCTCATGCCCTTGGGCAATTTTACCAACTCATAAGTGTGGTTCTCATGCAAAGACTTCATGTCGTCTTGCATGGCTTCAATCCATTGATTCTTGTGCTCATCTTTCATGGCCTCCTCATAACATTCAGGTTCTCCCCCGTCAGTGAGTAACACATACTCATTGGATGAATAACGGGAGGAAGGAAACCGCTGTCTTGTGGACCTCCGAAGCGGAATATTTGATTCGTCCACAACTTCATGAGCAACAGGATCATCAATAACAATATCATTGTTATTATCAACATCAACATGTTGATTCGATACATGATTCTGGGCGTCACCATGATTATCAAACCCAACAACATCATGCACACTTGTGTGAGGAACTTCATCATGATGAACTATACCATCAAAATTTGAAGATTCTACCTTCTCCGCTTTGTCAATATCTTCAATTGTTTGATTCTCCATGAAAATAATATCACGGCTTCTCACAAGTTTCTTTTCAATTGGATCATATAGCCTGTAACCAAATTCATCTAGGCCATATCCAATGAAGATGCACTGCCTTGTCTTGGCATCTAACTTTGACCTCTCATCGTTTGACACATGTATAAAAGCTTTGCAACCAAATACTCTGAAATGGTCATAGAAACATCCTTTCCATAGCAAATACTATTTGGTACATCACTTTGCAAAGAAACAGTAGGAGATAGATTAATAACATGTGTAGCGGTCACTAAAGCCTCACCCCAAAATGAGTTCGTCAACTCTGCTTCAGAAAGAAAACATGTAACTTTTTCCATCAAGCTCATGTTCATCCTCTCATCCAAACCATTAAGCTGAGGAATATTTGGAGAAATCTTTTGGTGTCTAATACCTTGATGCTTGCAGTATTCGTCAAATGGTCCCCAATATTCACCACCATTATCAGCACGAATTCATTTCATTTTGTTTCAAGTTTCTCTTTCAACTGAAGTCTAAACTGCTTAAAGACACCTAACACTTGGTCTTTAGTCTTCAAGACATAGACCCAAAGTTTTCTCGAGCAATCATCAATGAAAGTGACAAAGTAAAGTGCACCACCCAATGTCTTTGTCTTCATTGGACCACATAAATCAGAGTGCACTAACTCAAGCAACTTTGTCTTTCTCGAAGGAGGGTAGGACTTAAAGGAAACTCTATTTTGTTTACCAGCTAAACAATGCTCACATTTTTCTAATTTAGCACTTTGGAAATTTGACAATAATTTCTTCTTGGCTAGAACATTAAGTCCTTTCTCGCTAATGTGGCTAAGTCTCTTGTGCCATAATGTTGAAGAGCTATCGCTCTCAACCGCATTCACCATATCAACACAAGCAGAGGCCGTAGTCTAGTATAGACCGCGACGTTTGTTAGCACGAGCCACAACCAAGGAACCCTTAATGAGCTTCCATTTTCCATCACCGTTGGTACTAACATATCCTTCATCATCTAAAACACCAACAGAAATTAGGTGTAGACGAACATCAGGAGCATGTTTCACATTGTTCAAAACTAGTTTAGTTCCAACACTAGTTTCCAAACAAATTGTACCAATACCAACCACCCTAGAAACAGTCTCATTACCCATACTCAAGGTTCCAAAATCACCAGGAGTGTAGGAAGAGAAAAAATACTTCCTTGATGTCATATGAGATGCGGCACCAGTGTCCACAACCCAGCTTGACTCATCACAAGCAATATTTATCATGTTTGCATCAAGAACGGTAACAAGATCTTCGGTGGTGACGGTGGCTAGGCAGTTTTCATTGCCATCTTCTTTAGTTTCCTCTTTGTTTTTGTTCTCCCTCTTCAGCTTCCTGCAGAACTTCTTTGTGTGCCATTTCATGCCACAATGATAGCACTCAATATCCTTAAGTCTGCCATTGGATTTGCTCCTATTTTGTTCTCTATGCTGAGAACCACGAGTTTTATTTCTCCCCCTGTGGCCAGTTATCAGGACATCCGACGAAGAGGAACCTTGAGTTTTTCTTCTCATCTCTTCGTTCAAGACATTACTCTTGGCGGAATCCATAGAGATCACACCATCAGGAGCAGAATTTGACAATGACGTTCTAAATGTTTCCCATGAATCTGGTAGGGAACCAAGTAAAAGCAAGCCTTGAATTTCTTCATCAAATTTGATGCCCATAGCAGATAATTGGTTCATAATCCCTTGAAAATTATTCAGATGGTCTGTCATCGGAGAACCATCATGATACTTCAAACTCAACATCTGCTTTATTAAGAACATTTTGTTGTTGCCAGTCTTTCGAGCATACAAACTTTCAAGATGCTCCCAAAGGGTTCGAGCATGTGTTTCTCCAGAGATATGGTTCAACACATTATCGTCGACCAATTGCCTAATGAATCCACAAACCTGTCTATGCAACAGATTCCACTCTTCATCTGTCATATTATCAGGGTTTACAGTGGTAAATACTGGTTTATAAAAATTCTTGACATAAAGCAGATCTTCCATTTTCCCCTTCCAAATGGCATAATTAACACCATTCAAAGTAACCATTCTACTTGTGTTGGCTTCCATTGTTTTCTCCAAAAAATATAGTTATCGCAAATCAAAGTAAATCTTTTCTGATGTGGAAGTTCAGACTGTGCTGCAACCACAGAGCATACTCAGATAAAACCTTGGCTCTGATACCAGTTTGTTGGGAAAACACGGACAAGCACAAAAATATATATGGTAAAAGTAATGGAAATAAAATGGGAAAATAACGACACCAAGAATTTTACGTGGAAACCCTTCTGAATAAGGGAAAAACCACGGACTAAGAGGAGCAATTGATATTATTATAGTAAGGAATTTTACACTGTGTAGTCACGAATACAATACTCAAAGTGACTACTACACACTCAAAAGGAACAACACTCTTTTGGTTTTCGTCTTACTAAAATATCGCTCACACTCTATTTTTTTCTTCACAGACTATTTTCTTGTTTAGTCTATGGAATACCTCACTTTGCTCTCAAAATGGTTTTTTTTTTTCTCTAACTTGGTGTGTTCTACAAATGAGCAAGAATGCTCTATTTATAGAAGGATAAAACCATACCTATGTCACTAATGACATATGTAAACATAGCAAAGTCAAAAATGGTTGCAAATCTTATCAATTTGCCAACTATCAATTTTTTTCTTTTCAACTCCAATTACTATTCCTTTTTAACAATTGCTTGTACCAATTGAATACCTAAAGTTGACTAAAACAATGGGATGAATTCAACACTATTAAATCCTGTGGGGATGCCACGCCACCCACGAGCTTCGTCAAAAATTGTATTTGTACATAAGTATTTATATACAACATTTGTATAAATAAAAACCGTGTCACCCATAATATTAAAGTACTCTTTAGCGCAATGGCAGATTGTCTAATTTGCAAGGCTTAGATCGCGAGATCGATCGGAGCTAGCAACTTTTTGTTTTAACTTTTTTCAACTGTAGGTAGTGTTTCTTTGTTTAATTTTTCTTTTTAACCACATGCAGTGGTTCTTCTTTAAACTACCAGGCACAGTCTTTTTTTTTTTTAATTCTTTTTACTTATTAACTTATAACTAAGTATTAATCAATAACTATTTTTCAGCTAATTTAATTTAACTCTTTGAATTCCTTTTATATGATTAAATATATATTATAAAAAATTATGTTCACCGTTGTACCTCCTTTAAACTTTTGAGCAACAAAAATTGTCATTAATTAAAGCTTCAGCCTTGCGTCTGTTGTCCAATCTTTCTCTCCCATATAGCCACAAAACGAATAATTCTATCTGAATCTGAAATTGATTTAATCGATGAGTCTAGTGAGTATTAGAGAAGAATTCAAAATTTGAGTATTTTGATGCACCAATACTATCTTAATTTAGGTAGTTGACGAAACTTTTACCATAATGAAGGAATAATGTAGTATTTGATTGGTAACTTATGGCTCGAATATGATTTATAAGCTAAACTTAAAACAAAAATAATAAAATAAGACTGAATCGTATTCTCACGAGTGGTTCCTCTAGCTTGTACCAACTAAACAAGGGCACCTCTACGCCTCATATGGGCACGGTTGATTATATCCTACTTTATGTCAGTTTCTCTCAATAGATATACATATATAAACGTGATTTTATGTAAAGTTAATGGATGCATGTGCACCCCTATCAAATCATGTGGGTCTGACTCTGCTTAGCACCCAGTGACTCTATATCCTAGATCTGCCTCTGTCTAGAAAGTCTGATCATGTACCTATGTTTGCAAGACATGCTTCATGGGTGTTGTAGTTGTCTGAATTCTCCCTTATATTGGTGATCAATTATACTTCCAATAATATATATACTCTTTCTTAAATTTATAAAATATGCACTTTCTCTGCTATGAGATAATTGCTAAAACTATCCTCCTATAAGGGGTAACTGCTTTGAAATATCTTTCAAACTCATTACTCATTTAGAAAACAAGATTTCTCTTTGCTCAATATAAAAATACATTCTCTAAGTTGAGATAATTATTCAAAAGGGGCTCATTTAAGAGGTTATTGAATAGTACTCAATCTTTCTTAAATCTCTTTTAAATTTTCTGATAAAACATATTCTTTTTTTGTGTAGAAATGAAACATTTCGAAAATACTTAGTTCCTTATTTACTTTTGCTTAAATTTTGGTTAAACTTTTTATAAAACTCCTCTTTACTTTCTCAAAATTCAGTTTAAATAATTATGCTTTGCTTAAAAGATCCTCAATAAATACTCAAAAGTAGGATTCGTGCTGAAAAATAAATCTGGACAATCAACTCAAAAATCTCAATGAAAAATATAGCAACTCAATAATCTTTATTTAAACTTAATATCAACTCATCCATAAAAAAAAAAACTCAAATTGAAGGATAGAACCATGAATTACTCTTTTGCAAATTTGAAAGTAGATGTAGGGCTTGAGAACAAAATAGTCCAACACTCTGATATCCTTACATACTTGAAAGAAAAAAGATTTAGACGAAATCGACGAAACTTGAAGAACGCTTAAAACCCTGACTTTTCTCCTCTTGGAACTTTGCTCTAATGAATTGAAATGTTAATAAACATAAAATAAATAATTAACACTTTTTAAGCCTTAATTAGGTATTAAACATTGTGGTTTAGGCTTAGAATAGAGATTAAAATAACGTAATTAAGTACCAAACGGGTAGGGGAAAGACCAAAATGACCCAAATTTAAAAAGTGACAAGGTTCCTTAAAATGGAGGCTTCAAAAACTGTTTAAGGCTCCACGGTCCCGGAAACACTTCACTGGCCGTATAGCCATCCGTGAAACTTCGGTTGTCTAACAAGACCTTACTAAAATAGACATAATTTTTTTACTCCAAATTTGAAATGAGGCACACCTTTGGTGTTGGAAAGAGGATTCAAAGACCTTTAGTTTGATAGGTCATAGACCACCTAATTCATTATGTGTTGAGATAAATGGTTGTTTGAAGTTGGCCTTAAATTTTAAATTTGATTGGTGACCTGTACTAACCTCTAAATGAACTGTAAAATCCACCACGAACCGTGTAGGGTCCCTTCCAGGTGACTCAGACAGATAGGTATCTTGCCTTAAACGGGTAGTGAACCCTTAAACAAACCGTTTAGGGTTCTGTGACGGGTCATTGGTCTATCTTGAATTCGTGGACTTGCCTGTTAGTCCTATTATCCTTTTTCAAAGTTTGAGGTGTTACATGAACGATTGAAATTTTAAGATTAGATTTGCTAGGTTTTATAGAAAGATTGGGGATCTTAATTTAGAATTTTTTGGGGTGTTATGGTAATATAAAAAAAGTTGGCAGCCTCTATTGCTGATTTGGTGCAAAGATATAGCAACGATTTCAATATTTTTATTTTTTTTTAAAACAAAAAACGTTGCACATGCAGCAATATTAAAAAAAATTACGGTATCGATTTTGTCAAAAGAAAATCGCTCCGTCAGGAGTGATTTTGCCCTTTTGATTTAAAAAAAATTGATATCTCTTTTAGAATTTTTGACAATTTCTTTTGTCTTTTTGACTTCGGACTCTAATTTTTTATCCTTATTAATTTATATACATATATCATTTTTATGTAGTGTACATAAAATTCTGAGGATGAAAAGTATGTCAAACAGATTAAAAGATTGACCTGTTTGCTCAGGCAATCACTTTTATTGTCTAGGTGAAAAATAAAAATAATACAGTTATAAACAAATTATTATCAAAAGTGGTGATAACAGAGAACTAAAAGTTTATAATCAGAATATTGTTTGTTAGTTTGTGTTTAATCATATGTGATTAAAATGAGTTAGACAGTATTTGGTTTGACTCAAAAATTGATCAAAATTTATTTTTAAGTCAGTTTTTTATTTTTGAAAGTGTTTGGAAAATATAAAAAATAAGTCAAAAATAACTTTAATTAAGTTGAAAAGTGTTTGGCAAGATAAAAAAATAACTTAAAATAAGTTTAAAATAACTTAAAATAAGTCAAAAATAAAAGTAGGTCTCCCACTACTTTTTATTTTTCATTTAAAAGTAATTTCAGTTTGACTTTATTTTTTACTTAAAAAATATTTTTTTAAGTCAATCCAAACGAGCTCTTAGTCTATTTCTAACATTGGATGTGAATTCTGAAGAACAAAACTATGAGTAGATTTGTGAAGTCAAAGTTAGACCTAAGTTGTCTAAACTAACATCTACGTATTATTTAATTAATAAAAGACATACGCAACATGAAAAATGTTCACACCCTATATGGATATAATGATTCATAGGGTGATACAAGTTTAGTCTCTACTTGCTATCGTGTGAAGCCCAAAAAATTATAAGTAACTTTTAAATGTACCTTAATGACTTTAATCTGTTTCTTGAGATTCAATTTGGTGTTTGCTATTTTAATATTTTGCCAAGAGATTATGTTTGATTCAGTCTGGCGGGATATTTCTAGAAAATCATATAGATTCATGAGATGAGAAAAACTATTCGTGTGAACTCAAATTAATTTTCGTTGATCCACATGGGTGACCAGCGACAAGTACTGCATGCTATATCTACTAAATTTTGTTGATTGAAATGTTGTATATTCCTCTACTAAATTTTGTTGATTGAAATATTGTATATTCCTAACATATGTATGGCAACAACGTTGATCTTGAAGTATATACTGGTTACACGGTCTAGTTATTATGTATTGAAAGTTACATAATAGGAATAAGAGTGTCACCATTATGTGTCAGTGGGAGATAAAATTGGATCGGATCACCCATGTGGATCAACATGGATGCATGCGAGAAGAAAAACAATATATATAATGAAAAGACCCAACTATTTGAGTAGTTTTGTCCCTTTAGAATTATAAAAGAGTTCTTACCGAAGAAACAACGTATCTTTTCATTATCTACAATTTCAAAAGAAAAGATACTTCTTCAACTTCTTTTCCTTCTTCCTTCTCTAATTCCAATAAAGTTTGTATGAAGATTCTTTGAATGTCTCTTGTCCAAAAGTGTTGGAAGGAATAACTGTAACATGTATGATTTCAGGTTATCGCTTTATATGGTGTAATTCATGTTTATACATGTGATTGCACTTTCTAACTATTGAAACAATATTCATTGATCCTACAAATAAAGTATTTGATTAGATTCTTCACTAGACTTATAAGGGTGTGTTTCTTGTAGTGGTGGGCATTCGGTATTTTGGTTTGGTTTCATTTTTTTTGGTTTTTTAGTTTTTTCAATTTTTGGTTTTTGTAAATTGTGTACCGAATATCGAATCGAAATATTTTAGTTTGGTTCGATTTTTATATTTTCGATTCGGTTTTTTAATGGGCCTGAGACGGCGCGACTGCTGGCTGCTTGATGGCGAACGGTGCGGCTGTTGGTTGCTTGATGGCGGACGGCGCGGCTGCTTACTGCTTGATGGTAGAGGCGTGGCTGCTACTGGCTGCTTGACGGCGCGGCTACTGCTGCTTCTTCTTCTGGCGGACAGCGCAACTACTACTGGCTGCTTGACGGCGCGGCTGCTGCTTCTAGCAGACAGCGGGGCTGCTGCTGCTGCTTCTGGCTGGCGGAACTCGAAAGAGGAGAAGAGGAAGAGGAAAGAGTCAAGAAGAAGATGAAAGACCAAGAGAAAAAGAAAATCAGTAGAAAGATGAAAGAGAGAGCAATAGGACCATAGGGTTTCTTTTTTTAAAAAAAATTTGATATTAATAATTATTAATTAATATAATATAAATTATAGTATAATATTTCAGTTTAAACCGAAATACCGATAATCAAAATAATACGTACCGAAAATTGAACCGAAATACCAAACAATACAAAAAAGTAAACCGAATACCGAATCGAAAATCGAAATACCAAACCGAAAATTCTGAAAAATTTCGATTCGGTTTGGTTTTTCAGTTTTTCGGTGTTAATGCCCACCCCTAGTTCCTTGATACAAATCTATAAAAATTGAAAATTAAAGTAAAAAAAAACTAAGAGATAATTGTGTGTTGTCATGGTTAATCAAAGCTAAGAAAAGAGAAGAAGATAATAACCGACTCTAGATATTTCCGTAAGGAGAAAATGAATTATGTTTTATTCGTGAATAATATGAAATGATAACGATTATGTAGATATATTAAATACTCTATCCGTCCATAATTGTTTGTTATGATAAGGTCAATTATAACAAGGATATCAAAAATCTACATGTAACTTATCAATTAAACAAAATAGAGTAACTATTAATGATATAATTGAAAAAAAAACTAATTATTTCTTAATTGTTTAAATTGATAATTAATTTTAAATATCTATTTTTTAATATACTTGTCAACCAATTATAGACGAAGGAAGCATAAATTTAGGTAATATAACTAACTTATACTCAACTACACTATATAGATTTAGGTAATATAGCTAACCTATACTCAACTACACTAACCTTTTGAATGGTAAAAACCAAAGCTCATTTGACTTGATTTAAAGTCAAATTATGGAGTTGCTTTTTTAATATATAGAGGTGTAAGTACTTGTAACTTTACAACTCTTTTTTAAGTCATCTTAAAGTTATTTTAGTTTATTTTTTACTTTATCAAACACTCACAAAAATTAAAAATTAATTTAAAAATAGATTTAATCAACTTATAAATCAATTCAAATATGTTCTAAATTTATTTTTAATTAGGAGTGTGCATTGATCGATTTAATTTTATGTCTTATCGGTTCGATTTTTAAATATGCTAACAAATCAATAAGATATTCTTTATCAATTTTTGATTTATCAATTTTTGGTAATTTTCGATTCGGTTTTTGATTTAACCGATAAGAAAATGTCCATAAAATATTATATATCTTCTCACTTCACTAAATGCTTTGATATAGTAAAACAAGAAAGATAATGAGAAATTGCATTAATAAGAGAAAAAATAATATAAATGATATAATTACATGTTACCACCAAAACATAGTATAAAATTTTTTATGTTGATCAAATTAGGAACATTTACAAACTTATAAATGCTAACAATATCCCAATAACATTTTTTTAATTTGATTTATTAATCAATTTAATTTTTCCACACTCCTATCTTTAACAACTCGTAACTAACTAATTAAAACTGTTGAGCCCCACAATTTGTAGCAGTATATTGTTTGCCAAAAAATAAAATAAAATAGCCTCGATATATACAGGAGTTGTCTCTCCTCTTTGAAATTGCAAATCATAATAGTAATGAATTGCTAAATAGCTAGAAAATTTAAAAATTTATTAGATTCTTTTATATTAAAATAAATTTATTTTTCTTTTTATTTTTTAATTAAATCGTATTAAATTTAAAGGACTAAAAACAATTAAAGAGACATAAATAACATAGATAAAATATTATTCTGATCAAATTTTCTGGCCAAGAAGATTTTTCCTTTTATTTTTGGGTAATGCTAATTGCAAAACCGACAGAATTTGGCCAAAGATTTTAAAAGTCTATAATTTTTTTTGTTTTAAAATAAATCGTTCTTTTCGTCTTCTTATTTTAATCAAAAAATAATAAAGATAAAAGGATAAAAATATTTAAAGATTTTAAAATATATATTTTTTTTAAGATGTGATTATAATTAAGTTAATGGCGTGCGTGACTGTTGTCTAGAATCTCGAGGGCTAAGCTCTTTATTAACTATAAAAACTGGAAAAAAAAAAAGTAAAGCACACTTTTCCTCCCAAGAGAACAGTCAAAGATCCAAATATATCCTTTTGTCCTGATGTTTTGACCGATTTTCTTATGGAGCCTAAGTACGATTTTTTGGTTTTTTGATATTTTCTTGGTTGATTTTTATTTGTCATGTTTTAAAAAAAATTAATTTAATTAATTTTTAAAGTTAAATTTAATTATATTAATTTGATATTTTAAATTAAAAAATATAGATATTTAAAAAGTATATGGAAAATACTATAAATTACAATGTTTTGTATATCAATATGATAAAAAATTACATTTTAAAATATTAATAAAAAATCTTATAATTTAATTTTTAAAATAGAAACCATAACATATAATAGTGAATGGAGGGAATAGTTTTGTTGCATGTTAGGGATAGAGGGAGTAATTGACTTGCTTGCTAGCATTCGTGTCTTAGAAATCTACAAGAATACAACCATCTTTGTTCGAAATTTTGTTGTACTATTTGTATTTGCTTGAGAAATACAAATACCCATTTGAAAGATATATGGGCGAAAACAAAATTAAAGTGTGAGTTATGATTTAACCTTCGATTCTTATTAAGTTTGAATAAGTAATAAAAAATACTTTTTCAATTATAATTTTATACTATTTTCGTCCCTATTTATATGATGCATTTTAGATTTTGATATTCAATCAAATTTATCTTTGATCAAAATTTTTTATGTATCTGTTAAATAGTTTGGATTATCAATTACTGTGACTTACTGTACTCTATTTATTTAAAAAATAATTGTCTAATTTGACTTGAAACAGAATTTAAGAAATGAACGAAAACATTTTAATTCTGTGGTACTAAACATGTCACTTGAAATGTTGAAGTTAGAGTGTTGTAAAGAAAAGGTTATTTTTATTTAATCAGACTAAAAAGAAAACTATATCATTCTTTTTAAAATAGATGAAATACTTATTATATAATTAACAAATATATAAATTTAATTTCAAAAAAAATTAAAAATTTCATTCGCTAATTTTTAATTTTTTAACAAACCTAAAGTATTCAACTCATAAAAACAAAATGTGTCACTTAAATATTATAAAAGTAAAAACAAAATTAGAAAGGTTATATTCAGATGCTAGTACCTTGTCGAATACGTGAAATAATTTAATTGCATTGAATATGAACAAAACTTGTAGCATTGGGAGCTGTACAATAAAAATATCGTAGAAGAGTTTCAAAAATAGGTAACAAGCATTCATTAGGGTTTGCAAATAAAATACCATTCCCTAATATTCATCCACCATTTCCCTTAGAAAATGTCAAACAAATCCCCCATTTTTCCTATTGTTGAACCTCAACACTTCAGTGACTATGGCTTCGACCCCCAAATCCATTATTTTCAGGTATATATTACATTGTTATTACCAAGTTAAAATTATATTATAGTAAATGTTGAACCTCTTATTCGTATTTTTTTCATATGATTTGCTCATTCATATTTTAAATTTCTTAATAAAAATTGGTTCATCAAAGCAATTTTTGCTCTCCCCTGTTTTAATAGATTTTGGAAGAAGCAAGAAAACACAAAATCAGAGAAACTGCGAGGTCATCCATAGATACACTTCACTTCAAGCTACAAAAACCCATTTCAAAAGATGAATCATCAAAGAAGATAAAAAAGAACAGTAGCCGTAAAAGATGGTGGAAAAATGCTCTGCTTTTCTTCAGAAAGACCAAATCCAACAATGTCGAATTCTCCGGCGCCGACGGTGAAGTTCATCACCGGCGACCTGATTTTCAAGGATCGATTTCTGGGCCGGTATACATTACTGAGAGCAGAAGTGGGTCGAACACGCCTTACCGTACAACAAGCCGGCCGTCCTCCGGTCCACTCGCCGGAACTTTAACTCCTAACCGAAAAGGTGATTTGGAGATCCCCTACATTAACCTCAGGGAGTTTAACATGGACCAGCAGCAGCAGCATAAGATCTCTACAGCCTCGCCTATGCCAATATATTTGGTCACGTGAACAGAGCAGTATTTAATTAATTAATTGATAATTTGAAGTGTTACTGCTAATTAATTACTCTTATTATCCTAATTTAGACCTTTTTAGGGTTTCAAATTACTAGAAAGTTGATGACTCATGGGTATCCTCTTTTATTTCTTTGAATTATGTGCAACTTTCTTTTATGTAAAAGTGCTTTAGTATTGATGGCATGTAACAACTTTTTTCTTGTAAATTGTCAGCAGACAGTATGGATTTTCTTGCAGCCTATTGTAATGAACTGCTACAAACATGCCTTTTTGCTTTGACCATGTTACTCACTTACTTTTGATAACGGAGTCAAAGTTTTTATTGATTTGATATATTTATCATATTATGAAATCATAATATGGTATTATGATATAGAATTATGGGATAAAATTGAAGTTTTATATGGATATACGATATGAAATTTTGATGTTAGTATATTTTCTCATAATCATTAAAATCTCATAAGTTCTAAAAATGTTATCAAATAAACAAAAAATCATAAAATCGTATAATAAATTATTATAAAGTTATTTGTTTTTCATTTAAGTAATTGTTTCATCAGTATATTTGTGTAAAAATGGAATATCTTTCACCGAAAATTTTATTACTCAACAATCGTGAAGTGTGAGTTATACTGATTATATGTTGGTGAGAATAATAAATTATAAAAAATTATGGTGTGATTATAAATTTATTTATATATAAAACAAATGGTTAGTAAAAATAAAAATGTGGGGTTGTTTTAACAAAAGGTAAACTTGTGAATCAATTTTGTATTAAAATAACTCAAATAATGACATAGTATTTGGAGGATATGATATCACATCTGATGATATCATATCATGAGATAAAATCAGCGTAAAATTATATGTCCAAACGCTAATTTCATCTCACAATACCATATCGTGATATGATGTTACATGATCAAACGCCTACTTAATCTAAAATAAATAAGATAATGAGGCATTGTTTGTACTGCTCAAACAAAAAACTACATGTTAGAGAATGAATTAGTAAACAAAATTTCAGATTAGCTAAATAGTTGTACAAGTGATGGACCACATGTATATGAATTGATGCCCAATTTTTAGGGGAAGCTTCGATGTTTGTCTTGATATAACTATTCTTAGTGACCGTTTGGTTGTGGGGTCTCACTCACTTGTCAATATTTATGACTTACATCATTATCTCATTTGTGTTTATTTTCACTCTAGCAAGCAGTGGAGTAAACATTGGGGGAGTTGGCAAGGCCAGCTGCATGTGATTTCTCAGGCACTCCAAAAAAACATTTGAGGGGTATATGGTCCGGTTGAGTTGGATTTTTTAAATATTAAATTAAATTATTTATTTAAGATTTTTAAATTTATAGGTCAAATCAAATCAATATAATTTGGGTTTTCAACCTAGAGTTTTTTTGAATTCTAAATTTTTTTTGATAAAGTATGCATACACACATATAATTTACTTGTGCTTCAAATTTTTCTTTAGTTCTATCAAAATATAACTATATAAGGTGTTTCTTAAGAAATAACACAAAATATGATATGATTAATGACACTAGAATATTTTAAATAATAATAATAATAATATTAATGTAATCGCATAAAAAATATTGCAAATTAACAAATCATAATGAAAATAATCATAATTTAAAAGTACTAAATCATGCTAAAATAAGTTTAATAAATATTACTTACATGGCTAAGTATTAAAGGAAATTAAAATTAGATTATGTATTTTAATTGTCTAAATCAATGTAAAATCAAAGAAGAAATATTTAATATTATTGTCATTCTTAGAGTATGTTTGGTATGAAGGAAAACATATTCCAGAAAATATTTTCTAATTTTCTCATGTTTGGTTGGGACAAAAGTTTTGGAAAATGTTTTCCAAATCAACTCATTTTCCTCAAAATTAAGGAAAATGACTTCCCTTCAAAAATTAAGGAAAACATTTTCCAAAACTCTCATACAATTTTAAATTACATTTTTTTTCGAAAAAAACAACAAGTTTTTTTTTAAAAAAATCAATTTTAAAAATTTATTTTTTTACCCGATCCTTGACCCCCACCCACCCACCACCGGCTAGTCCCCCCCCCCCCACTCCCCAAAAAAATAATTTTGCTTTTTAAAAATATTTTCAACTTCAAATTTTTATTTTTAAACTCCTACGCCCCTCCCCCACCCACCACCAACCCCCAAAAAAATTAATTTTATTTTTTAAAAATACTATAAAGTTCAAATTTTTATTTTTCACTCTTACCCCTCCCACCCCCACCCCTACACCCACCCCACCCCAAATAAAAATTATTTTTAAAAAATATTTTTAATTTCATAAATTATTTTTTCAAGTAATAATAAAAGATGTCTCTCAAAAACATTTTTCATTCATAAATCAAACGCTAAAAATCATTTTCAAAAAATCTTTTTTACTCATCAACCAAACATGAGAAACTAAGTCCAAAATCTACTTATTTTCCAGAAAAACATTTTCCATGAAAAACATTTTCCTTCATACCAAACACACCCTTAGTGTTAACTTGACTTTCTACTTGTATTAGTATTGATTTGATTTTGATTTAATTTTTATTATAATTACCAACATCTGTGGACTATAATTTTTATGGAATCATTCAAAATTCTAACTTTCAAATTTGAAATAATATATTAAAAGATACAAACTATGAAAAAGTATAAGAAATATTTAAAAATTATATCAAAGTAAACTTTTTTATGTATAAAATAAATTTTGGATTATATAATGTCAGGTTGATTTGGTCTCGGGTTGATTTTTTTTAGTTAAAATCAGACTAACCCAAATATAGTCAAATTTTTTTCAATACCAAACCAAGTTAAACCAATCACTAGTCAGATTTTTTCTCAATTGACTCGATTTGCGATTTGATTCGATTTTGTACACCTACGTTCAATAATCAACTGTAACAAATGATAGTGTGAGAAAACATTTACATGACCCTTTTGTTACCACTGAGTTTGTGAATTACTTTGTTAAGAATTCACATATATATATATATATATATATATATATATATATATATATATATATATATATATATAGTTATTTCAATATACTTGGGGTTATTTCAATATATAACTTATATAATCTATTTCAATATATTTGGGGTTATTTCAGAAGAGCTAAATATTTTGTAAAAGTTTTTTGTTGTGAAGTCCTACTCAGTACTCCTTCACTCCCTTGTTATTTATGTAGTTATCAGCATAAGTTTCTAGTATTCTTCCTTTTTTTTTTAACTATGTTCATTCATGAATCTATTATTACTGTTCATCTCTTTCTCTTAGCTTTTGTTCCTAATTGCAGTCTTCTTTAACCACACCCCGGATATGGTCATTCATAGTTCTATCTTAAGAACATTCTACATGACCTGTCAGTGTCCTAGAAATTTACAGGTTAATCCATCGATGTTTTTAAGAGGCTAAGAGACTAACCATATACTAAGTAACATAGATTCATGGTAAAGAAAACTATTAAACAGTTTACATATCAAAATATTAATAACAAATTTTTAAACAAACATAATTTACATATATGGGAAGTTACTAGATCTTAAATATGAAAACTTACATAATTAACGGAGTGAAGTTTTCCTTTCGGAAAACCAGAAAACTCACAGAAATATAACTTCTTCAAACTTAGTACAAACTTTATTTTACAGAGGACTTTTATTTATGCTAGGGATTTTGTTGAGGAGGGATTTTTGGCATGAATACTCTTTTGGTAATTTTTTCTTATTTAGGTTCTTCTTTCTTTTCTCTTTTTCTCTTGCTTCTTTCTCAACTAATAATATCTGCTTTTATAGAGATCTTCGGACTTCAAACTTCGAATTTCAAATGGAAAAAGAATCTTATTATCTCAGCCGGGTGCGCTTTGGGCCCCATCTTCACGTGAAATGATGCTCCATCTTTTGTATTATTGTCCTCGTGGTCCGATATCTGTCTTATCCCTTTATTTTATCTAGATGAGCCCCAACAGTTTTTCCACAGATGTGTGGTAGTGAAAAAAGTGGGACTCACATGTTGACTAAACAGGCATCCCTCTTGATTACAAATTTTTTTACAAAATACTTTTATGTATATGTGTGTGTGTATATATATATATACACACACACACACTCACACACACACACACACACACATATATTAAGTGTCTAAATTCTACAATGTTATAGAATCAAAACTCATCCCAGAGTCGCTATCATTAGAATTTTGGGCAAATTGCATTGTCTCTAAGTAATCTTCTGAATTATCTTGACTACTTTATGGCTTGGAATTAGGATTGAGTCTTTAATTATATGTTTATCTTGTTCCTGTTTTTGTTTGAGTAATTTTTCTACTGTTTTGGTAATGAGAAATTCTATGTCTTTAGTATTCTGGGTTTTTTTAGTTTTCTGTTTCGGCGTTTGGGTGAAAGAGAGTGGTAGTCTTCGTCTATTCTAGGAAGAAGATGAACTTTCTTCATTTTCACTTTTTGGCAAAGTGACAGCCATAAACGGATTTGATAAATCTTTACCGGCCACCGTTTGAACCGGACTAGCTTTATCTTCATCGGATACCGTGAATTTCTTAACATTCAGTGGGGAATTCAAATCCATCTCATCTATTTTTATTAGGGATGGAAAATCCTGTATTTCTGTCTGAGTTTGTATATCTTGTTTAGTCTGACCTTTGTTTTTCATTTTCAGAGTTTTTCCCTAGCTTGGCATTTTCTTGCATTAAAACTTCATTTTTGAGGTTTAGCCTTTTGAATGCTTCCGTCTTAGATGAGCAATGATCGCAGAATATTATTTTGTCTGTGTGTTTTTGAATGTTGTATTGTGGAGTTCTGTCTGGATTTTGTTGAGGGCTGGAGAAATATAGTAATTTGGTCCTAATATCCCTCTAACATGGTCTAAAGCTTCTGTAAAGTCATTAAAACCTTTAAAAAGAGGTTTTTGAAAACCTTTTATAGAGTCTAAAACTTCTATCCATGTCTGAAAAACACCATTTGTTTTACCATGAATTACCACATAATATTTAAATTTATTTTCTTTATTTTTGTTAGTAAAATAATATCTTAAAGCATTTAAAACAGCAATTACATATTTAGTGTCTTTTTTATTATGTGCTATCCATATATTATCTATGAGGCATGTTTGTTGTTTGTCTAGTTGGCAATTAGGCAAGTGTCTGAATGTCCAGTTAGACTGTTCATATGCTATTAAGTTTTGTTGTCCAAACTGTAGTCTTTCTATTTTGACATCATCAATTTTGTTTAGAGGTCTAAAATGTAAATTTGATAACATTGTCTGTTTGTAAGAGTCTGCATAGTCTGGGGTTGGAGGTTGAACTCTTTTACCCTTGTCTGGTAGTAATGGTCTCATTCTGTAAAATTTAAACTTTTATTAGTAATCTACTTAATTGATCAGCTATATGATTATCATTTCCTTTTATATGCTCAAATACTATAGATTGATAAATAGATATAGTATCTAAAAAATTTAACCATCGTCTTCTACTACTACTTTTATCATTAATTTTCTGATGAAATTTTACTATAGCCTCACAGTCTGTCCTTACTAAAATCTCTAGTTTGTTTAAAATGTATATTCTAAAACTATTCAGGCCATATGTCTATACTAGCTTTATTTCCTTTTTCTTTATATTTTTCATTTTGGTAGGCACATATTATTTCTTCTTTGTTAGGACTATATTTATGAGGTCTAGCTTTAATATTGTTCCCCATCCTTCTAAACTACCATTTGTTTCAATTAAATCTGATTATAAGGCATATTAAGATCAAGAATATTTTTTATTTTATTCTTTATTTCTTGTACTAACTTTATATCTTCTATATTAATATTTCTCTGTCCTTTGCATCCTGTCTTAGTAATGGTCCTGCAAGTTTTTCTAAATCTTTAGTAAACTTTTAAACTATTTAATTTATCTGGCATATCTAAGGCTTTTCTGGCTATATGAGGTTGTAGTTTAATTTTTCCTTCTCCTAATGTAATTCCTAAAAAATTTATGTAGTTCTTACATAGTTCCATTTTCTTTTTACTAATTATTATCCCATTATTAACAAATAACCTAAACACCGTCTGTAAATGTCCTAAGTGTTCTTTTATATCTTTACTGAATACTAATATATCATCTACATATACTAGAACAAATCTTTTATATTCTCCAAATATTTCATCCATTTTTCTTTGGAAAATTGGAGGCGCAGTTTTTAAACCAAATGACATGACTAACCATTCAAAATGTCCTTCTGGACATGTAAAGGTTGTCCATTCAATACTATCTGGGTGCATTTTTATCTGCCAGTATCCTGATTTACAATCAAACTTACTAAATATTCTTTTGCCTTGTATCTTATTTATTAGTTCTATTTTATCTGGTAATTTATATCCATATGTCCTAATGTTATCATTTAATCTTTTATAATTTATTGCCATTTTAGCTTTTCCTATAATTATTTCATTATGATTTTTTATCATAAATGTTGTCGGTCTATGTTTTGAGGTTGATCTTTTTATTACTCCTAACTCTAACAATTCTTTAATTTGTATACTAAAATCTTCTAAATCTTGATTAGTCGTTTCTATTGAAGCAGTTTTTATTATATATTCGAGATTTATAATGTCTAGTTTACACACAATTTTGTTATTTTCTCAATATTTTAAAGGTTTTTCACCTATTATAATAGTGCCTCCTTTCTTATATATTATAAAATTTAATCCCAATACAAAATCTACACTTATATTCAGGTCTCCTGCCCATATTTTATTCATTTTATAAGTAGGTTTGTAAAATTCTGAACATGTGTTTAAAAAACTAACTTGTGCTTTGTCTATATAATGTCTGTATACATTATGTGTTCCGTCCATTTGCATGGCTGCAAGTGGTTTTGCTAGGGTTTTTATTAGTTCTGGAGGTACTATTATTTTGTTGAGGATGCTGTTAGTACATCATGAATCTACTAATGCTAAAGTTTCTATTTTATATTCTCCTAATTGAAGTCTTGTTTATACTTTAACAATATTTATTTTTTTATCTTCATTACATATTAAGGTGTTAAGTTCTTCATTCAATAATTCTTGATTGTCTATTGATGGCATTGATTCAATATGTTTACCCTTTTATAATCTTATCATTCTTTCCTCTAATTCTTTTACCTTTGTTTCTAAAACTGATACTTGAAGGTTTATTAAGGTTCATTTATATATATATATATATTTCTTTTTTATTTTGGTTTTCTATTCAAGTTATGCATCCTTCTTTAAAACATTTATTACATTTAGCTCTTTTATTTTTACTAGGATACTATTTGCACCAACAACATGGATTGCTATCTAAACCTGTGTCTTTTTCAAAATTATGTTCGCATCCTGTTATGTTGATAAAGTTAACTTGTAAATCTTCTAAATTCAGGTCTTCTAGTCCTATTCCGTTAATTAGTTCTTCTCCTTCTGAATTGGAGGAGCTCTCTTCTCTAGTCTGTTCTTCTACATCAATACTTACTACAGAGTAAATACTCTCGTTATCTGACATATATTCGTCTACATTTAGTAATGCTTCATTAAATTCTTCTACTAATTGAGCATTTCTAGTTTTTGTGTTATACCTTTTAGGACAAGTATTTGCTAAATGTTCTATACTTCCGCATGTGAAACATTCTAGCTTATTTTTATAATTTCTATTTGTTCTGTATTTTCTAACATGTCTATCTCTATTTAGATATGGTTTTCTAGCCGAAGATTTTCTAAGAAAGTATCCTTTCTTACTATATCTTTTATTATATTGTGGTTTATACTTTTTATACTTTTTTCTTTTATATTGTTCTTTATCATAGCTTTGAGCAGTGTATATTACATCTTTACAGAAATTCATCTCATTTTGTTTTAATTATTTTTGTATTTGTAGGTGCGTGCATTTTTCTTGTAGTATCTCCATTATATGTTGTATTCTATGTCCTATTGACCATTTAGCCTGAGGATTTTGTAATACTCCTTCTCGTTTACTCCATTTGTCTTCTATTTCTCTTCCTAAAGCTCCAGGCAATTTATTAAATAACTTTTTCCTAGATCTTGGTCGAAAGCATTACCACTAATTGTACAGTAGTAAAAATAATCATTTAAAAATTTCTTTATATGGTACCAATTACTTATACTTAACTATTATAATTTTATTACCGCATTTCTTTGTAATATTACTAATCCACTATTAGGGTCTTTTCCTGTTATTAGTGTATGGATTTTATTTGTAAAATTGTATGGATTTGGTCCTAATGATACCAAATATTGGAACTCTTGTGGGAACTCTACCTTATAAGCCTCCCATAATGCTTTAGTAGATTCTCCTAAGAAAGTTTCTAAGTACTTGTACATGGTTTCTGCATCTGTTTCCGTATTTGTAAGAAATCTGCTATTACGATTCCTTTCCATAAGTCTATTACTGAATTCCATATTTGTGGATCATGTACTGCTATGTTTAATATTTTCTCTTTACTTCCTCCTTCTTATAGTATTATAGGTTCTTTTATAGGCATTCTTTTTCCTATTGATTTTAGGTTTGCCGGGGGAACATCACACTTTCTATACACTCTTCTACGTGGTACATTTTCAGTATTATTGTTTGCAGTATATCCTTGTTTTGTTGTTCTTTGGAATGAGCTACTAGAGCTTGCTGACTTCATTAATTCTTTCTAGCTAATTATAGATTCTAACTCAGTTGTCTCGCTATTACTTTCTTGTAGTTCTTTTACAATGTTATTAGCTTTTTTCTAATTTTTCTTGTAATATTTTTTCTAATCTATAGTAGCCTCTATTATCTGTCCTGATTTCACATATTTTAAAATGAGATATTACCTTGTGTAAGTCTAGATTTCCTAGTTTACATCCTTTACATTTAAACAATTTGTTTATGTTGTTGTAACTTATCTCTTTTGCTTTTCTTTAGCTAAGTCTACTGCAAATTCTTCTTCTAATATTACTTCCATGTTCATTCCTTCTAATGGTACTTCTTCTACGACACTTTCTTCTTCTATATCTCTTTGAGTTACATAGTTATAATCTGTAAATCTAATCGAGGACTCTTCTTTAGAATTTATGTACATTAAATGAGCATCAGGAGCTAAACTTTCTTTATTCTTGAAATCATCTAATTTCCAATCTAGTCCCGCGTATTCTTCGGGGTTTATCTTTATAGGTTTTATTAGTTTTATTCCTTTATTACACATTACTTTCACTACATCATTTATTTGTAATTTAAATCTAGTATTACTATTGTCTGCTATTTTTCCTATAAATCCTATACATATTAGTAGATTTTTTACATTTTGCATTTCTTCATATCCTTTAGTTTGTATTCCTATTTTAATATGTTTTTCAAATTCTTTTAAATTCATCATAAAGTCTGGGATGATATAAAATATTCCTCTATTATTTGTAATGTCTACCTCTATTAATCCTATAATCGATTTTTTTAGGTCTGACCATCTGTTATCATATATTACAATTAATATCTTTGTTCCTAAATTTTTTTTTGTTAATCCTTTAATATCTATTATTATTAGTCACATTAAGCCTTTTCTTACTTTTTTAATTCTGTTAGGAAATCTGAGTTTATAAGATTTAGGGCTACTAAATTTTTTCTATTACTAATAATTGTTCTTCTCTATAGTGCCTGTATAAGTGAGATTTGTTTAGGTAATTTGTATTGTACAAGACTTTAGGGTTTAACAATCTTAATTGGTTTTGTTGAAAAATTTGTATATCCTTATCTACATCTATTATTTCATCTAACTGTTGGTTTTTATCTTCTTTAGTCCTTTTATTTAATATTCTTGATATTGTCTATACTATTTCGGGAGTAGCTTGGTCTAGGTCTTTCTGGTCCTTCTTTGTTTCTTGATCTAGCTGAAAAATGTCCATTTTTTCTGTTTTTTAATTATTTTTTCTTTTTGTGGAGTGATTTCTATTTTAGCTAATTTTTCTATTAATTCCTCTACCCTTATTATGTCTGTATTTTTACTTTCTAAGTTTTTTTTAATCTATTTTGTTATTTAGTTGTAATAATAATGTTATTAATATATTATTTTATTTTATGATAACTTGATTTGATTTTCAAGACGGATTGAAATCTTTGTAATCTGTAGGAAGAGCTATTCTTTTTTTTATTAACGTAAGAGCTTCTTTGTGTGTCTCAGTTTCTACTAAATTAATTATGAAAGAACTATTTCTTTTAATAATGCTAATTCTGGTTTAATCTCTTGTTTTCTTATAATTAATGTATTATTAACTTCTTCTTTTTGTTTGTTTTTTAGTTCGCTTAGTTTTTTATTTAATTCAATTTCTTGTTCCTTATTATAATCTAAATTGTCTTCTATCTTTTTGAAAAACTGTTTTTGTCTATTTTGAGTTTCTTTTTGTTCACCTAATAATTTTATAATTTTATCATTATGTTCTCTAGTTTTTTCACTAAAATTTATTATTAAGTCTATTAAAATATTATATTGAGAGTCTTCTTTAGTGTGTAAGCAGTGTTCTTGATTTTTAAAATTACACTTTATTACACTATCGTCTTTTAACTTTTTAAACTTCTTTTCTATATTTATTTGTAAATCTAAATATTCTAAGTTTTTTAAAGAAGTTCTTTTTTACTAAATTATCCTATTTTATCCTAAAGAGGCTATTTTACACCATTCCCTATGATCTTTTGTTCTTTTAATGATGATGTAAATATTATTTCTATTTCCTTCTAATTCCCACTTTAAAACGCTTATATATTCTTCGTTTGTATGTCTTAGTAATATAAATTTTTTTGGTATATATGATTGATTTTCGTTTATATTTAAGTATTCTCTTATAGCCTTTACTATTTTTTGTAATTTTTGTTTTTCTTCTATTTCTCTATATAAATACCAATAATTTATTCTTATGCTTTTAGTAAAAGGATGGTTTCTCATAGAACTTATGACCTTTAATTTGAATATTTCTTGATCTAAGGTGTCTTAATAACTTGTATTCTAATTTTAATTGAAAATGATATGTTGTTTAGCTTCTGGCTATTTACTAATTTTATTTCCTCTAAATATATTGTATATTCGAAATATAAACTTAATATTTCCTGTTTAATCTTGTGATATTCTTTAGTATTTTTATGGGGTCTTCTTATGTATATTTATCTTATAGGCTATTGTAAAAGGAACTATTTTTAATATATTTTATCCGTGCTATTGTTTCTTTAATTTCTTTATTTACGTGGTATATCTCTAAATTGATTTGACTTTTTAAATAAGTTAAAGATAATCGTAACTTTAAATTAGCTAGATAATTTTCTAATAATTCCTTATATGATTTTACTAGTTTTAAATAGTCTTTCAGAAAATACAATCGTCCAAGAATTCCTTTTTCCTACTTTCCATTAGATGAGTATCTTTTTCTTTTTTCTTCTTTCGTCTTTAGAAATTAGGATGAAGAAGAAAGAAGAAATAGTAAACTTGTTTTTGCAAACTTGAATTCTTTCATTTAGATCACTCCCCATAGCCATTATTTACTCATTTAATTGTTTTAGTGAGTAATTTGAGCAATATCAAATTACTCACTAAAATAAATATGCTTAATATACATGATAATTAAAAAAAAAGTTAAAAATAATACTTTGGGTGGGAGTGCGTCATTTGTGGTACTCCCTCTGTTTCAAAAATAATGATCTAGTTTGACTTAGAACGGAGCTTAAAAAAAAGACGGGTTATGTCAAATATACTAAAATGTCGTTTAATCTTGTGGTCTTAAATATGTCATGTAAAAAGTTAAAATTAAAGTGTTGAAAAAAAAATTTATTTCTTTAAATATTATTTTAAACAAAAAAAAATAAAATAAGATCATTCTTTTTAAAACGAACGAAATAGTAAATTTGAAAACAAGTCACATTGGTTGCCTCAACTAAAGTTAGTCCCCTCTCAATCACCGCTAAATGCTTTGAAGGGTAGTGGATTAACGAGTATGCCTCTCTATATTCAGAAAACGACTACTCCTCTCACTTGCATGTGTTATAAAATTGTTTTTGAGTTCTTATGTTTATTTAAATTTATAAAGATTCAAGAATGTCTTTATCGTATTAAAAATTGTTCAAAGTGTCATTTTTAGCTATTAAATTAATTTTGTCCTTTTCTTATTTGTTGGGCTAAACATATTTTTGACGTATTAAACATGGTTTATAAATTTTTTTCTTCTACTCATTGGATAAAAAATATCACTAACATATTGAAAATGTAGTTTAAATTTGTCCTCCTTTCTATCTACTAGATAAAAATTCCTTTGACATTAGAAATGGCTCAAAAATATTTCTTACTTCTTATTATATATGTCAACTTTAACAATTACTTAGTTTTCTTTTGATTTTCATATTATTCTTGGAAAATAATTGCTTGTTTGTCTTATGTCATAATAGAAGCATTTATTTCAAATAACTTATATGAACTATAATGTAAATTAATTCGAATATATGTTGTATAAAAGCATTGTCTTAGTTGATAGAAGCATTTCATATTCTTTTTGGTAGAAAGGATATATTATATATAGTTAAAACAGTACATGATTACTATTATAGCTAGTGATTACAGATAAGTTCCCGTAACTAGCTAACTTATTATAGGATGACCTAAATATTTGCTTAGTAGTTAGAACTCCTTGTTCTGCTTTGAGAAGTTCCATTGCAGCTTCAGGCGGAGTATGTAGAATATATGATTGAGGGGTCATTGTTAGCTGAGAATCTATCTTGCACACAAAGTCTGCTACTTTGTTCCCTTCCCGAAAGTTATGACGGACCATTGGATTCCCCAACCTCCTCAACATTAACCTGCAAGACATGACAATTGAAGAATATAATGAGTTTGGTTCTTTTAAGTAATTGAGGAGATCAATGGAGTTTGTTTCGACTTCCAAGGGTTATAGATTAAGCGTATCGGCTAGCTTTAATCCTTCAAGGAGGGCTTCAAGTTCGGCCATAATATGGGTGTGACTACTAGTTATTTTTGTAGTATCCGGCCTTCCAATTTCCATGGTCATCATGGACGACTCCACCAATACCACTACCCTTATGTTTCATCATAAAGGAGCCATCAATATTTAGCTTAAACTTTTCAGGATGGGGAACAAACCACTGAATATGAATGCAGATAGAGGCATCGGGGCTAAAAGGAGATGAAGAGTAATGAATATATTCCAAATTTTTGTTATTTGACTAGGGAATGTGAAAGAAACTCAGATTTTTCATTATGGATGTTGTAGTTTCTGTTAGTCCAAAGTGTTGGGTTTTATTTGCCCTGATTTCTTACCATAAATAGGTTATCCTTTTAGGAAAAAGTTTTGGATTGACTAATCCTTTTTTCTGGTAAGAAAAGATTTAGAACTCTATAAAGAGGAATGTTCATTCTAACTTAATCAACATTCACAATGTAGTCTTAAAAAGGCTTTGAGAGTTTTGGTTAGAGGGAGAATTTGTGGGTCACAAGCTTGATATGTTATCACTTGTGTGAACCTCCCATATATTCCGAGTGAAATTGTTAAGGTTGTTTCTCTCTGTATTTTGTACTCTCATATATATAGTGGATTGCTCATCTCCTTTGTGGACGTAGGTCGATTGACCGAACCACGTTAAATCTTTGTGTCTTTTGGTATATTTCTCGTTGCTTTCTTACTCGTGGTCTTTCGAGGTTTGCTCTGCTAGCTTCCGCATTTACACCTGCTTATTTCTGATCCTAACAAGTGGTATCAAAGCTAGATTCAATGACGGAGTCAAGTTCAGTGGTTTGATAATCGATGATTGAACCATGTTAGAAATAGGTGTTTATCTTGACGGGTGTAGTTCTAGCCGCAACCTTTTTGACAATAATGAAGATTTTGTTGGAGAAATTGTTTCAAAAAGGTTCTCTGTGTTGAGACATAAATTTTGCAAATGAGATTATGCAGAGGAGAAGCAAGTTTTTGAAGATTAAGTAAAAAAGGTGGACAAATTTATTTTGTCAGAAATGCAGGCCAAGGGGGATATTTATTGGGTTTTATTTGCCCTGATTTCTTACCATAAATAGGTTTTCCTTTTAGGAAAAGGTTTTAGATTGACTAATCCTTTTTCTGGTAGGAAAAGGTTTAGAACTCTATAAATAGAGGAATGTTCCTTCTAACTTAATCAGCATTCACAATGTAGTCTTAAAAAGGCTTTGAGAGTTTTGGTTAGAGGGAGAATTTGTGGGTCACAAGTTTGATATGTTATCACTCGTGTGAACCTCCCATATATTCCGAGTGAATTGGTTGAGGTTGTTTCTCTCTGTATTTTGTACTCTCATATTTATAGTGGATTGCTCATCTCCTTTGTGAACGTAGATCGATTGACCGAACCACGTTAAATCTTTGTGTCTTTTGGGTATATTTCTCGTTGCTTTATTACTCGTGGTCATTCGAGGTTTGCTCTGCTAGCTTCCGCATTTACACCTGCTAATTTCCGATCCTAACACAAAGATGCCAAATGGCGTGATGGAAAAATCAATCCACTCGTAGGGAATATAATTACAAGGGTAAGACAATAGTTTAAGCTTAAGTATCCAGTGTTCACGAGTGTCACAACCAATATTATTGATATTAATACCCATATCCAACCAGAATTTTTTGGCTATATAACAATCGATGAAAATGTGACTAATGGTTTCATTTCTAATGTGACAAACTTGACAAACCGAGTCTGGCACGATATTGATGTAGTGTAGGTATGTTCTGGTTGGAAGCCGTCCGTGCGCACAGAGCCAAAGGAAAAAAAATTATTTTTTGAGATGTTCTCAAGTGACATATCTAATGGAAAGGAAAGGATCTAGAAGATGTCTTACCGATTGGTTAGAAAAGATACCACTGATGGTATGAATCCAATAAGGGATGTCGGATTCTCCAATTTCGTTAGTGAGGCTAATTCTTGAGGCCTTAGAAAGGAAATCAGGAGATAGGTTAAAAGAGAGTTTCGACCAATCCCAAGCGGAGCCCGTTAGAGAGCTTGAGGTGATATTCTCCTTTCATAAGAGGACCATGAAGCATATTCCTAAGGGGAGGAGTATTGGAAATCCAGCGATGATGCCAGAGATTTATGGATAGGCACGACTTAGGGGACCAACCGGTTCGCTTCCCTGAAGAATATAATGTTCTTCCAAATGATAGATTGGAAATTGGAGTAGGCTCTGTGTTTGTATTTTTGGGTAAGGGTTTTTGCCCACAGGGACTTGCTGGTAGTGAGAATTCTCCGTGCAAGGCTTGTAAGAAGGATTTTGTTCTTAGTTTTAGCGCTTTGCAGTCCAAGACCACCATTTTCTTTTGCAGATGTGATATTATCCCACGCAACATAATGAATCTTTAGTTTATGAATAGAGGACCCCCAGATATATTTTATCTATAGTGAGGCAGATTTTCGTTGGAAGTAGAAAATATTGCTTGGTATAAGTCGGGATGGCGTTGAGGGTTGTCTTAGCTAGTCTAACGCGATCAACTATCGTCATGAATTGAGTTTTCCAGCTGGAGAGCTTTTTCTTTCTGTTATCAATAATGTATTGGAAATCCTTGGGTGTAGGCTTCTGAGAAAGAATAGGGAAGCCAAGATATTTCCCAAATTGAGAAGGAGTTATTCTCAATAGGTTTTTGACAAGATCTTGCACATTGTCTTCGCAGTGAAGAGAGTAAATAACTTTAGATTTGGTGTGATTTATTTTTTTATCAAAAAGAACGCAAAAGTCATTCAAGCATCTAGAAATAGTTTGTAAGGATTTGGAGGTTCCTTTTGTAATCAAAGTTAGGTCATCTGCAAAAAATAAGTGGAAGAAAAGGGGTCCATGAATTGAGAGGTGGATCGGATCCCACTGGAGAAGATCCACCTGGTAGTGGATATAGGAAGAGTTTCATACACATTATGAAGATGTATGGGGACATAGGGTCCCCTTGCCTTGTTCCCCTAGAGGGAGAGAAGTAAGGGGTTTGCTTACCGTTAACTAAGACAGCGATGCTAGAGGTGTTAATACAACTCATAATGAGTTTGCAGATTTTTGGAGGAAACTTGAAGTAAAGTAAAACACGGTGGACGAAGGACCATTTGAGTCGATCAAAGGCCTTCTCAAGGTCAATTTTTAACATGACCATACCATTTTTGCTTTTAGTATGTTGAAGCTTATTTAGGAGCTCTTGGACTAATATAGCGTTATCGCTTGCCCTCCGACCTTTAAGAAAACTAGTTTGACAAGGCCCAAAAATATTTATATATATATATATATATATATATGAGAAAATACATCAAATCCCCCCTGAACTTGGCACGAAAACTCGCTTTATTACTTAAACTATACGGGCGTTTAAATACCACCCTTATCATCTTTGAAGTGATTTTTTTCCACCCTGAGACTGTAAAATCATTCTCACCCGCCACATCATATCCTCGTAAGTGCCACATCATAACCATGTAGTACCACGTCATTAATTTTTAGTTCTTTTTTACTTATTCATTATTTTCTAATAAACACTTTTAATATTAATTATATCAATTAATTAATTTGTAAATGCATACCCCAACCCCCTATCTTTCATCTTCATTGTTCTTCACCATTTCAACTTTTAATACTTACTTTTCTTTCTATACTATTCAACAATTTTTTTAAATAACTAGAATGAAATTATTCACTATAATATTCACATTATCTTCTTCGAATCCACCCCACGCATTTACCCTTTTGGACGAAGAATGTTTTTTGAAAGCCAAGGTTTTATTGTCAACACAAATAAGTAATGAAGATTACATAAGAAAGTTGATTAAAAAAAATACAAAATTCTGTGAGAAATATTTGAATAGATCTAGAAATCAAAATGGGTCACTCAAAATTAAGAAAGTTTACATTTACAAAATCGACACCAATAATATAGAGCGAAATCAAGTAAATAAAATAACTTTGATATTGAATTTTATGAATTAGTAAAGAATTAGTATAATGAAAATAGATTTTTTTAAGTGGGAGGAAGATGGAGGAGGAGGTGTTTCAATGGAGAACAAAAGTGTATTGGGAAAGACAACAAAATGAAAACAAAAAAAATAAAGAAATTAAAAGGGGACCCACTAATTCTATATTTTTAGAGAGTTAATATATCAAGAAAAAGTATTTAAAATATTAATTATATATTGACCAATAAAAAAAAAGCCATGAGTAGCATTTCAAAAAATTCTAACTTTTTTTCCCCTTTTTTCATGCGTTTTAAGAAGAGTACACTCACTCTCCCTGCCATGTCATCCCTAAAGGGGTGTTTAAATCACTTCAAAGATGATAAGGGGATAATTTAAGCGCTCGTATAGTTTAAATACTAAAGCGAGTTTTCGTGCCAAGTTCAGGAGGGATTTAATGTATTTTCCCTATTTATATAAAAATATTTCATTATATATGCCCATAAAAAAGATATTTCTTTTCGGAATAAATTTATCACTTAATATAATTTATATAAAATCTCAATAGTTTAAAAGACAAAAATTATCTATTGAAAGACTAAAATTATTAGATATTAGAAAAAATATATAACTAAGATGCTAATAGAAGTAAAACGAATTTAAAGATTGATCAGTTTTCATTTATCCAAATTTGAAGGCTAAAATGAATTTTAAAAAATATTTTAATAGTATAAAAATATTATATTTATTAATAAGATTGAACGAAATGCGGGCATATTAAATACTAATATTTAACAGTTAAAAACATATTGTTGTGGTAGGAGAGCAAATTTGAATAATTTCTAATAGGTTAAGAATATTTTTATCCAACAAGGTGAAATAAAAGTATTTTTGAATCATTTCTATACGCTAAGGATATATTTAACTCAATAGCTAAAAAGAGGACATTTTTAAACTATTCTAATATGTTAAGGACTTTTTTGAACCATTTTTAATAGGTTAAGGGATCGTTTGGTTGGGAACTAGTTATCCCATAATTAACAATTTTGGGATCAGTTATCCTGATCTTGAGATAACTTATTCCACCATGTATATAGGATAACTTAGTCCATTACTATGTTATAAATGCTGAAATAAGTCATCCCAAATATGTCAATCAAACAAAACATCTAAATTTTATTCTATCACTATTTGTTGATTCAATAGGTGAAAGAAGTGTATTTTTGAACCATTTCTCTAGGTCAATAACATTTTTAACCTAACAAGTGGAGGATGATAATTCTAAACTATTTATAGTATATTAAGAACATTTTTAACCCAGTGAATAAAAAAGGACATTTTAAAATAATTTCTAATACGTTAAAATGACATTTTAAAACCTTTTCTGTTTTATAAATTATTAGAAAACTTAATTAGCTTGTTTGGCATAAGATTCTAGGAGAGAATGATTATGAATGTTTAACCAAACTACCCCGAATCTTTATATATTATACGTACACGAGTGATCAATTTTTTAATAAAATCATCCGAATTCATTTTATTTCTCAAATGAAGTTTGTTTGATATGGAGGGAAATATTTTTTATTTTTTTAGTGGACAATCTTTTTTTCTTTTAAAAACAAACTCCTCAAAAAAGGAAAATTAAAATAACTTTTTAAATAAAAATAAAGAAAAGGAAAAAAGTATAGATTTCGTAGAACTTGTTCTGAAAAATCAGATATAAGCTTTAACTATCATGATTATCTATTACACAATTTTACTATTCAAAACTTAATTAATTACCACCCTGAGTGTCAAGTCAGAAATTATAATTTTTTATATATTTTTTTGTATATTTTTCTTTATCAAGTAACTTTTCTTTTGTTAATTATATTTTACTCTAATTAATTAGGAATTTATTATTTATTTTTTAATAATTACATTTTCTTTGTCACTAAATTTCACCTAGTTCTTTTTACTAAAAGAAAAATCAAGTCTCTTTCATTTCAATTTCATCTCACCGTAAAATCATGTTCGGTTACCTTCAGTATCGATTCTTGTTCTTCACCACCATTATATCAGCCCCAATTCTTCTCCCACCCATTTCAATTCTTATCTCCCTTCAATATTAATTCTTTGTTCTTCACCACAAAATCATCTTCAATTCTTCTTTCACCCATTTTAATTCTCATCTCACCGTAAAAATCATGTTCGACCATTCTCAATATCGATTCTTTGTTCTTAACCACTACAAAAGGAATCTCAATTATCAATAAAAAAATTTGTTGGTAAATTAATCAATTCGGTTGACAAATTGAGTTACCAACCAAATGCCAACATATATTAATCTGTTGCTAAAAAGTTCGTTCATA
This sequence comes from Solanum habrochaites, assembly GCA_027704765.1. Lineage (NCBI taxonomy): Eukaryota > Viridiplantae > Streptophyta > Magnoliopsida > Solanales > Solanaceae > Solanum > Solanum habrochaites. Next base: position 74,136,236 of record JAKWJA010002489.1, read on the forward strand.
AATATTAGCAACTTATTTTATTTTGTTGGTAAACACCCAAAGATGTTACAAAATTTTGCAATATGGCCCTGAAATTTTCGTTGGTAAATTTACCAACTAGTTTTTGGTTAGTATATCGTAGTACCTTTATTAACGAATTGAAAATGAGTTGGAAATTTTTTTTCTTCATTTTTCAATTCATACATTGGTAATTGGTTGATAATTTTAGTAACAAAAATTTGTGTTGGTAATTTGCCAATAAATTTTAAATAAATTTTTTAATTTTTTTTTTGGTGTTCGGTACCCACGTTGGAGCCCGAGGAGTTGAACCTAAGACCTCTTGGCTAAAGATGCAGGAGTACTTACCACTACACCACAACCTTTATTTGTAATAAATTTAAAATACTTTAGTATGATTATTTATTTTTTAATAAATTTACTGATTGATTGTTAGTTTATTGGTAATATATCATTCAAGTTTTATGTTATCTTAGTAATTGATTGACAATATGTTCAAAATGTTATTAACTGAATAATTATTCAATAGTAAAATATTTATTAATTTATTGCATTTAAAAATCTAAGACACGAATATAAATCCAAAAATATTTATCAATTTTGTAAATCATATTTGAATGAAACAATGAAAAATCTATCATAACAAGTTAAATTAATCACAATATGACACATTTCATTATATCAAAAAATTTAATTTGAGCACGTTTATAAAAAATATTGACCAAGTATAAATTTTGGCCAAAAGTTAAAACGCCTAACAACACAAACTGAAAATGAAAGTCTCAAAACTTGAAACAACCATCTTGTTAGATATAAAAATTGATCTTTCGAAGCTAATCAAACTGACAAAATTTTCATCAGAGCACATTTACAAAAATTCTAAACAAAATCAATTTTTTGCCAAAAGTTAAAAGTTAAATCACATAACGGTACAAACTGAATATGAAAACCTCAAAATCCAAATGAGTCATCCTATAAAGCGAAAAATGATCTTCCATAGCTAACCGCGCTGATGAAATTCAAATTTGAGCTTGTTTCTCAAAAAAATTGACCTAATTCAAATTTTAGCCAAAAGTTAAAAGTTAAAAACGTTTAACGATACAAACTGAAAATAAGTCTCAAATCCCGAACCAATATTCCTATAAGATCAAAATTGAACTTATATGGCTAACTGCGATGATAAAATTTCAATTCGAGCACGATTACCAAAAATATTTACTAAACTAAAATTTTGGCCAAAACTTAAAAGCTAAAATGTCTAACGATATAAACTAAAAACGGAAGCTTCAAAATTTAAACCCTCTATCTTATTACATAAAAAATGATCTACATCTAACTGTCTTATCTGGATATGTTATCAAATATATTGACCAAAGTTAAATTTTTGCTAAAATTTATATGTTAAACACCTAAAGGCACACAGTAAAAATGAAAGCTTCAAAACTCAAATTAAACCAACCATCCTACTAGATAAAAATGACCTTTGGAGTTAATTACGCTAACGAAATACTCATTTGAGCACGTTCACAAAATATTGATCAAAGTCAAATTTTGACATAAACATAAAATTTAAAACACATAACGACACAAACAAAAATGAAAGCCTCAAAACATGAACCAACCTTTCCGTTTGATAAAAAATGACCTTTCAAAACTAATGACACTGACGGGGTTCTAATCTGAGCACGTTTACCAAAAATATTCAACAAAGTCAAGTTTGGATTAAAATTTAAAAGTTAAAAGGCCTAATGACACAATTTAAATATGAAAGTCTCAACACTAGGTGCTGATTTGTCATATAAACTAACTTCAATTGGTAAGTTACCAACTATTAAAATATAAGTTAGTAATTAATAATTTACCAATAAGTTTCATTAGAGTTGGTAATAATAAATATTCAACTAAACATTCATATGTAATATTACCAACTAATAATTAATATGTTGGTAAATTTTACCAATAATTAGTGATCGGTTGATATATTACCAACTATTTTGATGATGTTAGTAATTACTAATTACAATCTGTATTCGTCGGCAAAATTTTCAACTTATTTGATATTGATTGGCAAGTTTACCAACAAATTACATTTCGTTACTAATTTATCAACACATTTATATTTGGTTGTTAAATTTAATAACACAATCTTATCGTTGGTAAATGTTTGGTTAGTAATTCATTGGTAATAAATTATATAAATATTTTTTTGTCATATTTACCAACCGATATATACTTCGTTGGTAATATTACCAACAAAAGGTGTGCGTTAGTAATATTTTTATTGATACTCCATTGATAGAAGATTGTTAAATTTGGCGCCATTTTTTCCCATCGTATTTACCAACTAAAATACTTAGTAAGATTTATGTTGGTAATCTATTAGAATTTCGTTGTTAAGTTTTAAAATATTGTTTGATTAGAAATATGTTAATAATTTTATTAGTATAATACTAACCAACTTAAGTTATCAGTAAAATCTATTGGCGATTAGAGGTTATTTTTAGTGCTCTTCCTTCTTTTTATCCACCCACCCATCCAATGCCCCCAACATCTACCCCTTACCGTCCCACCCCATCCCTCTTCAATCCTTAAGATTTTAACTAGATTATGTCGAAATGCTTTTGAGTTAAATACGTCTTTTGCTTACATACTAAACTTTAATTAGAAATAAATAATGTAACTTGTAATTTCTCAAAAAAAAAATATATATTTTCTAGGAAAAATATTTTCTTCTCGAACAGAACACACAGTTTAGAATAATAACATACATTTTCATGTGTCCCTCTACCAACACTTTCGTTCATTTCCTAGCATAGAAGTCCTATTCACCTTTGATGTTCTTTTTTTTTTTTTTTTTTGTAAATGTACTTTTAAAGAAATAAATTTATTTTAAGGTACTTATATGTAATTATTATCTTAAATGAAATAACATAGTCCATCAAATCACAATAAAGTTCAATTAATAAAACATCCATGCTAATTAGTTACTCAAATTATGTCTTACTAATCATGATTACTTTTTAGTCTCATGATTAATTATAAATCTAAAGCGTGACGCTAGCTAATTACTTATCCTAAAAATGAAACATAAAGGAAAGAGATAGAAAACCAGCTGGAAGATAATATTCAGAAACTTATTTGCTTTTAATTTAGCACTAGGCAAGGCATGGATTGTGATGCTTAACCAAATCTAATTATTTAACAACAATGGTAATGAAATCAAACGTAAATGTAAAAAAAAAAAAAAACGTATAAAGTATGTCTGAAGAGGAATTAGATTACTTGCTTAATGACCCGGTCGGTCTTTTTTTGGAATGTTTCGTGAATTTAATGTTATGCCTTTCCAATTGACCCCGAGCCTAAAATAATTAAGTTTTGAACTTTGAGTTAAAAGTCAAAAAATTTGGTAGGTTTTGAGTTTGAAAGGCTAAATTATTAAGAAAAGTGATTTTGGTTGTTTTTTGAAATTTCGAGTGTCATGATGAAATTTGATATCGATTTCATCAATCGCGAAACGTGAAATCTACTTCCAAGTTCTTTTTAAGGGTTTTAGGTCCTATTTTGTGAAGTTTGGATGCTCGGATTTTGGAATTCCAAGTTCTGTTCGATTGGAGGATGATTATGCGATCTAATTGATTACACTTCCTAATTACCTTTTTAGCAATATATTTAAATTATTTGCTAACGTAATAATACTCTACAAATTGGCTATTATATATTATTTACAATACTATACACATATTGGTTATATACTATACAATGAACATATTCATAATATAACCATATATAAGAGGTATGTACATATTTTATACACGGTTATATTTTATATGTATACTCTATTCATATATTAATTATTCACTGGGTTGTGTGAAATTGATAATTATTCTTCATCGCATCTTGAATTTGTATTTTCTTTTGTTTTTTGGTTGTGGGTAATTATATTTTTTGGATGTGAGTTTTCCTTTTTTTCCCTTGGTGTTGGAAATCCATTCTTCTACTTTGTATCAATAAATTCTATAGGAGTTGAGGATCGAAAAAACATATTTTGAGTATAGCTGATATAAGAGAACAAAAATAAACGAGTGACCAATCCTGTTAAACAAAAAGGTTAGCAAAGTGGCCATAAACTATTTTTTCCGTATACGTAAAAGTTTATCCGCTAAATATTAAATTAATAAAAATGAAAATAAATCATATCACGATTTTTTTAAAATATCATAAGATTTTCAGAACTGTTGTTCTATTGCAAAAAAAAATAATGAAAAAAAAGTTTGTTCAAAATTGGGCCGCTTGCCCAATATGGGAACCTTACAAACAACTTTCATTTGAACATAACATTGCTTTTCACATGTATCACTGTATATATTTAATATATACACAAAATACAAGTGATGCATTTTTGTGTATCTAATGTATAAGTGATTTTGTAATCACGTGTATAATTATGTATAAAGCTATGTTTTAAAAAATATACTAAAATATCGTTTATATTTTTTAAAGTTTTAAATCCAAATTATTGGGAATGTGAGAAATGTACCTCAATGTTGTTTGAACCAAGTATGTGTATACACAAACTCAGGTGCATTTGGGTCTTGAATTTTCGTCCACTTCATTTTTTTAAAAAAACTTGTTGACCTATTTTTGAAAAATATTATTCAATCAGTTTTTAAAAGCCTAAACTCTCCCCTTCTTCTTCAACATCTCTTAACTATTTTTCTTCATTTCTTGATCACCTCTATTGCATATATCAATTTTTAATCCTCCCTTTTAGAGTGTTTCTAAAGCTCTTGTCGCTGCAACTTTTAGTTTTTATTTTTCTTAAGAGTAACTTTCACATATAACAAGCATAAAAATCATATTTGTATGTTATAGTTGTACTTTACATAATTATATTCCATATCAAATATAAATATGAATATTTCGTTATACATATACAAAAAATAGTAGTATAATTCGCTATACATATACAAAGAAACCAATTGTATAATCCGCTATACATATACAAAAGAAAGCAGTTGTATAGAAAAGATCAATTGTATAATTTGTGTATGTATAATAAGAGAACAGAGAGAAAGACGAGAAAATTGGGTAAGAGAATATTTGTATTGTATAATTACAAGTGTATAGGATGAAGATATATATATTTGCATGTGTATATACAATTTTCTCTCGCTTTATACAAATAAAACACAATTTATACATGTTTGTATATGCGACAGTGGCAAGCGAGATCTGGGAGAAGGGAGAGAGGGAAACGAAAATATATGTATATATACAATTTCTCTCGTTTTATACAAATACAAACACAAACACATTTTCTATATTTATGTTATGTATAAAAGCGAGAGGCGAGCCAGATTGCCACAAAACAAGAGTGGCGAGAAGATTCCACCAAGGAAAGAGACAAAAATAGCAATAGTTTGCTATAGTGTAGAATTAAATCAAAGTATATTTATAGCATTTAATTTGAATTAATAATTTGTTATTATATACAATTTTTCCTTTTTTAATGGGTTACTAAAAATTACTTAGAGCTTTGTTTAGATTGACTTAAAAATGATATTTGTACATTATTTTTGAAAGTTTAGGGATATATTTATCTTTTATTCCATAAATTTTTTTAGAGACAATTTACTTGTCTGAGATCAAACATTCTCCACTTTCGTTATTGTTACTTTGTTACTCTAACATAATTTATAGAAGGAAAAAAATTAATTAGAAACAACAACAAAATAATATTTTTGATCCTTTTGTAAATTCATTCTTCATTAAACAGATGCTCTGAAGGTCTTCTTAGATGTTTCATGAATGCAACTTTAATATATAATTTTTTTTAAAAAATATGTACATATAATTGTTGCATATGAAAGTACAAGTAGATCAAAATGTTGGATTCTAGACTCATCTTAAAGAATTATTTTCGAACATTAAAAAATTAAAAATGAGTCTAACCTAGATAACTCAAATGCTCGACAATGACTTGGGACGTGAAAGACAACAAATTTATGTTAATAGGCATATCTTTTGTAGTTTAAGATATTTCTTTTATTAAAAGTAAGTTTTGTTTCATATTCTTCAAATTAAGCTAGTCCTAACTCATACAAAAAATATTTAGATGAGCCAGATGAGAAGGAAAAAAGAAAAACATTAAGAGGATGAAAATTTTTGTCCTAGTGAGATCATATACATACCAACAAAAAATAATCCATACAATTTTAAGGAAATAACAAAACAACAAGAAAAAACATACATTAAATGGAGTAAATTATGAGATATCTAATGATGATAACAAATTATTCTAACAAGAAAAGTTCCTATGTTTTGAAATAACATACCTAAAAAAATTGACTAACACTTTCAATCCTTAAAGTACTCATAATATTCACTGATAAATTTAGTAAAAATAGATAACAAAAAAAAAATTAAAAACTATGGACATGGAAAGTTATTAACTCTCAGAGGATTTTCTAAAGAATACAAAATAACATTCTTGTATGTAAAGGAATGACGTTGTTGATGAAGAAATTAGGGATTTGTAAGGGCTTTTATTATTGTACCTTTAACAATTTCACTAGAGAAAACTTGATTGAATACTCAATTAACATTGTTGTTTAATATGTACTAACAAATATATATTGAAAAATAACAATTAATAATATAAGTATTAAGTAATGACCGAAGAAAACTTACTAGGTTCTTCAAAAATAAGAATGAAACAAAATGAAAAAAATCGAGCTCATTGAATGCACAATATTTTCCCCTTAAGGAAATTATTCCTCTCTAGTATCCGATGTTTTAAAAAATATATCTTCTCAATATAAAACGATTCTATTCACCAGTATATTGATACAAATAGAGTGCTGTCAATGAGTAAGAGCTAAGTACACAAATATTTAATTGTCCACATGAAGAAGAAGAAGAAGTTCAAATTTTTCATTAATTTAAAATGACAGGGAAGTCTTCTATATATTCTATAGACAATAAATGGTAGTGTGAACAAATGATTATTGTGTCTAATCGAAAATGTTATAATTCTGAGGATAAGTAACAACCTTCGAAAAGGTCACAACATTTCATAAAAGTCACAACTTTTTGAAAAGGTTAAAACTCTTTGAAAAAATTACAACCCTTCGAAAATGTCACAACCTTCATAAAAGTCACAATTTTTCATAGAAGGTACAACTCTTTATAAAAATCACAACTTTTTATAAAAAGTTACAAATTTTCATGAAAAGAAAAGACTAATTTTGAAAATTAAAAAAATTAAAAGAAAATCATGATTTGTGAAATAGTGCTACGTAGGCGAATCTAGTTTCTCGTGTGTGTGTGTGTAGCAGTATCGAGAATGAATTTTAAAGTATTCTGAATTACTTTCACATCTTCTTATTGTTGAACGATATAAAGACCTTTTGATAAAAAATCATGAAAGTCGACCTGTTGGTTCTATGCCACTCTCTGAAGTGAATCATGCAAATTATCACCAACCAGAAAGAGGTCGTGGCTCCTATCGTGATCGTTGCTCCGTTCATGATCGTGGTCGTTATCGTAAAATAAATTGTAATCATATGATGGTTGTCTTGCACCGAAAAATGACCAACAGTATAAAAGGAAGGGTGAGATGCAAGAAGTGATACAAAAGAAAAATTCAGAAAGTGTATGTCATAGATGTGGAGGAATAGGACACTGGTTGCGTACTTGCCGACATCTAAGCGTCTGGTTTAGCTCTATCAAGCATCCTTGAAAAAGGTGATGATAATCCAGAAGCAAACTTTATATGTGAAGATAATGTTGAGCCCATGCATAAGATGAACAATAATGCAGAAACAAATGTTGAGCCTATGCATCTGAATGTGGTTGATTTCTTTGTAATCCCTGAAGGAAAAACGATCAGTGACGATCTCGAGATAATTTAGATAGTTTCATTTTCTATTTGTTTGTATTAGTATGTTTGTGTTTTTCTAATCATTGTAAATATAATAGCCCTGTTTAATAGTATTATCTTACTTTGTTTATATTTATTTTTGAAGAAAATATGGATATGCCCCAAACTTCGTTTAAATCAATTGATCAATCATGAATATATTTGTGTAATGATAGTGGAACAACACACGCCATATTCAAAGATGAGAAATACTTCTCTTAATTGCTTAGAAGAAAAGGAAATGTTACTATAATTTCTAGTAATTTAAACTTAATAGAAGGCTCCAGAAGAGCTACTATATTCTTGTCCAAGGGGACAAAAATTGTCATAGAAGATGCATTGTTCTCTTCTAAATCCCCAAGAAACTTATTAAGTTTTAAAGATATTCGCCGAAATGGATATCATATTGAGACAATAAAAGAAATGAACGTTGAATACTTTGGCATTACCAAGTTTGTCTCAAACCAGAATACGTGTTAGAGAAATTATCAACTTTATCTTCTAGATTATATTATGCAAAAATAAGTACAGTTGAAGCACATTCAATCGTAAATCAGAGGTTTATTGACTTAATAACTTTTGTTTTGGCATGACCGAATGGATCATCCTGAATCAATATTGATGAGACAAATTATTGAAAACTCAAAAAGACATCCATTAAAGAACCTGAAGATTCTTACATGTGATGAAATTTCATGTGCTGCTTGTTATCAAGGCAAATTGATAACTAGGCCATCACAAATGAAGGTTAACATTGAATCCCTTCAATTTTTAGAACGTATACATGGGGATGTGTGGACCTATTCACCATCTAGTGGGTTTTTTAGATATTTTATTGTCCTAATAAATGCATCTTTAAGATGGTCTCATGTGTGCCTTTTATCATCTCGCAACCTGGCGTTTATAAAATTATTGGCACAAATAATACGATTAAGAGCACAATTTCTAGATTATCCCATTAATGCAATTCGCCTTGATAATGCTGGAGAATTCACATCCAAAGCTTTTAATGACTATTGCTTATCAATAGGGATATAAGTTGAATATCATGTAGCTTATGTTTATACTCAAAATGGCCTTGGTGAGTCATTTATTAAGCGCTTACAATTTATAGCAAGATCTCTACTTATGAAAAGTAATTTACCCGGATCATGCTATCTTGCATGCAGTATCACTTGTTCATCTCAGACCAACTCATTATAATAAATAATCTCCGTCACAATTACTATTTTTCATGAACCAAATATTGACCATCTACGAAGTTTTGAATATGTTGTATATGTGCCAATTGAACCACCTCAGCACACTAAGATGGGCCCTCAAAGGAGGTTAGGCATATATGTTGGGTTTAATTCACCTTTCATAATTCGCTACCTCGAGCCAATGACGGAAGATTTATTTACTACAAGACTTGCAGATTGTCGATTTGATAAAAGAAATTTTCCACAATTAGGGGGAGAGAAAGAAGAACTTAAATGTGAAATTGCATGAAAAGTTTCATTATTGTCTAATTTCGATCCACGTTCCACTATGTGTGAACAGGAGGTTCAGAAGATCATCCATTTGCAAAACATAGCAAATCAAATACCAGACGCATTTACTGATTTGAAAAGGATAACAAAGTCACACACTCTAAATGTGACTATCCGAATTGACGTTTCAAAAGGACCATCTACGAGTGTCATGACTTCTGAATCACAAACACGCTTGAAGCATGGTAGACCATTGGGTTCAAGGGATAAAAATGCTAGAAAAAGGAGTACAAAAAATGACACTACAAAAAAATCTCACAAAAATAGATTCAAGATCTGATTAATCTTGATATTTGTGAAGAGATCAGTGAACCCGAGACTTAAGTGAATGAAGAACTTTCAACAAGTTCTACGGATGATGAGATAAGTTTAAATCGATCGAAAATCATAGTTAATAATGCTTTCGCATATAATGTTGCATTTAACATTATGCAAGACAATGATGATCTTGAACCCCTATCTGTCGAAGAATGTCGACGAAGATGTGATTGGCCAAAATGGCAAGAGCCAATTTAATCAGAATTAGAATCACTTACTAAACGTAAGGTTTTTGGACCTGTAGTCCAAACCCCAAATGGTGTATAATCAGTTGGCTATAAATGGGTTTTTGTGCAAAAGCAAAATGAAAATGTAAGATACAAGGCACGCTTTGTTGCACAAGGATTCTCTCAACAACCTGGTATCGACTATGAAGAAACATATTCACCAATTTTGGATGCAATAACTTTTCAATATCTCGTTAGTGTAGTTGTTCATGAATATCTTGAAATACATCTATAGATGTGGTTACAATTTATCTTTACGGCTCACTTAATAATGAAATTTATATGAAAATTTCAGAAGGACTTAAAATGCCTGAAGCATATAGTTCAAAACCTCGAGAAATGTGTTCAATCAGATTACAAAAGCCATTATATGGCTGTAAACAATCAGGACGCATGTGGTATAATCGCCTCAGTGAGTACTTGATAAAACAAGATTATATAAATGATGTCATTTGCCCTTGCGTTTTTATTAAGAAAACAACGTCAGGATTTGTTATTCTTGCAGTTTATGTTGATGACATTAATCTCATTGAACTCCAGAAGAGGTCCAAAAGGCAATTGAATATCTAAAGAAAGAATTTGAGATAAAAGACCTTGGAAAGACAAAACTTTGTCTTGGTCTACAAATTGAACATTTAGCAGACGGGGTCTTAATTCATCGATCTGCCTATATTGAGAAAATCTTGAAACGATTTTACATGGACAAATCACATCCATTAAGTACTCTAATGATTGTACGATCATTTGAAGTGAGTAAAGATCCAATCCGACCTCAAAGAGAGAATGAGAAATCTCTTGGTCCTGAAGTACCTTATCTTAGTGCGATTGACACACTTATGTATCTTGCTAATTCTACGAGACCTGACATAACATTTTCTGTTAATTTATTAGCAAGAATTATTTTTTTTCCTACACGAAGACATTGAAATGGAGTTAAACATATATTGTGATATCAAAAAGGACTAGTGATATAGGTCTATTTTATGCTAACAAAGATAGTGCAGATCTTGTTGGTCATGCAGATGCAGATTATTTACCTGATACACATAAAGCTCAATGTCAAACAAGCTATCTGTTCACATACGGAGGTACTGCTATATCATGGAGATCTACGAAGCAGTCCATAATCGCTACTTCTTCAAATCATGCTAGATAATAGTCATTCATGAAACAAGTAGAGAATGCGTATGGTTGAGATCAGTGATACATTTTATCAAAGAAAAATGTGGTTTGAAATGTGATGTCAAGATACCTATTGTGCTCTTTGAAGACAATATTGCATGCATAGCTCAATTAAGAGGAGGCTTCATAAAAGGAGATAGAATGAAACATATCTCACTAAAACTATTTTTTGCACATGATCTCTAGAAGAATGATGATATTGATATAAAACAAATTTGTTCAGGTGATAATCCAACAGATTTATTCACCAAATCTTTATCAGCCTCAACTCTTGAGAAGATAGTGCAAAAGATTGGAATGTGAAGACTTAAACATCTTAATCGTGATCTTTATCAAGGAAAGTAAAATATGTGTTGCACTCTTTTTTCCTTAATCTAGGTTTTGTCCACTGAATTTTATTTTCCTAGAAAGGTTTTTATTTAAGGAAATAAGTAAAACGTATTGTGAATGTCTATGTATATTTATTTTCAACTTTTCACTTACATAGACATCCAAGATGAATATCGTAAAATAATGACAACTTTTCACTTAGTGTATTTGCATGCTTCAAACAGTCCTCGAATTCCCTTTTATTAACGTGAAAATAAAATTATTATAATTCCTGTAGACCAAAGACCCAAAAAACAAAATCAATAAATAATGTAAATTGTGTTCAGTATTCAATAGAAATAATTAGACTACAGCACTATGAGTATCAAGTAGCCTACTTGATTCTTGAATATTCTTGATTGTGAAACTATAGTTCATAAAGATTACTCTTTTTTTAAAAAAAAATTGTTTTAAAATCGTGCTTTTAATCTCTGAACTTTCAAGAAAATCTAATTTCAGTAATTGTATTTGGTAATTTATATGTATTAATTGAAATGTGCATCCTTCATCCCGTATTCATGGATTGTCATAAAATCCAATGAATTATTATACATGTTATATTTGAATAATCTTGAATGGTAGATTTGAATCATAATTACTTCATATTTAAGAATAATTTAGTGATGAATATAATATTCTAGATATTGAAAAAAGATAAATGGGGTTGGGGAAGGAAAATGAAAAATGAAAAGTGAATTCTTCACCAACATAGTGATAACAAAATGAAAACCAGATATTTTAAATTATTTAAAAGATCAAAATCATAATTTTTCAATAATAGAGGAATCAAATATTTAATTATTTCATCAACAGAAGTTCCTTTATTTATGAGAAGAAAGGAATCGATGTTGAGGAATTTGAACAAATGCTAATAGCTGATTTTCGTAAAGTATCATACAGATAGACATGCAATTAACTATCAAAATGAAATTCTAAATCAGAAAAGGCTCAAAGTCATTCCTCATCTTTGAATTTATATTCAAAATTATTTTTCTTTCATTCACATGGATGGACTAATAATTTTAATATTTATAAAAAATTTAACAAATGTACTTTGTGCCCACGTTAATCCCCATATGCTATTATAAAAATAACTTTTAATGGTGATAAAAATATATATTAATAAAAAGTGTTAAAATTTTATGATTATTAGTTAATTGTCATTGTATCTAACGTTGTTATAAATTTTAGAATCATATATAAAAACAATAGAATTATAATTATGTGTTTTTGTTAAAAATATATATCTTAGCATTAAAAATTATTTTCGTGTGATGATGGTCCTAACAACAATTTCCAATTTCGATCCTTTTTTTAATATCAAAATGGATAAAGATGCATGGCAGATGCTGGAGATCTTAATTAGTTGTAAAGTTTGAATAGGTTAAATAACGTGCATTGCATGGCCGCATTCAGCTTTATATTTTCAACTTTATCCTAATAAAGTATCATCTCTTCTGACTCATAAAAGAATATTTATGTGAACTAACATTAGGTACACAAAAAGGATACGTAAAATACAATTAAAGCAAGAAGTAATACACATGAGAACAAAGGTCATCATATTACTTTTTTTTTTGTTAATTAATAAATAAGAACAAAAAAAGAGATGAGTTTAGGTTGCTAATTTTCAATTATTTAACAATGATAACTTCATTGTTCAATTAGAGTCGAAACTAGATGATGATTCGTGAATTTAAATAAATTTAATAATTTTTTTACAAATCGTATATTTATATTAAAAACTAGTTAAATATATATGTATAATCATTAATTCCTAACTAAACTGATTGATGGTTCTAAAAAAGAATTTAGTACCTTCAAAAAGAGTAGTGACATCTCCTTTCTCTATTCACTACCCATTGGCCAACAAAGAAAGGGAAACAAAATGAGTAGTGATAGTGGAAAAAATTTACACCAATTAAATTTTGAAAACATTATTTGAAGTCAAAAAAAAAAAAAATTCAACGGTAAAAATATCTTTTTTCAAAATAAAATTGTCACATATTTTTTTTTTTACAAAAAAAGACAGTAACAAATCTTTCAAAAGGTAAGGTTCAAGAGACACTAAAAAGAAAGTTTAAAGACTTCAAATATACACAAACATGTAGTTAGCTCACGAATAATTTTATTATGTTGAAATTTATTCAAGAAAGAAATGATAAGTGAAAGAAAAAACGCTATTGAGTTTATTTGAAATTTAGGAAAAGCTTTTTTGGATTATTATTTTAAGGAAATTAAGTAGAATTAATTAAGCCATTGACCACTTAACGGGGAATTTAAGTAAGAACTTGACGACAATAGATTCTTGAAAAATATTAAGAGACTAAATAAAAAATATAACGAATTTTAGTGCTATTTATTTATATTATTACGTACCAAAATATTAGAATTTAACAACAAATATACATAAGTAAATAACAAATTAAAGCACTAGTCATATATAGAGGGAAAAGTGCACACCAAATTAGTACTTACCATATTTGAATTGTTTAGAGGAAACAAATCTTCCAAGTAGACTAAAAGTTTTTGTAAATATATTTTTTTCTAAGGTTTTATGTGATTGCCTAAAAGTTTTCAGTTAGATAAAAATTGTTTCAATACAAAATATATTAATTAGTCCATTTTTAATTTGCTGGGTCTGTGCGGTAGTCAGTAGTCTGTACATCAACTTTGGGTTTTAGACTTTTAGCCCCTCTCAATGTGAAAACAAAGTTTCTTTAATTTGATTTGATTAATTTCAAATTCACGTCAGTTTGATTCGAAGAATAATACAAATAATGTTAAATAATTATAAAATTTAAAAATTTAAAATATCTTTTTAATTTTAAAATAAATTAATCTTTTTTTTATTTTTAAAATAAAAATACTAAAATTAAAATAATATAAATAAAATATTATTCTGACCAAATTTTGATTATATCCTTTTCCCGTGTATTTGATTCCATTTTAATTACTTTCTCCGTTAATAAAACAAACTTTATTTTTTAAATATAAGTAATTTGTTAAGATTATGCCCAAATCATGAACATCACGTCTTTTAATACGAATAGAATATTAAAGGTTGAACTTATCATAAAAGATGCTTTAATTTTTTAATTCGTCGATCACTATAGTAATATTTAATATGCCTTGTCTCTATCTCTAAATGCAAAAGCATAGAAAGCAAATAGTAGTAAACTTGCATGGGCAATTAAACAATAATTATACTTCATCCAATTTAATTTACATGGTATTATTTAATCGAAAGAACGAACTTTTATTCGAAGTGTTGATAAGGATATAGTGGTATGTAAATAGAGAAAGTTGTTTGTATGGTCCAAAATAGGTACCTAGCTAAGTAACTATATATATGAAAAAGTAGAATGAAATATAAGTGGATCATAAATTTGTTTTTAATATAGGAAAAATGTACAAGTATTTTTGAATAATGACCGAAATTTCAAAGATACATCTTAACTAAATTAAAGTCATATTATCTTTTGGATTAATTCTTTTGTAATTTTGTACACTTTTTGGCTTACGTGACATCTAAATATTTCTTACGTACCTTAATTGTATGAAGTCATGAAGTGTGCCAAATAAGACAAAAGGTGCACAAAATTACAAAAAAAGTTAAGTTCAGAAAGTAATAGGACCTTAGTATAATTAATGTGTATCTCTGAAATTTCGGTTATAGTCTAGAGGAATACCTGTGCATTTTCTCTTTAATATATTAAGTTGATACTTAATTATGTTTATTTTAAAGTGGTACAATCATATTATATGATTTTCTCTCTTTATAAATAATAGAAAATATATAGGAAAAATGCTGAAATATGTCATTAAACTTTCATATAAGACTTATTTATGTTATCTGTTAAAAGTTTGGCTCAATTATGTAACTTTTTTAAAGAATTAATTTATTTATTTATTATTAAAAAAATTGATGACATGGGCGAATTATAATTGACCATATGTCAAAAATCTTTTGCAAAATCACAGTTAATGATAGTGACATGAATGAGTCTTTTCTTGAATGGTAATAATATAGATGAGTCAAACTTTTAACAAATGATATAAATAAACCTTTTTCTGAAAGTTTAATGCCATATTTAAGTCTTTTCCCTGATATATATCAGATCCTTAATGTGAAAGTTTAATAATGCGACTAAGAACTTTTTATCATTTAAATTTGAATTAAATTTCTTTTGGGGAGAAGAATTAAAATGAAAAAGAACAGTTAATGGATTTTCATTTTCTTAGTCTTGTTATTTCCTTTCAATATGACATTTTTCTAACACACTTAAAAAAGAAAACATGTAAAAAAAAATAGGGAAAATTAAGTTGATACACCCATAAAATTAAAGCAAACCCTCCCGCCCTCCTTCCTCTCTCTCTCTCTCTCTCTCTATATATATATATATATATATATATATTATTTCCCCTAATTTTAATTATAGAAAATGTTTCATTTCCTTATACCTTTAGTTACTTACTTAGCTTATCTTTAATTCTTTTGCTTTTTATTTCTCTAAAAAATTTCTCTTTTTAGTTTTCTTTATTCATTTAAATTTTTTCAAATTATTTTTTTCTTTCTTTTGTTACACCATAATTTAATTTTACATTCAATATTTATTTTATATTACTTACTTTCTTCTTTTTTCATATTTATTACTTCTTCTTTTTTGTTGTTTTTATTTATTTATTTTTTAAAATTATTTTTATCATCTAATTAACTTTGTTATTTTATTCAGTTTGTACATTTAGGTGCAATAAAACTTATTTATCAATAAAACCAATCATTATATATATAATATGATCCCATTGACTTATGAGCGGTCACGGAGGAAAGTCATAAATTTTATCATCCTAACATATTCTATACAAATATGATATCATCAAGGTTATACCACTCTTTCGATCACGTACGATATAATTAATATTGTTATGGTAACATTGAGATTTTCTTCATTCATCTATTTATAAAATTACTCATTCCTTAATGATATCATAAGAATATATTCATATATTGTTATGATATCATTAAAGTTTTCTACATTCATTTATATACAATTAATTCATTTCTTAATGATTATCATCACAATATATTTTTTGCGTTCGATATAGTTTGTCATGATTTCTATTTTTAGAGTCAAATTATAACAATTTTGACTATTATTTTAAGATGTATTTTTTTTATCATATTAATATGCAAAAAATTATAATTTGTAGTATTTTTCATATAGTTTTAGAATATCTAATTTTTTTACAAAAATATCGAATTAATTTGATCTAATTTACCTTTAAAAATTAGTTAAATTGACTTTCGATAAGTGTAACATGACAAATAATTTCAGACGGAAAAAACAGTGACAGATGCACATTTAAGTGCTGGGTGCTTGAGCACCCCGTTACATTTGGAGACAACACCAATATAATTCGTATGAATATGTAAATTGAGCATCCATTTTGGTAGCAACTTCAAATTACAAATAGTTGAGCACCCATAACTAAGAAATTCTTGATCGGCCACTGGGAGATGTTAAACAGCCAGAAAAATATGGATAGAATTGAAAAAAGACTAATTTAACCTTCTTCTTTTTTAAAATATAATCAAGTCTTTAATATCACTATTTCCTAAACATCTAGAAATACGTGTTAACGGTAATATTATATTTAATATACTTTATTATATGGAACCCATTACTTTATCTTCTTCTAATTTTTTTCTAATTCACTCTTCTTTTTCCTCTTTTTCTTCATTTTTTTTGTCATTCTTTTTCTTTTCTTTTTAGATATTTTTCAATACATTTTATCAATAAATTTCTAATTTTGAACTTGAAAAAATGACATTTGGTTATTTCTATTATAATAAAAAATTGTTGGAATAATATTACATTTTCTTTCTTTATTTTAATATATTTATATTAAATTTAATACACTATCATCAACATTTAAAATAATATGAAACAGACTCATTTGAATTTTACATTTCATAATTATCTTCTAAAATAGATGAAATATTTTTTTTTATAATAAATATCAAGATTATCTCTTTTCAGATAACAACAAATCTTTTTTTAATAAAGTTTGTACTTTAATGTGATAAATATAGAAAGATAAGTTTTGTGGGATAATTTAATAATTAGATGAATTTTATGTATTAAAAAATAAGAAAGTAATTTTCATGTTATAATTTTTTTGATATTTTTAATTGTTAATTGAGATCATCGCTTATGAACCATATGAGTTTAAGTATTTCTATAATGTGGCGATGTCTACTAATTCTAAAATATTTTGAGTTTTGATTGTCGTTATTGAAATAATTCAGATTGTATTTTTAATTTTATGCATAATTTAATTCTTTTAACATAATGATTACTACAATTACCTAATTAATTAAAACTCATATTAGTAACAAATATAAGTAATGATTATCAAATCATCAAATTGGCATAACACAAGAGCACAAGACTACAATATTAATCCTTCTAGGGTTGGAACACATGAACTAGAGTGTTTTGAATTTTTACAATTATTATTAAATGATTTTACATTATATTAAAAAATTAGGTAAAATATAATTTAAATTTATTTATATAATAAATATAATAAAATTACTCAATTTTATAAATTCATATTTAATTTTAAAAAAATATTAATTTTAGGTGACAATAATATTATTATTATCTCTACAACTATGTAAACTTAATATTTAACATATAATTTCATAACAAACATTTTTTTGATAAAATAATAAATAATATTAATAAAGAAAAATATATATGTTATGAAACTTCGATAGTTCATGCTTAACAAATTTGTGTTGTCATTATCATCGAAGAACTATGAAGATATTTTTCTTTTATTTTTTTTATAAAAAATTATTTTGAAATCATAAAGAACTTTTTATATCTGTTATGTGTTATTATAATTTTTCAATGAAGTTCCATCGATATTTTTATCCAAAAAATAGTTGTATGCATCTCTAGTACTCAAATAAAAAAAATATTAATTTTAAGGAGTCTTTATTTGTGTATGATACGACTCATAAAAAAACAAGGATATGAAGACAATTACATAATAAGACAAATATTATTGTAGTATCAATTTCTTCATATTTCACTCATAAACATTCTAAATATAATCATATGAAATATACTTTTATTGTTTAACTTCTTTCTACAACTCTGATGTGTAACAACTTATTTAAATAAATAGGAATAATTATTTTGTCAACTCAGTTAATTTCAAATTTTTATTTTCAAGTATTATAGATATAAATTTTTAATATTTAAATTTAAGTATAATTTATCTTTTCTAGATTAGAAATTATAAACTAAAATAGATCATATACACTTTACTCCTCTTTTATACTTTTGATTTTTTTTCTTTTTATCATTAAGGAATAGAAGAAAAAAAAAGAATAAGTAAAAAGGAGAATTTTTGTAAACTAAATAAGCGATGTACTTTTTTACAAGTTTTTTTATTATATAGTTTTTTTATATTTCTTTTATTATATTTTTTACTACTACGTTTACATTTTTTTTTTGTAAAGTAATATTTTCTTAGATCTTAAAAATATCCAGAGAAAAGAGTTGGTGAAACTTATGTTTTCTTTGATAAATTTTGTGATTTAATTTTAATATTTAATTATGAAATCATAAATAATTAATATCATCAATCATTTTGAATGAATTAAAAAATTAAGTTGAAAATATATTTAATATTTAAATTAAAGAGTAAAAATGTTTTTATTTAAAAATAAATTAATTTATAATATGAACATGCCTTTTTTGGCCAAAGGGATTTTCCCTTATATGCTAACATTAACATAGCGTCATTAACGAATGAGTAGTTTCATAAATAAATTAGTGAATTTATTATTATTTTTAATTATTCATCGAAGTAATTAATTAATATTTTTATTTTTATATTTTGAATGAAAATAACTAATAGAAGGGGACAAAAGTAATTATGATAAGACAAAAGTAATAAATGATATGACAAAATTAATACATTGAAGTACAAACACAATAAATGAAAAGATAAAAAAGAACAAAAGAAGCATTGATCCTTGCGAAGGGCATCACGGATAATTACTTTTGTCCGTCTGGATATTATTGAAATTAATATGGAAGGAGGCTATTTCGCGTAAATAGTTTAATTTTATGGTGTATTTTATAATTTTTTCATTTTATATTATTTAATCATTACATTAAATATTATTATTTTTATTAACCAAGAACGTATTAATTTTTTTCTTTAATATTATTCTTGTAATTTTTTTTTTTAAAAAAATATACATTTATTTAAAAGATTTCCAAAAAATTATTTAAAGAGTGAATCAATAAAATCATCTTTTTATTTATAATTTCTTAAATGTAAAACCAAAATTGATCAGAGAAAACATTTTCCCCAAAAAAGTCTGATCATGTGTATCATGTAAAGGTACCAAGAGTTTTTATGGCCAGCTTATAATTATACCCCAATAATTGATTCCATCTTAATTAAAAAGACTCCACTTATAATTAATAGTAACAGATGATTTAACTTTTTAAGTCATCCTGATATATATTATTTAATAAATATTCCATAGAATTAATTAGTCCACCAAAGTGGGTTATCACTGTCTCTACATACAAACAAAAGCATAAAACTCAAACAACTTGCATAGGCAATTAACAAACAACACAATTATATAATCAATTCAGTTTTTTTTTTAATTGAAAGTAATTCAATTTAATTTATGTCGCATGATTTATCTATAAATCGTCAAAGTTTTCGAATTGTTCATTCAATTTATTATCATTCATTAAAAATCTCTATAGTGAACAAAATTGTTATTTACTATTCTCCTCAAATAATTTTCATTTAATTTTTTAGCTGTTGAATATTTTCTTTTTCTGATTGTATAAAATGTTAGTATTATATATTTAAGACCTTAAAATTGATTAAATTTTTTACTTTACATAATTTCTTTCTTTCGGTATTTAAATAGATGACACAATTATATTATTTTTAACATTGCTCCTAATATTGATTTTCATGATAAGATTCGGAATTGGTATTTTCAACCTTTTCATTTTTTTTGTTTGATTATCTCTCTTCTCCTTTTTTTTTTCTTTGGCAAAGTTCTTACTAACTATTTCAATCCCTTTTTTAATTCTAATTTTGACTTTAACACAATGTAATCTAAAGTAAAAATTGAACACAAATATTTAATTCTATATATACATTTTACTTCTAGAATCTGTCCACTTTATTTATATTTTTACTTAAACATTAAAGTTAATATAGTTTTTGTTTTTGGGTTTATTTAACTCCCTTTTTCATCATTTAGGTTTATCACTCACTTGTGAACAGTGAAATGGAAAGTTTAAAATTAAATTGCTTTTAATATATGATATATATATTTTTTTTATATAATAGTAGTTTGTTATTGACTTGGCACGTCTATTAAGAAATTATAAGTAAAAGAATAAATTTACTATATCACCTTTTAAATATAAAAATATCTTGAAAAATAAAGTACATACATTAATATAATTAATAATAAGGTAAATTAGGAACTAAGTGTAAAATTATTCCTGAATTTTATGAAGTAGACATATATTGTTGGATATCTGTTTTTAGTATAGTGGACAAATACTCCCTCCGTCCAATAATATTCTGTAAATACAACATATTTGATTCCATCTATAATGTCCAATATACTAAAAATAGATGCTCAATAATACTTTTTTCATTTTATATGTCACCTTTTTATTTTGCATATATATTAAGAAATGATGTAGTTTTATCTTTCTACCCTTATTTAATATTTTTTGGAACTCATATTCTCTATCAATGAATATGAATTAATTAATTTAACTAATGAACATGAATTATTTACTTAATTTTTATAAATTGGTTAAATATATAATTTCAAACTAATAACTATCATAAGAATAAAACATATATATAATAATTTATTAATTAATTTTATAAAATAATATTATAAGTAAATTATTTATAAAAAGTAACGATATATAAAATAAGACGGATGGAACATTTAAGTTTTAAAGATGGTTGTAACTTTTTAAGTCATCGTGTTAATAATTAAACAAGTCCGCCAAAGTGGCCTTGTTTTTGCTTCACATGCAAAAGCATTAAAAGCATGCATGGGCAACTAAACAATAGAATTATACTCCACCCAATTTCAACTAATATGATATATTACCTCCGTTCCATTTTATAATAATGATTATTGGTAAAAATCAAATTAAATTGTAATTCAAATTAAATTGATTAAAAAAATTAATATTTGATTCGATTTTATTAGGTCTGAGTTTTAAATTTTAAAAAATCGATACTATTTGATTTAATTTTGATTTTATTAAAAATAATTGTAAAAATAATCAAATCAAATCGATAAATTAGAAATGTAAATTTTATAATTATTTATCTATTATTTATAAATAAATATAAACATTTTGTTAAATTTTAAGTAACTTAAGTCATTAACTTTACAATTTTCTCAAGTCTAACAGTTAAATTCTAGCCAAATTATAATCTTAAGTCCGATTTCATCAGAATTTATTACCTACCATACCTTTCATAAGATAGTCACACACTTTTTCTTAATTTAATAATTTTATTCGTGTAATGATAACTCTAGTATTGCTTAATTGAACCAACAATACCTTTTGTGGATTGTTCATGTACTAGATGTTTTTTATTAAGACTGTATGTTCTCAAAAATCTATTACTTTCAACTAAAAAAAAATCAAAAAAACTGAACCAAACAGAATAAAGCTGCCCCAATTAATTGATATAATTCCAAACATACACTACATTTTTCAAAGATATTAATTCAATGTTACAACAGGAAAAAAAATAACTATCCTTTCTTAATTAGTTAAAAAATGACAAGTGAAAAAAAATCAGTTTAAAAAATATTTGACAAGCAAACAGGAATTATGTCATAATAATATTAATATCAAAGAGTACTAAAACGGAGTCTCAAAGTAGGCCTTATAGGCTATGTATATATATATATATTATGACAATCGCAAAGCAAACAATCCACATAAATCTCATTCTCCTCTTTCTTCACCACACTAAAACAAACCTATATAATTTTCTTGAGAAAATCTAATGGAGGATCAAGTAGAGCACAAAACAGTAGCTGTGAATGGAATAAACATGCATTTTGTTGAAATAGGTCAAGGCCCTTTAGTCCTGTTCATTCATGGTTTCCCAGAGTGTTGGTACTCATGGAGGCATCAAATGTCATTCATGGCTAAACAAGGTTACCACGCGGTGGCTCCGGATTTACGCGGCTACGGAGACACCACGGGTGCACCTAATGATGATCCTAACAAGTTCACAACCCTAGATATTGTTGGTGACTTAGTAGAGTTGTTGAATAATATTGCACCACAAGAGGAGAAAGTGTTTGTTGTGGGACATGATTGGGGTGCTGTTGTTTCATGGGCTTTGTGTTTGTATAGACCTGATAAAGTTAAGGCATTTGTGTGTTTGAGTGTGGCTTTTAATCCTAGAAACCCTTTGAACAAACCCCTTGACACTTTGAGAAAGGTTTATGGAGATGACTATTATGTTGTTCGATTTCAGGTGCGATCTTTCATTTCATTTATCTTTTTTGTGTATCGATATTCAATCGAGTAACATTCATATTGATTGAAGGATATCTATAGATTTATCATAGTGAGATTTATTAATTAATTTGTTTCAAAGATTTTTGATATTTTTACTAGCAAGAGATTTAATTTTTTGATTAAACAAAAATGTTTTTAGATTGATAATTATATTAGTGTCAATTAGTTTTAAAGTTAGACTCAGAATAGTACTGATTGTACAATTGATATTTTTGTTAGTTATATGTTAAATCTAGTTGTATTTTTTGTTTCGATTATCAAGTTGTTGATACAATTTGATCCATAATTTCACGAGCTGTTTGAGGAAAATTTAGTATTTGTTTTATTACAAAAAAGAAAAGAAAAGGATAAATACTACTGCTAGCTTGATGGTATATACATGGAGTGTAGCAGTGAAATAACGGAGGAACTGTTGTACTTTATGCTTTTGCTTTATTAAAAAGACACGTCTACTACTTTTTTAGATTAATTAATACTCCCTCCATTTTAAAAAGATTGACATAGTTTAATTTGGTATGATTTATGAAGTTTAAGAAAAGAAAGATTTTTTTTTAATTTTGTGATTCTAAATTAAAGTTATGTCAAGTATATTAAAATGTCTTTTAATCTTGTGATCCTGAACATGCCACGTGAAAAGATAAAATTAAAATATTATCAAAAAAGAAAAGGGATCATTTTTTTTAAACGAATAAAATAGTAACTTATTAGTTAGTAGAATATGAAAAGAAAAATTTCTTTTACTGTTTGAACCACAGTTTCACATGTTTGAATCGAATTAGATTACTCCCTATAATCAAAAGTAGGAAGAAAAGAAACCTACAAATTTTGTGGATATTTGATCATGTTTTATTTCATCGGTAGGCGTGCTTTCAAAGTGAAATTGATTTTCGAAGACTAGCAAAGTTGAACCCAAGATTTTTTTTTTTGTATATGATAATAATTAAATTGATCAATAAATATGAATTAATTATTCAGTTTTTTCTATATTGGTAAAATATGATACTTTCAAGGCTATTAATTCTTTTAGGTAAAAAAGGAAAAATAATGTTATTTATGTATTGAATTTGTGAAATGATCAGTTTTAATTATCATTTTTTTTAAATAAGAACGACATATAGATAGAAACAAATAAAATATTTGTTTTTAATAAAAAAATGTGTAAATAGAAAGGGAGAAGGTTGATAGATTGAAACAAAGAAAGTAATTCTCGAAAAACAAAAAGATAATATGTAAATTGAAATTTAAAAAAAAATAGTACTAAATTAGATGGAATATAACTTGAGTGTAGTAGTAGTTGAAACAAAGAGGAGAAAAAGGAAACTGTTGTTTGTAAAAGACCTATTCCGTAATACTTGGAAGTTTTTGCTTTATCGAAATTATCTTTTACGGAGCACTTTTTAGAGTATGAGATCTTATTTAAAAAATTCTCTTTTGAATACAGTAAATTAATAGTTTGTTTGATTGTTTTATATATTGTTATTAGGAAGCTGGAGTAATAGAAGGTGAATTTGAGGAGCTAGGTGTCAAGAATGTTGTGAAGAAATTCTTAACCTATAGAACCCCAGGTCCACTTTACTTAAAGAAAGGCAAACCATTTGAAGATACTTCTTCTACTAATGATGATGAATTGCCTGCTTGGTTATCTCATGAAGATATTGATTTCTATGCTAACAAGTATAAACAAATCGGATTCACTGGAGCATTGAACTATTATCGATCAATAGACAGGTAACGCCATACGTTTATTTTCATCGAACAATAGAACATTATTCATATTTGGGTATTGCAGAAATTGGGAGGTTACAGCAGCATGGACAGGAGCTAAAATACAAGTACCAGTAAAGTTTATTGTAGGTGATCTTGACATTACTTACAATGCTCCTGGTGCCAAGGATTATTTACACAAAGGGGGTTTCAAGAAACTAGTGCCACTCTTGGAGGATGTTGTGGTATTACAAGGTGTTGGACATTTTATACACCAAGAAAAGCCTAAAGAAATTAATGAACATATTTACAACTACATTACCAAAATTTCATCCTCTCAAAATCACTCCATCTGTGCTATTCTCTAGATCATTTAATTAATTTCCCTGCTTCAACTCATGTACTGTTACTTTTTTTGTTTGATTAGTTTTTTTAAGTGTGCAAATAAGGGTGATTGATTAACCAGATGTGAGCTTCGGTTTGTTGTTCTTTATTGGAATTGGAGTTTCTTGCACTTTTCTTTTGCTACTAATAATGATTCTTTTCTTCCAACTCTTGAGAAAATATTAAGCAGCGAGTTCTTGTGCTTTATGAAGAAAAGAATCATGCATAAATTAAGGGCACAAAGAAAAAGAAAAAGAAAACGCAACTAATTAGTCCTTTAATATGGACACGAGTATATGACTCACATGGAAAAGCCAAGAAGAGAAAATACAAATTAGCATCTTCTTACTTACTTAGTAGTACAAAAGTTGGAAAGATATCATTTGCAAAGCACAACGTCAAAGTTTGAACGAATCTAGTAGCTTTTTCGTATATCCTATATTTATAGTAGAAAATTAAATAAATAATATATATATTAACTTGTGAATCCCTACCAAAATTGATTGAAGCATGTAAATGCTTTCCACTTTTCTTTAAAGGAAATTTAGAACCTCCAAAATTCTAATCCTATTTCCTCCTCTGCTTCTACGGGCTATTCACAAATTGAATAGAAGAAAATAACTTTTATTTCAGGTCTCTTATGCGTAAAAATAAAGATCTTTTGAGTAAAACTGAAGATCTCTTGTAAGAAAGAAGACATAAAATTTAAAGCAAGTTTGTAAAAGGCACGTAAACTAACAATATGAGCAAAATGGGCAAGAACCTCTTGCTTGAGTTAATAAACAAGTTACAGTCCAATGACTCTTACTTGTGGAAGTATATGTATACCAACTTTTTTCTTATCTTGTATTTGTTCCACTTCACCAACTTTATACACTTTATAAATTAAAGCATTTCAACTCTAAAGAATAATCATCTAAAGAAGAAAAAAAATTCAAGTAGAGAGACAGAAAGAGTGAGATGGAGAAGGTTGAACACAAGACAATGAGAGTGAATGGAATAAACATGCACATTGCAGAAATGGGTCAAGGCCCAATAGTTCTATTCCTTCATGGCTTCCCGGAACTATGGTACTCGTGGCGCCACCAAATGCTGTTCATGGCGGCTCACGGCTATCGTGTGGTGGCCCCGGACCTCCGAGGTTTTGGAGATACCACGGGAGCACCCAAAGGTGACTTCACGAAGTTCACCACCCTCCATGTTGTTGGTGATCTTGTGGAACTCCTTAACATCATTGCCCCTGATCGGAAGGTGTTTCTAGTTGGCCATGACTGGGGAGCTGTGATGGCTTGGGCCTTGTGTTTGTATAGACCAGATAAGATCAAGGCCCTTGTGAATATGAGTGTTCCATACAACCCAAGAAACCCCATTATAAGGCCCATTATAGCTATGCGCGCTATCTATGGAGATGAATACTACGTTATAAGATTCCAGGTTTATATCATCTTCTTCTTCTTCTTTTTCTCTCCATCTAAATTTAATACTCGATTTGGCTATTGATGGTCTAGTTAATCAACCTTCCATACTTATATAATTGTGAAGGAGCCAGGAGAAATAGAAGCAGAGTTTGCTCAAACAGGAACCAAGACAGTATTGGAGAAGATGCTGACTATGCGAGATCCTGAACCATTAAAGATGCCTAAAGGAAAGCCATTCGACGACTCTCCAGTCATATTGCCCCCTTGGCTCACTGAAGAGGATGTCGATTACTATGCTACCAAATATGAGCACACTGGCTTCACCGGCGGATTGAATTATTACAGAGCACTTGATCTGTAAGTTCCTACCTTTAGTGTCTGTGATAAGAGTTACCACTAGCTACTCACCTCATAATTGGTTCAACGTATTCTTGAAATGCAGAAACTGGGAACTGACAGCACCATGGACGGGGGCAAAAATAGAAGTACCAGTTAAGTTCATAGTGGGAGATTTGGACCTAACTTATAAATTTAGTAGGAGTCAAGGATTATATCAACAAAGGTGGGTTCAAAAAAAATGTACCTTTGCTAGAAGATGTGGTTATCTTGAAAGGGGTAGCACATTTTCTTCAACAAGAAAAGCCTGATGAAGTTAACGAACAAATCCATGTCTTCTTCCAGAGCTTTTCTTCCTCTGAAACTTCTGCATCCTGATATTCCTTTGAAGTTACACAAAACCAGAAAATGGAGTTGTACAAGAATCATTTCATATGCTTTAATAAATTATAGTATCAACACCATGTATCCTTTTCCAAATAGTATCACCTAACCTAAATAAAGTTGGTTTCCAGTTTCCATTCGGAATTTCTTTTTCTTTACTGCCAAAACTTGAAAGGTAGGAGTACAAGGAACCAATATACTCCCTTTGTTTCATTTTTCTTGACCTTTATACTTGAAACAAATTTTTATTTTACTTGTCCATTTTAGCAAATTAAGACAAATTTATTATTTTCTTTCAATATTAGCATTATCATTAAGTAAATATATTAAAAAAATGAAACAGAGAGAGTAACTTGAGGGGGAAGTAATACACACAAATCTAAATTTTTGATTAAGCTCTGCTGAAATCAGATGCTTTTAAACAAATAACAGCGGGATACTAATAACAATAAATAAAAGGATCTGATCGCATTCACACAAGGAATTTTTCACCCTAAAAGGGTACAGATAAGCATATCACTGAAGAAAAATCAAGCATCTATTTCAACTTTTAATTTTATTTGAAAAGATATTGTAAACATATCTGGGTAATCATGGGAGAGAAAATATAGAATACCCACAAACAAGTGGTTCAAGTATCCAACAAGCAAAAAAACATAACTTACAGTGAATCACTGCTGTTTCGCTCCTGCGCGTCTTCCAACATCGAAGTGCACATCCAGGAGACCTGTTATGCCAGCATCAATCTTTTGACCAACCTTAAGAGGACCGACTCCTTTGGGAGTCCCTACAGAAATTCAGCAAATCGAAACATTGAATCAACTAAATGTAACAAGAATTGTATTACTTGAACAAGAACGTTTCAAAGTACCAACACACAAGGTGAAGTGAGACACTTGCTGAAATTTAGAAACAGATCTCTGATAAGTAACATAATTAATTGCTCAGTGAAATACAGAAAACAGTGGGTTGGGTTACCAAATTAGTTATTAATAGAACCAGCTTGCAGCATTCTTTTAGAAAAAAGATTAGTGTAAACTGAAGCAGTTCCCTTTGTTTCTCAAGTGATACACAAGCATTGAGCCTTTAAGAAGTGTGAAGAAACCTTATCCCATAGAACAAGAACCAGGTTCTTGTAAGTTAGTTTTAAGACAGAACACAAACACTTGTTAAATTAAAAACCGTCCTCAATCAAGGAAGAAAAAACCTCATTTTATTATTTTAACTAGATGATTTTATGATTACAACTCAATAATCAATAACTTCACATCTATAACAACTCTCGATTAACTATAATCGACTACCTCTACTTTCCAAAAGGCCAAACCCACCTTTTGTTACAAACCTCACCAAAACTCAACACTAAAAGAAGCCAAACTTACTTTTTGTACAACGAAACGTAACTAATCAACTTAATAATGAATCAAGAAAATAGTTTTGCACGTTCAAGACTTTCTAACTCAAGAACTTCTTGAACTTAGCAACACTATCGATCTTCAAGGCTTTTACTGAATGTCTCTCACTTTTCTCTCAATGTAAAAGTCCTGCCTTCCTCTTCTGCGTTTGATCTCTTTTTATAGAGATTTCTCCTGCCTTCTCGTGCCTTGAATTCTCGTGCCTTGAATCCTTATCAAATAAGGTAAGGAAATTGTAATTGTAGTTAAACAAGGAGTACTGATTTTATCTTTTATTGTACAATCCTTTTTCAATACAACTTCCTTACTTAATAAAATATATTAAGGTTTCCTTATTTGTATCAACTTGTATTTTCAGCATCTTTAACACTTGTAAATTTAATTGTTTAATTTTGGCTGCGACAATTAATTCTGATAGCTGCTTGTTACGTCAAATCTGGCAAACTCCTTTATTTATATATTTGCATTTCTTGTCTATTATCAAAACACTAATGTGATTGTCTTTGTAGAATTATAGAATTATCATATTCTATCATATTCCCCCTTTTTGATGAAGACAAACCTGTGTGATGCAACATATAATAATCTTCTCCCTTTTGACAAATCAAAAAGAGTCCAATATCCGCTAAACAAAACCAGATAACATCCACAACAACAATAGAAACTCAGCCAGTTGAGCAAAAAAAAAATGTTCTGGCAACACAAAGAGAAATATCAACACAGAGTTAATGAATAAAAAGAACCAGGTGCAAACAAGATGCTTTTCAAGTTGAAGATTGGCTAGGCTTGGTAGAGGCAGAAACAAGCATATCAAGTACTGTATCAACCCTTGCATTGTTAGCAAGCTGCTGCTGCACCAATTGATCTTTCAACCTATGAATCTCAGCATTTGAAGTATGAAATTCAGCACGCAAATTCCTGTTTTCCTATTCAAGAGTGGCATATTTTTCTTCTGCCACTTTGAGTTCCCTGAGTAATTGAGCAACATGACCAGATGAACGTGGAGAAGCATTAGCAACCTGCTTTGATTCCATGGGAATGCCACAATCAGCAAGAATAGCTTGAGTAAACATATCTGCACGAGTCAAAACCCTTCCTTCTCCCAATGGTACTTCAAACGCATTAAACACTCTGGTTAAAGGATTCCCAAATGCTAATTAATGAGAAACAAGTTGAGGATCAATGATTATAGCAAAGTGTTTGATGATCAGTGTGGGCCAGTCAATACGTTCTTTACATTCAAGAGCATTCATAAGTCCCATGTCCCTTATAGAAGCAATGTGACGTTGGTGACCCCTGTGTAATATTCCTTTGTGTACTATTTCAAAACGAAGCTTATGAACTGATCCATGATACCTTTTAACACAGTCTGTGCCCTAGAAGTGACTCTTCCTTGAGAAAACTTGGCTGGAAGACTAGAGTGTTCATAAAAAACCCAATGATAATCAGTAAGACCCACAGATGGTATGTGTAAAATTTATCCAAGCTTAGTTGCATCAAAAACAATCTCAACTCCCTTCACACTAGAAGATACCACATCCCCTTCCAAGATCTTTAAATTAATGTAGAAATCTACTACTTCTTGTTCATAAATCAGATTAGGTTCAATAAATAGCTCCTCTCACCCCTGAAATCGTAGTAATTCACAGACCTGCTTGACTATGTCCATTGATAGGATATCAGGGTGAAAAGTTCTACCCCTAAGCATGTTTTAGTTTGAAAATAATTTTTTCTTCCAACTTTGAGAAATTTATCCACGTTTTTTTTGCAGATTTTGACTTTGACTGAGGGGTTTCAGAAGTTTTAACCTCATAGCAATCATAAGATTCAGAATCAAGAATAATTGGGGAAACAGATGAGTGAACATGAGACTACCCAGACAATGACGCTTTCCACTAGATGTCGCACCACCAGTTGGTTTGACTATATTTGCACTCCGAGTTACTGGTCTGTGCGGACGAACTTGTTTGAATGCAATGTGTTTTCATCTCCGTCTTGGTTTTTGAGGGTGAAGTGTGCTGAGAAGAATATCATCAATGTTTAGTGAATGTGAGGATGGTGGTAGAGGGGAGGTAGATAGGTTTTAAGGAGTGGGATTCTGAGATGGAGAAGAAAAGGGGTTTTTAGTGGTAGTGGTAATGGGTGTTTCTGGGACTGGTGGTGGTGGTGGTGATTCTGTGACTGGTGGTGGTGGTGGTGATTCTGTGACAGATGGTGGTGGTGATGTAGGCTGATCTGATTTTTGGGAAGAGGTGGAGGTAGATGGTTTGTTGGTGGGTTGATTTTCTTCCCCCTGAGCAGCAACTGTATCAATGGAGGGATTTTCTTCCCTCTGAGAAGGTGATGTATCAATGGAGGGATTCTCTTCCCCCTGAGAAGGTGTATTGTCAGATGAATTTTCATCATCTGAGTAAGCAACAAGAGGATTAAGCATGGTGACGAGAGGAAATTTTTTGAAAATGGAAGAAGAGAAGGAGTTGGTTGCTTTGTTGGAGGAAGTGCTCTATTGGGAACGGTTTTGGTGTTATCGTCGAGGGTTTTTAGTAATTATGAGGGATTGACATTGAAGGGACGTGTGCATTGACAGTTGCACCTGCTTTTCAGAGGAGTGACATATGAGAGAGAAAGAGAAATAGTTTTCCCTCTTTTTTTTTAAAGTTTAAATGCTGATTTTCCGTGCTTAGTGTAAAACAATTTTAAAACAACTAGACTAGACCTGGTTCTTATATTCTGAGAACTTGGTAAAGCAGTAATCAATCCAAAAAGATGAGTCCTAGTGAAAGTCGATTTTTCTGAAATGATTCTCTTCCTAGTGCTTTGGTGAAAATATCCGCAACTTAATCCTCAGTTTTGCAGAATGTCATTACTATGTTCCCCTTTTCAACATTATCATGAAGGAAGTGATGTCTAATATCTATGTGTTTGGTACGTTTGTGTTAAACTGGGTTTTTGGCCATGTTCATAGCACTGGTATTATCACAAAGAATGGGAATACGATCGATTTTTATACCAAAATCATTAAGCTGCTGTTTTATCCAAAGATTTGGGCAGAACAAGAAGCAGCTGCCACATACTCAGCCTCAACAGTGGATAAAGCAACCGAATTTTGTTTTCTAGTTGCCCAGGATATTAGACATGGTCCTAAGAAGTGTTCCATTCCAGATGTGTTTTTTCTATCTACCATATGTCCTGCACAGTCTGCATCAACAAATCCCTTTAGATTGAATGAGTCTCCAGTTGGATACCAGAGAACCAGGTTCATTGTGCCTTTTAGATATCATATGATTCTTTTGATAGCTTTTAGATGTGATTCCTTGGGACAGGACTGAAAACGTGCACATAGACCAACACTGAACACTATATCGGGTCTACTGGCAGTAAGGTATAGGAGTGATCCAATCATACCTCTATATCTAGTATCATTTACTGGTGAACCTGATTCATCTTTATCAAGCTTTGTTGTTGTCTCAATGGGTGTGTCATTTGACTTAGCTTCATTCATATCATATTTCTTCAGTAACTCCTTGATGTATTTTTGTTGATGAATTGATGTGCCAGCTGGAGATTGTTTAATTTGGAGTCCTAAAAAGAATTTTAGTTCTCCCATCATACTCATCTCAAATTTACTATTCATTAGTTGAGCAAACTCTACTCCAAGTGAGTCATTAGTTCCTCCAAATATGATATCATCTACATATACTTGAACAATGAACAGATCTTCACCTTGTTTTCGGAGAAACAATGTATTATCAATTTTTCCTCTTGTGTATCCATATGTGAGAAGAAAAGTGGACAATCTATCATACCATGCTCTAGGTGCTTGCTTTAGCCCATAGAGTGCTTTGTCTAGTTTGTATACATGATAAGGGTACTTGATATTTTCAAAGCCAGGGGGTTGTTTCACATACACCTCTTCTTGTAGATAACCATTTAAAAAGGCACTTTTGACATCCATCTGATAGAGTTTAAATTCCATGTGAGCAGCGTATGCGATCAATATTCTAATTGCTTCAATTCTTGCCACGGGTGCAAAGGTTTCATCGTAGTTTATCCCTTCTTCTTGGTTATATCCATGTAGAACTAGCCTAGCTTTGTTGCGTATGATTTGTCCTTGTTCATCAAGCTTATTTCTAAATACCCACCTTGTTCCTATTACTGTCTATTTTGAGGTTTGGGAACCAGGTTCCATACTCTGCTTCTTTCAAACTGATTAAGTTCTTCTTGCATAACACTAATCCAATTAGAGTCTAATAGTGCTTCTTTTATATTTTTTGGCTCAATTAGGGATACATAGGCAAAAAAAGCACACATGCTACGTAATTTGGATCTTGCCTGAGTTAAGAGGAGTAAGAATATTTTGTAAAGGATGAGAACTTTGATGCTTCCAGCTGTGAGTTTGGATGTTGAATGGCTCTTCAGATGCAGTAGGACCAGTTTCAGTAGCAGACTTATCTTCTGTTTTAGGTGTTTTCTGAGAGGATATGAATTCTTCTTCCCATATTTTTGGTTCTGATGACCTGGAGCAGGTTCGTTCATTTTGTTCATCCTCTGAATTTCCTTGAACTTCACTGTTACTTTCACTAAAGACAACATGAACACTTTCTTCTACACGGTTTGTTCTTTTATTAAGTACCTTGTAGGCTTTGATTTGTGAAGAATAACCCTGAAAAATTCCTTCATCACGTTTGGCATCAAATTTACCCAAGTTGTCTTTGTCATTGTTGTGTATGAAATATACACACCCAAATGCCCTAAGATATCCTAAATTTGGTTTTCTTTCTTTTAGCAACTCATATGGTGTTCTATTTAACACTGATTTGATCATGCATCTATTTATTAGATAGCACCCTGTGTTTACTGCTTCAGCCCAATAGGATTTTGGAAGTTTGCTAGAGATCAACATTGTTCTTGCGATATCTTCCAGTGTTCTATTTTTTCGCTCAACTACACCGTTTTGTTGTGGTGTTCTAGGTGCTGAAAAGTTATGCTCAATCCCGTTTGAAATACATAATTGTAGGAATTGTGAGTTTTCAAATTCCAGCCCATGATCAAATCGGATGCTAATTATTTCTTTGTTGAATTTTTTTTGAACCAGCTTTGCAAAGATTTCAAACATACTGAATGTTTCATCCTTTGTTGCAAGAAACAGTGTCCAAGTGAATCTTGAATAATCATCGACTATTACAAACACATACCTTTTCCCACCTCTGCTTTGTATACGCATTGGTCCACACAAATCCATGTGAAGCAGTTCTAGTGGCTTGGTAGTACTGACTGTCGACTTTGGTTTGAATGATGATCTCACCTGTTTTCCTTGAATGCAGGTTCCACATACTTTGTTGTTACTGAAACTTTTGGTTGGCAGTCCCCTAACCAGGTCCTTAGATATGAGTTTATTTATTGTTGTCATGCTTATGTGTCCCATTCTTTTGTGCCAGAGCATGGAGCAATTAGAAACTGCATTTAGGCATTTAAGAGTATCTTCCTTAGAATCAACAATCTTGGCTTTGTACACATTCTTGTGTCTTTTTCCTAGTAGAACCAGGTTTCTAGTTACTGAATCTGTCACCCTGCATTCTTTTTCTGTAAAGAGTACATTGTTTCCTCTATCACATATTTGAGATACACTCAATAGATTACGTTGTAGGCTATTCACATAGTATACATATTCAATTTCATGAGTATTCATAGATCCAACCTTTCCAATTCCCTGAATTTCCCCACTTTTTCCATTACCAAAGGCAACGTTTCTTCCTTTGAAGTTTTTGAGTGAGAGAAAGCTACTCTTATCTCCAGTCATGTGTCTGGAACATGCACTATCCAAGTACCATTGTTGTTTCTTCCTTCTCACTAATCCCTGCAGTTAATTTCGGGGGTTAGATTTTGATACCCAAATCCACTTTGATTTTTGCTTAAAAAATGGATGAATAAGATTTTTTCTGGCCATCTGGGAGAAAATTTGACCGTAGGGATTTTTTTTGTTCATTGGTTTTCTCATGATGAGGTTTTCTTAGAGAATTTAAATTTTTGTTATGAACAATCAATTTTCTTCGACAATCGTAACTTTAATGCCCTACCAGCCCACAATGCATGCATAAACAATCTATGTTGGGATTTTTTACTTGAGGACTAGTTTTATCAAAACCTATCCCATATCTCTCAGAAGTACGATTCATGTGAATGTTGTCAAGCAATATGGAGGACCTGGTCCATCTCATTCCATTCTCAGCTTCAGTTTTAGTCACAAGAAGCTCTTTGGTTAGTTCTTCATTCCTTTTACTTACCAAGTCTAGGTTTTTACTTAGCTCAGTATTTTTGGATAATAAATGAAGATTTTGTTTTTCAAGCTTCTTGTTTTCTTCTCTTAATGATGCATAGTCTTCCATTATCAATTCTCTTTTTGAGTCTATTGTTTTATATGCATCGATGAGGGTGTAGAGTAAAGATTCTAGCTCCCTTTTTGAGTATGAGTTTAAATTGTCTTGTATGTGATGAAGAGTAACCTTTTCATTCATATCTTCTTCTTCTTTGTCCTCTTCAGAATCTGATCCAGCCATGAGTGCTAATATAGTTTCTTGGGATCTGCAGGTTTCTTTTTCTTCCTGGTTTCCACTGCTACTAGGGCAAGAAAGTCATAATCATCTTCTTGTTCTAGTGCAAGAAGAGATTTGTTTTCTGTCTCATCATCCTCAGATTCTTCATCAGATGAATTCCCCATTGCTGCAAAGGCCTTTTTCATTGAGATATCTGCCTCTTGAGTTGTCATTCTTCTGTT
Organism: Solanum habrochaites; assembly: GCA_027704765.1. NCBI lineage: Eukaryota > Viridiplantae > Streptophyta > Magnoliopsida > Solanales > Solanaceae > Solanum > Solanum habrochaites. Next base: position 74,171,843 of record JAKWJA010002489.1, read on the forward strand.
TAAAGGAACAAAATTATCTTTATTAATGTCCCAGACAATCATGACAAATTAAGGAAATATTGAAATTAGTAAACTTCTTATTTACTATAGAATGCTTCTCAATTGCACTAATTCTTGTCGAATACAAGCCTGAAGATAAAACATGAAATTTTCTATAATACATGTCTTCTTAGAGACATTCTTGGTGATACCACATCATTGACCATCACGATCTTTCCATGCCTAGCATAATGGCTTACACCTCATTCACTTTAAAGAATGAATCTATACTTTTAGCATTTATCAAAAGTTCTCATTCTTCATGAAAGGAACACAAACATGTGAGCATATCAAATTATGATAGCTTTAGTACCTCACTCTATATTTATTTGCATTATTCAATCACTTTTCTTCTTTAAGACTACTACCACATTCACTTTAGTAATGGAGCAAATTCAGTAAATTTCGTGACTTCTCATAAAAAACACACTAGTTTTTCTTTTGTAATTGTATTATCATAAATATGATGCATTAAGAATGAAATTCAATATCTTATCCATATAAAAATGTCTTAGTCCATAAATCGATGAACCTAATATCTTTTCATCATGGTGCACCAAGTTTTCAACCTAATGTTTTACCCTCTGGGTGCAATTGAACGTAAATTCATCGTCTTATTCTTTTTGTGGGATAACACTTAAATATATCATCTTACCCACAATGAGGCTCAACCTCAAGCTTTCAAAATAATTGTAATTTATCGCTTTTGATGATTATTAATATGATCCTATATTATAATTACACATAAATTTGAGATTATTGATTTAGTATAATCAACATTAGTAGTTAATAGATATAGCTTAATAGATCACATACCTTATATAAAAATTGAAAACATATCTTTCACTAAATTGTGTTTATTTAATTATTAAAATAAATTAATAAATTCTTTTCCCAATTGGTTGAAATTAAACGTATAAAAAATTGACAAGTCTCTTTAAATACTTACTCCAGATTGTAACTCCAGATCTGTCACATAAATAATTATAACGTAAAGATAAATCATACTTTGATGATATACGAACATTATTGCATAACTTATGCAAGATCGTTTTTGCACTTTTTCCGTCTTCCATCATAATTATTTAAGAATAGAAAAATCGTGCTGATAACGTGTTACGAAATTATATAAATAGGAAAAAGAATAAATTAGGAAGAAGAGAAAAGACTTCTTATTCATCTTGAAGTATATTCAAGATTCATAGATCTTCTAATAACTTATAGGGGAAACCTAACTTTGTTTCCAAGTAAGATTCCTAACCATATCCTAACTCCGCATAATTAGACATTCAATATAATACAAATATGTTTATAATATTCCTTAATTTTTTAGGAAAAATTGTATATAATGGTAAATTAATAAATCAAATTAATTGTTATAACCACCCTCTGATTTAATTGTGTCCCGTAGCAAACTGTTTGTCAGTCACCTCTCTCCCTCAAACTCTCGCTCGCCACTCTCCTCTCTCGCTCGCTTCCTCTCACTTTTATACAAACACAAGTGTATAAAATTTATTTCTATTTGTATAAAGCGAGAGAAAATTGTATAAATACATATATTTTTGTTCCCCTCTTTCCCCTCTCCCAGATCTCGCTCACCACCCTCGCCTTTTTCGCTTATACAAATAGAAACGAAATATATAAATTGTGTTTGTGTTTGTATAAAGTGAGAGAAAATTATATATACACATGCAAATACATATATTTTCATCATATACACTTATAATTATACAATAAAAATACTCTCCTGCCCAGTTTCTTTCGCCTTTCTCTCTTTCTCGTTTTATACAAATTCAAATTATATATAATTTCTCTCTTTCTTGTTTTATACAATTCGATTCAATTGTATATTTCCTGTCTTAGTCTCTTTTGCCTTTCTCTCTTTCTCATTTAATACAAATTTAAATTGTATATAATCATTCTATACACAATTATACAATTTGTTTTATACAATTATCTTCCCAAGTCTCTTTCTCTTTCTCGTTTTATACACTTCGTTTTATACAATTCGCTTCAATTGTATATGCATAGCGAATTATACATTTATATGTTTGCTATGGAGTGCAATTATGCACACTTTGCTATATCATACAGATATGAATTTTATATTTGCTATATGTGAAAGTTGCCCAATTTTTTTTATCCTTTCTTGTTTGAACTTTTTTAAATATAATTTTATCTGAAATGTGTTCGGATGGACTTCTTTAAATATGATTTTATGTGTCATTATTTTAAAATGTAATTGAAATATAAATTGCAAGTGGTATTGAAAATACAAAATAAGCCAAATAAAATACAAATCTATTTACCAGTGCAAATAGTATGAATACGTATATAATGAATACGTAAATAAATTGTATTTTTGTTATTTAGAATTGGAAATGAATACAAATTAAATCTAAATACAAATTATCTGGTATAGGAAGTGGTATTGAAAATACAAAATGAGCAAAATAAAATACAAAATATGTTTTATTGATGCAATTAGGATGAATACTTATTTAAAATAAACAATCTATTTTGTGGTTATCTAGAATTGAGTTTGAATACAATATTAAATATAAATACGAAACTTGATAGTATATCATTAGGACGAATGCAAAATCAAATCTAAATACAAACTATCTTGTATACAAAGTGATATTATGAATACAAAATAAGATAAACGCTTTATTTTGCATATGCAATTAGGATGAATACATAAAAAATTGTCTGAAAAAATAAAAATCTGAAATACATAAATATTGATGAATATATAAACAAAATCACATAAAAATATTGATTGGAAATCCGCAATATACAATTTGGGATATACACCATAATCGGTGATTTTAAACAACAAATCAAAATAAACGATTGAAATTACCTTGCCAATCGAGAAATCTCTTTAATTAATAAAGCGATATAGTTTAACAATCGAGGAAATTTCTTGAGTTAAAATATATATTTTGATGAACAATTTGTGAACCTTGAAGAAAGAGAACTTGGAAACGTGAAAGGCGGGGTAGAAATGTGAAGGTGAAGAAGGAAGGTTAATGAACATTGTTTTTTTTTTTTAAAACGGTTATTGGTTTAGAATTTAGTCTAATATAGGAATGTTTTCATAAATAAAATTAATTTTAAATAATAAAATTTGAATACATATTATTTTCTAAATATTATCATTGTGAATTTCTGACATTGTAAATAAATATCTTAAAGTATTATTATTTTGACTAATTATATTAGGTATTATGACTTAATTGCTAATTTTGTCAAAGTTTTTCGAAGGCTTTAAAAGAGTCCCTTTGAAGTATCTAACTTGAACCCAAAATTGTTGTTCGCAGTTAATATTGAAGTGCACTTTTTTTCCAAAATAGAAACCTTACTAGCAACTTTTATTTGCACACGACATTTCTTTTACCTACGGTGTTTAAGATGAATTATGCGATCCTAATGATTAAACCTCCAAATTACCCTTTTTAACAAGGGTTAATTACTTGGGTGAGTCCCTTTTAATTAATAATTACTATTTTAGACATATTCTTTAAATATTACCATCTATAGCAATATATAACAATATTGTGTATACTTATTTTATTAGATTTAATTCTCTTTCTTTCTATCTCTCACTTCTTTTTTTTCTCACTGCACCTTCTCTCTCTTTATGTTTTTTTTTCTCTTTCTTTTTTTCTCTCATCGTCTCTTTGTATGCTTTTTCTATCTTTTTTTTTTCTCCCTGCAACTCTTCTCTCTATGCTCTTTCTTGATCATTCAGTATTATATATATATAAAAAACTTTTATTAAGAAAGATCTATAAAAAATTTAGGGATTCATAAATTGAAGAATCGGAGTTTCTTAGTTTGTAGAAGAAGTCGATAAATTATTTATTTATTGCTTTGGTGTGTCGACAATTTCCATTATAATGAAGATTGTATAAATAATTGCATTTATACTTGATCAGAATTTGTAGATTTGAGTATATATGAAGATATGAAGGTTTAAATAAATGGAGATTTGAAGATATGATGTCATCTATATGGTCTATATTTTCTCAAATCTAAAGGTGTATTCATAAGAGAAAAGTGATATTCGAAGATATGATTCATCTTTTGTAACAAATGAAGATATATGATAAACAACAAAATGAATTAAACTTGAATAAAAATGTATTAAATACATATTAAAGTTGAATTAGAATAATATCAAACATGAATTCAAAATGTATCAATCAATAACATGCAAAATGAATTAAACTTGTACTAAAATGTAATACATACATATTAAAGTTGAATTAGAAGAGAGAATTAAGCATGAATAAAAAAACATCACTAATAAGCTAGTCAATGATCTATATAGTGAACTAAACGTATATCAATAATGAATTACACTAATAGTAACAAATTAACAAATAAACTGCAAAATGAATTAAACTTGTATTACACAAATATTAAAGTTGAATTAGAAGAAAGAATCAAGCACAAATAAAGGACGTAACTAATAAAAGACCACATTGATCTATAGAAGTGAATTAAACTTGTATCAACAATGAATTAAACAAGTAATCAAATAGTAATCAATTAACCAATAAACTTCAAAATGAATTAAATTTGCATTAAAAGTGTATTACATAATATTAAAGTTGAATCGAAAAAAAAATGAAGAAGGATTGAAAAAACTAAATTAAACTTGTATTATTCATGAATAAAACATGAACTGTATGTCTTATAAATTATTTTGATTTGTATCACTACGAACGTGAGTAATGTTTGCGATATGTATTAAAAATGTATTGTTTCAGAATAAAATTTAAATTATATGTCTTGTAAATTATTTTAATTTATATCATTAAAAAAATGAGTGACGACTGCAATATGTATTTATAATGTATTGTGTGTGTATTAAAGATGTAATATTAGTGTGTTACCTAAATTATTTTTGTTGGTATCACTAAGAAAGAAGTGAAGTGTGCAATATATATTATAAATGTACTATTCATAATAAACGTGTACTATATATATCTTATAAATTATTTTGATTTGTATCTCAAAGAAAAAAAGCGATGTTTACAATATTTTATTACACATGTATTGTGCCAATGTTATAAATGTGTTTCTCAAATTATTTTAATACAAGTTTAATACAATTATGAAGCATATCTAATATAACTTTAATGCAATTGCCACATAGTTTTGTAAACTTCACATTTTTTGAGTTTTAATATAATATTTCTTCTAAAATCAATTGTATAAATTTAACCAAACCTTGTTAAAATTGAGATAGAAACCCCAAACGTCATTTTTAATTATTTGTAGGAACAACCTATCGAAACTATAAATTCGTAAAATTCAAATAATGAATTAAAATGATCATCAATGGTGAACTCTTGATGTAGTGATTTTAGAGATTTGAAATTTATTCTTGAAAATATAATTTTGTAAATTTTTTTGGTATTTTTGTTCCTCTAATCATCATGATTTTGAATAAAAATAGTGAAATATGAATAAAATTGATTTGAGGAGATTTATTTAAATAAAAATTTCAATAAAAAGAAGAGGAGGAGGAGAAAGATAAAGAATGACAGAAAGAGAAGAAGTAAAATAAAAAGAAACAGAGGAGGAAGAGAAACAAGGGCACAGAAGCGAAGCGTGGTACTTTTTTTATTAAAAAATGTTATAATCAGTTAGAAAAATTATATTGTCATAGATGGTAAATATTTTTTTGACATAGCATATTTATGTGATTTACCCTTTTAACAATATATTTTGAATTGTTAGCTAACGTAATAATATTCTACAAATTGACTATTATATACTGTACAATGGACATATACATAATGTATATACCTTATATAACCATATGTAAGAGGTATGTACATATTTTATACGCTGTTATATTTTATATGTATAATCTATTCATATAATAATTATTCACTAGGTTGTGAGAAATTCATAATTATTCTTCATCGCTTCTTGAATTTGATTTTTCTTTTGCTTTTTGGTTATTGTTTTTTTTTTCCTGGATGTGATTCTTTTGTTTTCCTTCGCGTTAGAGATCCATTTTTCTCCTTTGTATCGTTGAGCCACTGTAATTATTATTGAAAACCTTATAAACAACTTTCATTTGCACATAACATTGTTTTTCACATGTATCACTGTATATATATTTGATATATACACGAAATACAAGTGATATATTTTTGTTTATCTCATGTATAAGTCATTTTATAATGATATGATCACGTGCATCTTTTTATATATAAAAGCTAAGCGTTAAAAACATACTAAAATCATTATTTTTAAGTTTTAAATCCAAATGATTGTGAGTGTGAGAAACATATCTCAATGTTATCTGGACCAAATATGTGTACACACACTCAGGTGCATCTAGGTCTTGAATTTTCATCCACTCAATTTTTTTAATTTGTTATGTTTTTTTAAAATATTTTTCAATCAATTTTTAAAAGCCGAAATTCACCCCTTCTTCTTCAACATCTCTTTAACTATTTTTCTTCATTTGGTAATCTATATGTGTTAATTGAAATGTACATCTTTGATCATGTGCTTGAATTGTCATTAAATCCAATGAATTATTACATGTTATACTTGAATAATCTTGCATGTTAGATTTGAATTATAATTACTAACTCATATTTAAGAAAAATTTAGTAATGAATATAATATAGATAGTGAAATAAGATAAATGGGGCTGAGGGTATAGGAAAATGAAAAATGAAAAATGAAACCTTCACCAACTTAGTTTCACCAACAAAGATAAAATCATAAATTTTCAATAATAGAGGAATCAAAAGTTCAATTATTCCCGTCAACAAATGTAACTTTTAAGAGAAGAAAGGAACCGATGTTGAGGAATTTGAACAAATGGTAATGGCTGATTTTTCATAAAGTATGATACATATAGACAAAATATAAAATGAAATTCTAGATCAGAAAAGGCCCAGAGTCATTCCTCATCTTTCAATTTAGATTCAAAGTTATTTTTCTTTCTTTCACATGGACTAATAATTTTTAATATTTATAAAACTAGTGCACTTTTAATCTCTTCTTAACTGAACATTAACTTTTAAAGAATGTTCTTTATGCCCACACTAATCCATGTATATTATAACAAAAATAACTTTTAGTAAAAATAAATATACATATTAGTAAAAAGAGTACTAAAGCCATTATTATAATTACTTATTTGTTATTGTATCTCAATGTTTTAAAAGACGGAGGCATGAGACAAGACTTTTTATACCGTACAGGGCGAGGTGTAAGCCTCGAGACTGTAATGATCGGGTTTCGTCGTTATAGAAATGCCAATGGGATAAAAGTCAGGGCCGGAAAAACTTTTTTTTCATAGTACTAGGATTTCCCAACCTTGTCTAGATTTGGAGGAATATGGAATCATCAAAGTGTAGATAAATATGGTAGCGATCGAGTGGAGTAAATGCAAATTTGAGTATATGAATGGATAGCTAACTTGTTAAGGAATCCGTACAACTTTATGAAATCGAATTTGGATAAATAGATCTCTGGGAACTGATCTTGGCGTTAAGGGCGTTTTCTGAGCATAGTGGTTCAAGAGGGTGTTGTAAAAGGGAAAATTGGATTTTCTTTAACGATCTCACTGCTTTGTTTCTTGCCGTTGCAGCGCCGCCGCTACAATGGGATGGGTTCCGCTTTAGCGGATGGGACAAGGATTTATTTACATAATTTTTTGGGATTTTAAGAGAGCTCAATGATCCGATTTGTTCTGCTGCAGCGAGATTGGTGCCGCTGCAACAACACTGCTATATTGAGATAAGTGTCGTTGTAGCGGGATGCCGAGATTTCTAATTCGTAAATGAAACCCTTAAACGACCTTATTTGACACTTTTTTTTACTTTTTGAGTTAAAGAACGACCCATGGGCTATTTCAACTCGTTTTTCATCATTCTTGAAGCTAGAGGTAAGTTTTTCACTCCCCGAATTTATTTTTTGATCCGTCAGAATGTTTAAGTTTAGGTCAATGTTGATGGGGAAGAATTTCTTGATGAATCCTATGGTGGAATTAGTCCTAAATTAACTAGTTGGGGTCATGGGTTTTGAACTAGGATTCATAGTTTGTTAGTATTCTGGGAATTTAATGATTCTTTATTAATTCACGTATATAATTTGTTGTTTTTAGACCATGAACAAGCGGAACGGATCTCGAAAGGAATGGATCAAGTTGTCCAGGGTTTCAAGGTTGTTTTGATGTAGGTGATGGTTGTGATCTATGATTATGTGATGTAACTTGTTTTTGCTTCATTGTGATACAAGTATACGTATGCATGTTGCAATATTGATCATAGATGTTGAAATGAGATATATAAATATCGATACCATGACTCAAATGTGTGACATGATGTGTGACTGAGATCAGATTGTCACGTTCCAACATATTAACAGTTTGGATCGAATTGCCACGTTATGGCATGCTAACTGGGATCGGTTACACATTTCAACAAAAAATTGGATTGGATTGCCACATTCCGGCATGCTAACAGTTTGAGTTTGTATTATGTGAGAGGACCAACTATGTGATGAAGCATGTGATTTGTGATGTTGATTCTTATGATAGTATTGAATATGTTGATATTTATGCATGTGTTATAATGATGTATTGACTTGTTTGTTACACAAGTGGGATAGCCATGTGATCCTACTAGTACAATGCGGTTGTAAACTGATTCTGTACTTGCTCTTATTTTTGTTGAGTACAGGGCATCTTCACGCGATTGTTGACAGACCTTGCTTAGGAGATCAGTGATCGCCTTTGAGTTAAAGGGTGATCCACTTCGTTCAGGCTGTCATGGAATTCTCTTTAGTCTATGTCCATGATTTTCGGACCTCGACCTTGTTTTAGTTAGTCTGATAGTTCATTAGAAATTCTCTTGCTAGACATGAACATCGTTTCTAGTTTTGGTACATAGACTTTCAGATTCTAGGTTTAGCTTCCGCAATGTAGTTAGTTTTAGATATTTATTTAGTAATGGATCCTCGTCTTTAGTTATTTAACTTTCTTCCGTAAATTAAATGTCTTAATTTTTAGATTTATTGCTATAGTTGGATGGTAGCAGTGGTGTTGATAATTATGCATGTGTTATAAGGATGTATTGACTTTTTTGTTACACTAGTGGGATAACCGTGTGATCCTACTAGTACACTGTGGTTGTAAATTGATTCTGCACTTGCTCTTATTTTTGTTGAGTACAGGCATCTTCATGCGAATGTTGACAAACCTCACTTAGGAGATCAGTGATCACTTCGAGTTCAAGGGTGATCCACTTCGTTCGGTCTGCCATGAAATTCTCTTTAGTCTATGTCCCCATTTTCGGACCTCGACCTTGTTTTTGTTAGTTTGATAGTTCAGTAGAAATTTTCTTGTTAGACATGGATATTGCTTCTAGTTTAGTACATAGACTTTCAGATTCTAGGTTTATCTTCCACATTGTAGTTAGTTTTATATATTTATTTAGTAATGATACCTCGTCTTAAGTTATTTAACTTTCTTCCGTATATTAAATTTCTTAGTTTTTGGATTTATTGCTATAGTTGGATGGTAGTAGTGCTGTTGATATTTATACATGTGTTATAAGGATGTATGGATTTGTTTGTTACACTAGTGGATAGTCGTGTGATTCTACTAGTACACTGTGATTGTAAACTTATTCTGCACTTGCTCTTTTCTTGTTGAGTACAGGGCATGTTCACGCAACTGTTGACAGACCTTGTTTAGGATATCAGTGATCGCTTCGAGTTCAAGGGTGATCCACTTCGTTCGGGCTTCCATGAAATTCTCTTTAGTCTATGTCCACCAATTTTGGACCTCGACCTTGTTTTAGTTAGTTTGATAATTCATAAGAAATTATCTTGTTAGACATGGATATCGTTTCTAGTTTTGGTACATAAACTTTCAGATTCTAGGTTTATCTTCCACATTTTAGTTAGTTTTAGGTATTTATTTAGTAAATGGAGCCTCTTCTTTAGTTATTTAACTTTCTTCCGTAAATTAAATGTCTTAGTTTTTAAATTTATTGCTTTAGTTGGATGGTAGTAGTGGTTTTCCCACTGAGTTGTTATTGTGGGTGTCAATCACGACGGTTCGGGTCATAACAAAGTTTGTATCAGAGCCTAAGTTTGTTGATCTCGATGTACCAAAACGAGTCTAATAGAGTCTCGCAGAACGGTACGATGACGCATTTACTTTTCTTCGAGAGGCTATAGGACTTCAGGAAACGTCTATTTCTCTTGTCTCCTTCGTGTCATAACTTGATTCCAAATGACATTTGTCAATTCAAAATCGTGTCTAACTTCTTTCACTCTTTTATCCGCAGATAGTTAATACTAGGTATATATCACAACCCGAGAGCATCTCCTAGTCGTAACATCGCGTATTCGATCTCGAAGAAATCTTATACAATCCCTTACCATTCATTACATTAAAACATAGAAAATATGGAGGAATTTAAAACTTTCTTTAAGACATATCTCAAAAAGTATTTTTATAAAAGTGGAAGTCTTTCTAACATCATTGTCTATATAAGAACAAAAGACAATTAACATGAAAATCTGTAGCCAACTCCTTTGTATATTATTTCTTAATTTTTTTAGCGACTATGCAACGTAATATATATACATAGATAGAGTTACGGTAGCACTAGGATACAAGTAATAATAGTTGAAACCTATCCAAACTCGAACTATGATGGACACGTTCTAATACTCCCTTTGCAAATGGAAGGTGGAGAATGTAAGAGTTAGTGTTTCAATTTTATTTTGAAACAAATTCATCCATTTTGAAATAACAAATACATGAATGTGAGTTGTAACATTCATTTATTTTAATTCTATGTTACAAACATTTGCAAGATTTTTTTTTTAAAATCTACGTTATGGGTTTTTGAAAGACAAGTTTTTTGTTTCCAATTCATGAACCTAATAAATTCTATTAATTAAAAAATCTTTTCTTGCAAAACTTTTTATCCTATAAATTGAGTTTCCTTTGGTTGAAAAAGAGAGGCATTCAAACAAAAGTACTTTCCCTTGAAAACACTTGTGAGACATTGATCAAAAGGTGAAATCACCAATTCAAGAATAGAAGAGCAACATTCTTGAATGCAACTTGTTTTGTGGCTTAGTTGAATCCTGAAGATAGAGTTGTTATTTATTCTTCCGATTGCTAATGGGAGAGACTCCAACTATCTTCAAGAAACGTATTAACGTGCCTCTAAGACAAGCAATTTTTATTTTGTATTCCTTGTAATTTTATCATTCTTGTTCATTTGTTCTAACAATTTGAAGATAGTTGTCTCTATGGCATCCACATCAATAACGAACAGTGTTCCATCTTTGCCTAATCCTAATTTTGAAATATTTGATGGCGAAGACTTTTCTAGATGGCGTGGAAAGATGGAATTCTTTTTAAGACCATTAAAGTTAGCGTATGTTCTTGAGAAACCTTGTCCTGAGTCTCCTAGTTCTGAGGTATCAACGGACGAGGCTAATTTAATTAAAGAACAAATTGCCAAATGGCAAGATGATGATTACTTATGCAAGAATTATATTCTTGAAGGAATGTCCAATAAATATTATGATCAATATTATATTAAATGTAAATTTGCTAAAGAGATTTGGGATACTCTTAAAGTTATACATTTAGCAGAAGAGACAAGTTCAAAGAAATTTCTTGTTTCAAATTATATGGAGTTCAAAATGGTTGATGACAACTCAATCACTGAACAAGTACAAGAATTTCAACTTATAGCTAATAAAATTGTTATAACTGGAATTGCTCTTGATGAAAACTTTCATGTTGGTGCGATTGTCTCAAAACTTCCTCCATCTTGGAAAGAGTACAGAAGCAAACTCTTACACAAGAAGGAAGATTTGACTCTTGAACAATTATTGCAACACTTGCAAATTGAACAAGAGACACGATACCGCGACAATAACCTCTTGAGGGAGCCCATCATGAAAGCTCATGTTGTTGAAGAAAAGATCAAGAAGGAACCTGCCAATAATAAATTTTTGAAGGCAAAGAAGAGTAAAAATTTCAAGCGTATTAATTCTAATTCTAAGTCGATTGAATGTTATCATTGTCATAAAATTGGTCATTATGCACGTGATTGTAAAATTCTTATAGCTGAAAAGAAGAAAGAAAAGGAAAATAACAATACAAAAAATGAACTGGTGGCAATGGTCACAGAACCATTTGTAACGGGAGATCAAGTGGAATGGTGGATAGACACTGGTGCAACTCGTCATATATCAGGTAATCGAAATTCTTTCACGACATATGAATTAGTGGGGGGCGATAAAGTTTTGCGTATGGGAAACTCATCCTCTGCTAAGGTTGTGGGAAAGGGAACTGTTGAACTAAAATTCACTTTCGGAAAGATGGTTACATTGGTAGACGTATTGCATGTTCCTGATATTCGAAATAACTTGGTGTCAGGTACGTTTCTTTCGAAGCATGGTTTTAAAATGATTTTTAAGGCAGATAAATTTATTTTGTCTAAACAAGGCATGCTTGTTGGAAAAAGGTTATGCTACAAATGGCATGTTCAAACTCAATATTGAAAATGAAAATATTTCTGCTTATATTGTGGAGTCTTTAGATTTATGGCATGAACGTCTTGGTCATGTGAATTTAGATCCATTCAACTTATGATGAAAAATGGATTAATTAAAGATTGTGGAAAGGATCATGTTACTAAGGGCCCGTTTGGATGGACTTAATAAAAGCAGCTTTAAAAAAGTACTTTTGAAAGTGTTGAAACTTATTTTTAAAATAAGCAGTTATGTGTTTGGATAAAAGTCCTCAAGTTGCTATGCCAAACGTGAAAAGGGAAAAATGGAAGAAAGAGATGTTAGGGTTATGTTGTAATTTGGAGATTGTATAAAAATATTAAGGGCAAAAAGATAAAAATGTGGTCAACTTAAAACAACTTATAAGCTAAAAAAAAAAGCACCTCTACCCCAGCTTTTAACTTTTGGCTTAAAATAAGTTTTTTTAAACTTAAAATAAGTTATTTTGAGTATTGCCAAACAGCTAAATAAGTCAAAAATCAGCTTTTGAGTCAGTTTGACCAGCTTTTAAGCTGAGCCAAACAGGCTCTAAGTATATTACTTGTAGTAAATGTAAAATAACAAAGAAACCTTTTAAGCCTATTGAAAGGATATCCACAGTTTTGGAATTAATCCACACGGATATTTGTGAGATGGATTGTTTATCACGTCATGAAAAGAGATATTTTATCATTTTCATTCACGATTACTCAAGGTATACATATGTCTTTCCATTAAAAATAAAAGATGAGGCATTTGAGACTTTTAAAACATATAAAGCAGAAGTTGAAAATAAATTGAGTTTGAAGATTAAATCAATTAGAGCTGATAGAGGTGGAGAATATTTAAAATCAAATTTTATTGATTTTTGTGAAAAAGAAGGCATTGAGAAACAATTGACTATGTCTTATACACCACAACAAAATGGTGTAGCAGAAAGAAAAAATAGAACTTTCATTGAAATGGTTAACTCTATGCTTTATGGATCTGGTATCACTGAAAATTTGTGGACTGAAGCGTTATTTTCTGCATGTCATATTTTGGATCGAATTCATTCCAAGAAACATTATTCATCTCCATATGAACTTTGGAAGAATCGAAAGCCAAATATAAATTATTTTAAAGTATGGGGTTGTTTGGCTCATGTTAGATTACCAGATCAACAATTGACTAAGATTGGATATAGAGGAGTAGATTGTGTATTTATTGGTTATTCACAAACCAGTAAGGCTTATAGATTTTTGAATCTTGAGACTCCAAGCCCTCACACAATTATTGAATCGTTGCATGCTAACTTTTTTGAGCATATATTTCCTAAGAAAAAAGAGTCTTTGGAACAAAATACAAGTTCTTCTATATCTACTCTTAAAAGAAAAATAGTTGAACCTTTGGAAGAAAGTCAACCAAGACGTAGTGCAAGATCAGCCAAACCAAGAGATTTTGGACCAAATTTTCAAGTCTATTTAGTTGAAAGGGATCCTGAAAGTTATGCTGAAGCAATGGCTTCACATGATGCTCCTTTCTGGCGTGAAGCTATTGATGATGAAATGCACTCCATTATGTCAAACAATACATGGATTTTATCAGACCTCCCTCCTGGATGTAAGTCTATCGGTTGTAGATGGATCTTTAGAAAGAAATTAAAATATGATGGAACATTAGATAAGTACAAAGCTCGTTTGGTGGCAAAAGGTTTTACTCAATTGAAAGATATTGATTATTTTGATACATTTGCACCTATAGCTCGAATGACTTCTATTCGACTCTTAATTGCTTTAGCCGCAATTCATAGTCTGGTAATACATCAAATGTTGGGAATAAATCCGTAACAGAAATAATATTTGCGGTAATAAAGGCAACAAATGCGGAACACAACAATACGGTTAATCAACGAGAATAAAAGAGAAGTAATGACACCAAGATTTTACGTGGAAACCCTCCTAAATAAGGGTAAAAAACCACGACCCGAGAGGAGCAACGAATATCAGTATAGTAAGGATTTTACACTTGTATGTCTGAGTAAAACTCCAAAGACCACTACACATTCAAAAGAAATAACACTCTTTTGTTTTTTTTCCACCTCACTACAATATCGCTCACACTCTCTATTTTTTCCTCACAGATTATTTTCCTCTGTGATGCCTCACTCTTCTTTCTCTCCTTTTGTAATTCTTTTTGGTGTACTTAGAATGAAGAATTCTCCTCCCTTTTATAGAGAACGAATACACTACCCTCCAAATGTGCTATAGAAGAAAAACATTTTTTTTTCTTCTTCATAGCTTACCTACTCTACCAAACTTTGAAATTGGCACAAAACAAGTTTTTCTTCTTTATAGATTACCAACTCTACCAAACTTTGAAATTGGCACAAAGATATTCAAAGTTTGGTAAATGGGGATGGACCTCACAATCTCCCCCTCCAGACCCATTCACCCTGAAGGAGGTAGCTCCAGGTTTCTAGCTTGAGTCCATGCCGACAAGTTCTTTGCATAGCTCAAACTTGTCTCTTGATACCACCTTGGTGAGCATATCTGAAGGGTTTTCACTAGTAGGGATTTTCATGACCTGCATAGATCCGTCCTCTATCTTTTCACGAATCCAGTGATATCTCACGTCAATATGCTTCGTCCTTGCATGATACATGGTGTTCTTGCTCAAGTCTATTGCACTCTGACTGTCACAATAGACGACATACTCCTTATGATGCAATCCAAGTTCTTGAAGAAATCGTTTCAGCCATACCATCTCTTTGCCAGCTTCAGTAGCTGCAATATATTCTGCCTCAGTTGTAGAGAGTGCGACACACTTCTGCAACTTTGACTGCCATGATATAGCTCCCCCTGAAAATGTAAACAAATATCCAGTAGTGGATTTTCTATTATCGAGGTCACCTGCCATATCAGCATCAGTATAGCCCTTCAAGATTGGATCAGATCCTTTAAAACACAAGCAATCTTTTGTGGTACCTCTTAGATACCTGAGTATCCACTTAACTGCCTCCCAGTGTTCTTTTCCAGGATTTTCAAAGAATCTGCTAACAACACCAACGGCATGAGCAATATCAGGTCTTGTACACACCATCGCATACATCAAACTCCCCACTGCTGAAGAATAAGGAACTTTAGCCATTTCCTCTTTCTCCTCTTTTGTTGTAGGACACATCTGTTTGCTCAACTTCAGATGACTCGCAAGAGGAGTGCTAACAGGTTTAGCACTCTTCATGTTGAAGCGTTCTAGTACACATTCAATGTACTTCTCTTGAGATAGCCACAACTTTCTTTTTGTTCGTTCTCGAACAATCTTCATCCCTAGAATTTGTTGTGCTGGGCCCAAGTCTTTCATGTCAAATGACTTGGACAAATCTTTCTTCAACTTTGCAATCAGCTCTTTGTCTTGTCCTACAATTAACATGTCATCCACATATAACAACAAAATAATAAAATTGTTGTCAGAAAATCTTTTGAAGTATACACATGGATCAGAATAGGTCTTTGTGTACGTTTGACTTTTCATGAAAGAGTCAAACTTTTTGTACCATTGCCTTGGGGCCTGTTTCAACCCATAAAGACTCTTATTCAATTTGCACACCATGTGTTTCTTTCCAGATACTTCAAATCCCTCTGGTTGCTCCATATAAATCTCTTCTTCCAAATCTCCGTGAAGAAATGCAGTTTTCACGTCCAATTGCTCCACTTCAAGATCTAGACTAGCTGCTATGCTCAAAATAGTTCGAATAGAAGTCATTTTGACAACAGGTGAAAAAATTTCATCAAAATCAATACCTTTCTTTTGTTCGAAGCCTTTTACAACCAATCGAGCTTTGTACCTCATCAACTTGCCATTTCCATCTTTCTTGAGTTTAAAGACCCACTTGCACTTAAGTGGTCTTTTTCCTTTTGGAAGTTCAACTAGCTGGTATGTGCCATTTTTCTGTAGAGATCCCATCTCTTCGTGCATGGCTTTCATCCATTGGCTCTATCTGGATGAGACAACACCTCCTTAAGACTTTCTGGCTCACCTTCATCATTGATAAGGACATACTCTGAGGAAGGGTATTTGGTTGATTCTACCCTTTGTCTTTCTGATCTCCTCAGAGGTTGAGATTGTTCTTCTTCTGGGTACTCCATTTGCTCAGTATTATCACCAAGTTGCTCCCCTTACTCAACAATCTCATCAGGTTGCTCTTCATGCTCAGCAACTTCATCAATCATACTTTCTGCACTTATGGGATGGTTAGAAGAAGAAGGAATGGTAACAAGATTAGGAACTATACCATTATTTTTCTTGGCCTTCTCGGATAGATCATCAGCAGTTCCAACTTCACTTTCTCGAAAGATTACATCTCTACTTCTGATGACCTTCTTCTTTACAAGATCCCATAGTCTGTATCCGAACTCTTCATCTCCATATCCGATGAATATGCAAGGAACTGATTTATCATCTAGCTTGGTTCTTTGCTCCTTCGGTACATGTGCAAAAGCTTTGCAACCGAACACCTTTAGGTGCGAGTAAGACAACTCTTTGTTGGTCCAAACTCTCTCCGGAATGTCAAACTCCAACGGAACTGATGGACTACGATTGATAAGATAACACGCTGTCCGAACTGCTTCACCCCAGAATGTCTTGGGTAATTTAGCCATTCTGAGCATGCTTCTCACCTTCTCAACAATGGTGCGATTCATTCTCTCAGCTACACCATTGTGTTGTGGGGTTCCAGGAACTGTCTTTTCATGTCTGATTCCATGGTTTAAACAGTACTCTTCAAATTCTCTTGAAGTGTACTCACCTCCATTGTCGGTTCGGAGACGTTTTAGCTTTCGACCTGTCTCTCTTTCTATCAGAGCATGAAACTTTTGAAATACTTGAAACACCTGATCTTTGGTTCTCAAGATATAAACCCACAATTTTCGAGAAGCGTCATCAATAAAGGTAACAAAGTATTTATTACCTCCTATCGATTCTATCTCCATTGGACCACAAACATCAGAATATACCAAATCAAGTATATTTGACTTTCTTTCAGATGATGTCTTAAATGAGACTCTATGTTGTTTACCAAATAAGCAGTAGTTACAGGGTTTTATCGTTGTACCTTTGGCAAAAGAGATGAGTGACTTTTTGGAAAGAATTTGCAATCCTTTCTCGCTCATATGACCCATTCTTTTATGCCATAAATCTGCAGAATTTTCTTCGTGAGCCGCATTTAACTCACCCTGGCATATTTCTGCATTTGTCCTGTATAACGTGCCACGAGCAACTCCTTTTGCAATCACCAATGCCCCTTTGGTGAGTCTCCATTTTTTATTTGCAAAGTAGTTCTCATACCCATCTTGGTCCAAAGCAATTCCCGAGATCAAGTTCATCCGCAAATCAGGTACGTGGCGCACATCTTTCAACACTAATGTGCATCCAACATTTGTTTTTAAGCAAATGTCTCCGATCCCCACAATCTTTGAGTAACTTGTGTTACCCATTTTCACATTGCCATAATCACCGGCTACATATCTGCAAAAAAGATCTCTTACCGGTGTGGCATGATAAGATGCTGCTGTGTCGACCACCCATTCCGACTCTATACCTGCCAAGTGCATGCATTCTTCTTCCTCATTTATGAGGAGAACAACATCGTCATTATTTTGCACCATGGCAGCTGTGTTGTCATCATTCTTCTGGCCGCTGCTTTCCCCTTTGCCCCTTTTTAGATTTGGACAATCTCTTTTGAAGTGTCCTGGTTGATCGCAATTGTAGCAATTTCTGGCCTTTGATTTTGATCGGACCTTGGACTTTCCACGAGCTCCGGATCTACCATTGTTATTTGAGCTCCTTTGGTAACTTCTGCCTCTACTTTCCGTGATGAGAGCCTGTCCGTGATTTTCAGGCCATTTTCTCATCTTCTCATTAAGCAAAAGGGCTGATGTGACATCCTTCAACTCAATAGAGTCCTTACCATGTAAAATGGTTGTTGCTAAAGTATCGTAGGAAGATGGCAGCGAGTTTAGGAGCACTATGGCTTTATCTTCATCCTCGATCTTTACTCCGAGGTTTGCTAGCTGCGTGATTAGTCCATTAAGTACATTTAAATGAGACAAAAAATTTGTACCTTCACCCATATGTAGCGCATATAACTGCTTCTTTAGGTACAATTTATTTGTCAGCGTTTTGGACATGTATAGATTTTCTAACTTTGTCCAAATGCTACATGCACTCTCTTCATCGATGATGTTATTAACTACATCATCTGTTAAGTGCAATCTGATTGCACTAGCAGCCTTTTCATCCATTTCTTCCAAATCCTCAAGTTTCATGGATTCAGGATTTTTGGATTTGCCGCCTAGTGCCTTGTGCAAACCCTGTTGGATGAGCAAGTCTTTCATCCTTCTCTGCCACGTTGAGAAACCACTGTCACCGTTGAATTTTGCTACCTCATACTTTACTCCAGACATTTTTTTTTATTGAGTATAGTATAATAAGCTGCAAAAAAATATTTCTGTAAATGAGCAGAACCTGTGCTCTGATACCAATTGTTGGGAATAAATCCGTAACAGAAATAATATTTGCGGTAATAAAGGCAACAAATGCGGAACACAACAATACGGTTAATCAACGAGAATAAAAGAGAAGTAATGACACCAAGATTTTACGTGGAAACCCTCCTAAATAAGGTAAAAAACCACGACCCGAGAGGAGCAACGAATATCAGTATAGTAAGGATTTTACACTTGTATGTCTGAGTAAAACTCCAAAGACCACTACACATTCAAAAGAAATAACACTCTTTTGTTTTTTTTCCACCTCACTACAATATCGCTCACACTCTCTATTTTTTCCTCACAGATTATTTTCCTCTGTGATGCCTCACTCTTCTTTCTCTCCTTTTGTAATTCTTTTTGGTGTACTTAGAATGAAGAATTCTCCTCCCTTTTATAGAGAACAAATACACTACCCTCCAAATGTGCTATAGAAGAAAAACATTTTTTTTTCTTCTTCATAGCTTACCTACTCTACCAAACTTTGAAATTGGCACAAAACAAGTTTTTCTTCTTTATAGATTACCAACTCTACCAAACTTTGAAATTGGCACAAAGATATTCAAAGTTTGGTAAATGGGGATGGACCTCACATCAAATGGATGTGAAGACTGCATTTCTGAATGGAGTTCTAGATGAAGAGGTTTACATGAAACAACCAGAAGGATTTGTCTTTCCTGGTCAAGAACACAAAGTTTGTAAGCTTCTTAAATCTCTTTATGGATTAAAACAAGCTCCAAAACAATGGAATGAGAAATTTAGAAGAGTAATGATTTCTAATGGCTACTCAATCAATGGTGGTGATATTTGTATATTTAGCAAATTTCAAGAAAAATCTGGTGTTATAATATGTCTTTATGTAGATGATATGTTGATCTTTGGAACTGATATTGAAAGAGTCAAAGAAACAAAATTTTTTCTAGCTTCTCAATTTGAAATGAAAGATCTTGGAGAAGCTGATGTAATTCTGGGTATTAAAATTATAAGATCAGCGAATGGCTTGACTCTTACTCAATCAAGTTATATTGAGAAAGTTCTAAAGAGGTTTGGTCACTTTGATGACAAACCTACTCCTGCACCATTTGATCCTAGCATCAAACTAATGCGGAACTCTAGTGATGTTCTCGACCAGTTGACATATTCTCAGATTGTTGGGAGTCTTATGTATGCCATGCATTGTACCAGGCCAGATATTGGTTACGCAATAGGAACTTTGAGCAAGTTTACTAGTAATCCTGGAGTTGAACATTGGAATGCCTTAATTCGTGTTTTAAGATACCTGAAGGTTACAATTAATGTTGGCCTGCATTATTCTACATTTCCCATTGTTCTTGAAAGCTATAGTGATGCTACTTGGAATTCTGATCTGAATGACTCTAAATCTATTACTGCTTGGATTTTCACTTTGGCTGGAGCAGCGATCTCATAGAAATCAAAAAAGCAAACATGTATTACTCATTCAACCATGGAGTCAAAATTTACAGCTATGTCTTCTGCTGGAGAAGAAGCTGATTGGTTGCGACCAATGCTGTAGATATTCCTTTATGGAGTAAGCCAATACCACCTTTAACTATCTATTGTGATAATCGAACTGCTATATTTCGGGCTTCAAGTGACTACTATAATGGCAAGTCGAGACAAGTTCGTCTCAAACATAATCATGTCAGGAGATTATTGGAGGAAGGCGTGATATCGCTTCAATATGTGAAGTCCAAATTTAATTTAGCGGATCCTTTGTCTAAAGGGTTAGGCAAAGAGTTAGTGGTGGAAACTTGTAATGGGATGGGAATAAAGCCTGTTGTAAATTAATTGTACTTTATGGTAACCCTACCTAATGATGTAATCTTGGGTTCAAAGGGAAAAACAAGTAAAGTTACAATTGTGAAGCACATCAATAAAATTCTCATTTTCAAAATAAAATGAAATAAGTAGATGTGCATGATTGAGATTCGTTTCTCTTCATAAATTTATAAGACCGATCTCAGTTGGAGTTAGTAAGAAAACTCTTGATAATTTTTTTTTGATATTCCTACTGAAGAGAAGGATGAGATTATGTTCTCTTAATAAGTCTATAAATCGATTTCGATTGGAGTGTGTAGGAATACTCTTGATAGATTTACCGATACTTTGTGTAAAGGAGGATGAGATTAATTTCTCTTAATGAAGTTCATAGACTATTTGGTCGGAGTATGCAAAGTTACTCTTGATGAATTCACCGCACTAAGTGCGAAGTGGAGGCCGCTTCAATAAGATTTTAACAGGAAATCTTAAAGCACTTGGCTAAAAAGAATTTAGGACACATGGCCGTAAGGTGTCAAAGGATTTCGATTTTCACCGGAACATAGTGATATGCGTGGAGTATTTTTCTAACTTCATTCAATGATGCACTTAGTTCAAGATTTGTTCACTAAGTAGTCAATGATTTAGAAAAACCTTCACTAGCTAATGGTTCAAGTCCAAAAGACACCATTATTGATGCATGTTGCTAGATTAATGTCTCAAAATATTTTTTGGATTTTTCAAAGATAAAATTTCTTGAAACAAGTGGGGGATTGTAAGAGTTAGTGTTTCAATTAATTTTGAAACAAATTCATCCATTTTGAAATAACAAATACATGAATGTGAGTTGTAACATTCATTTATTTTAATTCTATGTTACAACATTTCCAAGAAGTTTTTTTTTAAATCTACGTTATGGGTTTTTGAAAGACAAGTTTTTTGTTTCCAATTCATGAACCTAATAAATTTTATTAATTAAAAATCTTTTCTTGCAAAACTTTTTATCCTATAAATTGAGTTTCCTTTGGTTGAAAAAGAGAGGCATTCAAACAAAAGTACTTTCCCTTGAAAACACTTGTGAGACATTGATCAAAAGGTGAAATCACCAATTCAAGAATAGAAGAGCAACATTCTTGAATGCTACTTGTTTTGTGGCTTAGTTGAATCCCGAAGATAGAGTTGTTATTTATTCTTCCGATTGCTCGTGGGAGAGACTCCAACTATCTTCAAGAAACGTATTAACGTGCCTCTAAGACAAGCAAGTTTTATTTTGTATTCCTTGTAATTTTATCATTCTTGTTCATTTGTTCTAACCGAGAATACACATTCAGTTTAGAACGTAGAAACTCAAAGCATTTAGCTGCAAGTGGCTTTGTCAAGACATTACCTAATTGATACTTAGATGAAAAGAATTGTACCAGAAGGTTCTTCTTATAGACCCTATCTCGAACAAAGTGAAAGTCTATCTCAACATGCTTAGTACGAGCATGAAAAATTTGATTAATAGAGAGATAGGCAACACCAATATTATCACACCACAAGATAGGAGCTTTAGTAACGTGCACCCCAAGCTCATTTAGGATAGACTGTATCCAAGTTAGCTCAGTCACTACATCAACGAGTGCCTTCTGACTCTGTGGAGGATCGTGCCACCGTACCTTGTTTCTTTGAAGACCAAGATATCAGAGCATCACCAAGGAATATAGCATAGACACCGGTTGACTTACGATTATCTAGAGAATGTGGAAAAGCGCAGAACTTCAAGGTAAAAATGTTGAGTGTGCTTCAAATAGCGTAGTATACTCTTAACGACAACCCATTGATTTACCATGGGATTATGCATAAATTGGCAAGCTTTATTGACGACAAAGGCAATGTCAGGACGATTAAGTGTGGCAGGCTATGACAATTTTTTAATGTAATGTAGCATCATGGAACAATAGATTGTCAC
The DNA here is from genome assembly GCA_027704765.1 of Solanum habrochaites. Classification (NCBI taxonomy): domain Eukaryota; kingdom Viridiplantae; phylum Streptophyta; class Magnoliopsida; order Solanales; family Solanaceae; genus Solanum; species Solanum habrochaites. The sequence goes on from JAKWJA010002489.1 coordinate 74,194,715, forward strand.
CAATATGTAGATTCAAGTTCACTGCCATAGGAGTTGAAAACGGCTTAGAGTTATGCATACTAGCATTTTTGAGAAGAGAGGGTGATGCCGAAAGATCCACGAGACACTTGAATACCAGGGAAAAAACTCAAGGGACCAAGGTCACAAATTGAAAATTCTGCACCAAGCTTGGAGATGATGCTTTCCAGAATGGATGAATTGTTTCTGGTGACTATAATATCATCTACTAGACAAAAATATAAGCCACTACACCATGAACTTTATATATAAACAAAGATGTATCTAATTTTGAAGTATTGAACCCAATTATAAGAAGGAACTTAAGAAGGCGTATGTACCATGCCTGAGGCACATGTTTGAGACCGTAGAGGGATTTCTTAAGCTTGTAAATGTAATTTGGATACTGAGGATGTATAAATCCGGAAGGTTGTGACATAAAGACTTGTTCTCGTATATCACCATGAAGAAAAACATTTTGTACATCTAATTGATGCGAAATCCAATTGTGAGATGCTACCAAGGTGAGAATAATGTGAATGGTAGCTGGCTTAACAACAGGGCTGAATGTTCCGTAGTAGTCATGACCTTCAAGTTGGTGAAATTATTTGGCAACTAAGCGAGTGTGTAGCTCTTTATCGCATCAGAAGAATTTCTTTAGACTCGAAACACCCACTTGCACCCAAGAATGTTCATTGAGGGATCATATGGAACCAAAGACCAGGTTTCATTCCGTAGTAATACATCCATTTCAAATGCCATAGAACCCCACCACTCTTTATGTTTGGAAGCTTCTATAAAACATGATGTCTCACATGGGGTTAGTAGATCTGAGTTAGTGGACAAATTTGCGGACGATAGCATATGCCTAAGAACCATATGATCTAAGCATTGAGGAGGGGCTATGAGTCTATTGGTATGAGTTTCTAAGGCAGCAAGGCTGGTGCAGATACGGGAAGTACTTGAGTCAACATTAGGAGGCAAACCAGGGGAAGAGGTTCTGGGAACACCTTGAAGAAAATCTAATGGTAGAGTGAAAGTACCCAAAGAGGACATAGAAGTAGCTTTCAGAGTAGAGATGTAGTGTGTTTAGGACTTAAAGAGCTAGACGAAGAGCATCCTAAGTTAATGGTTGGATGAACTAGTGGTGGTGGAGGTGAATGAGTAGGATGAGGTAGCAAAGGAGGAAGAGATGTGATCGAAGAAGATTGATGAACAACTCGAGATGGAGTCAGAAACATGGGAAGGGAAGTGCAAGGCGTGTTAGATGGAGCCTGATCTAGTGTCAGACCAAGAATAGACCGTTTGGAAAATGGAAAGGTTTGTTCATCAAAGAAAATATGTCGAGAAACACAAATATGTTCAGTGATCGATCCAAACAAGGATACCCTAGGTGAGATGGGCTATAACCAAGAAATACACAAGATTTGCTTCGGAAATCAAACTTGTGTTTGTTGTATGGTCAGAGGTTAACTGAATACCTTGAGAAATAATCAAGTTTGGAATGATGGACTAGTTCATATGGACAGACACCATTTTTGTGACGGAAAAAAGGTGATTAATTAAACAGCAAACTCAAGTGCGTAGTGCGAAAAGCGAAAAGGAACTGAACTGTGAGAAAGAAGGCTAAGGTTGGTTTCAACTACATGACGATGCGTTCTTTCAACTCTTCCTTGTTGCTCGTGAATATAAGGGCATGAGACTCGATGAGCAATGCCAAGTTGAGTAAGAAAAGGTGATAATGATCAAAATTCCCCATCCAGTCAGATTGGATTGCTTTAATTTTTGTATTAAATTGTCTTTTTCAACAAGAGTGCGAAACTGTTGAAATATTGGCAATACATCACATTTTTGAGAAAGAGGAAACCCCAACTATAACTTGTGTGATCGTCAACAAAAACTAGAAATATTTTGTGTCCTTGAGATGACAGAATGGGTGTCAGACCCCAAACATCGACATATAACAATTGTAATATAGAAGAACTTCTATTAATACTCAAAGGTAAAGATAATTTATGTGACTTGCCAAGTTGACAAGAACTATAAATAGAATGAAAACTAGAACTAGTACAAGGAAATTTATGTGTCCTAATAACTTGATGAAGAATACATTGATGAGGATGTCCTAGACAAAGATGCCAACCTGATGGAGATGCCTTGATAGAATAAAGAGCCGAGGGTACAATAAACTTGGACGTAGAAGACGACTGGAGTGTATAGAGTCCCCATAACTCTTGCCTGAAAGAACTGGCTTGGAAGCCTGATCCTTCACAACAAAATGGTTGGGATGAAACTCAAGAGAACATTATTATCATGAGAAAAACCCTGGACACAGAGTAAACCTTTAGTGATAGAGGAAAGATGAAGAATATTATTTAGATGAAAGCGACGAAAGGAGGAGGGAAAAGTGTCATTACCAGTGTGATAAATAGGAATGCCAATACAATTTCCAACATGAAATTTATTAGGTCCTTTATAATTTTCAATCTGGTGAAAAGTGGTGAGATCAGGGTTGATATGGTGTGTCGCTCCGGTGTCAGGGAACCATTCTTGCGATGCTACGTTTGGAGACGAATGTGATAGATAAACTACTGAATTGTTGGTTTGGTTGTAATGTTGGAATCAATTTTGGGAAGTGTAGTTATGGACATTACAAATTTGACATTTTTGTCGTTGTTCAGTGGATTGCCATGGTTGATTATAGGTGGAATATTTTCTGGAATTAAAGCAACCACTCTGCTACCACGACCTCGATTGGACCTTTTATGACCTCGATTAGTATTGGTATTGTAGGAACAATCAGATTGTGGATTACAATGGGCCAAGTTTGCTGAGGGGTGTTGGATCAAATCTGCAGATTTTTGTGGAGGACTAGAAATTGAAAGGTTGGACAATGACGAGCCATTACTGAACTCGTGGCTCAGAAGAAGGCCGTGTAATTCAGCAAAAATAACTGGTTGAGGTCGTGCTGATAAAGTGATGACAACATCTTTAAATTCTGAAGCATACCTTTGAAAATATATATGTTGTGGTCTGCAATACATAAAGGACGTCCGGTAGTGGTCAACTCATCTGAAATCAATTTTGCCTTGTATAGATATTGTATGACAGTTTGGTCATCTTGCTTTGAGTTTTAAAGTTGCATATGAAGGCTCAGAATCCTTCTAATATGTTAGACATAGAAAACAACGCTACCTGAAGCTCATCCCAAGCTGCCTTCGAAGTATTTAGCCTAATGACAATGTAAATTGTTTCTTTGTATAGAGAGGATATGAGTAGACTCAAACTCAATTGATGTTGTTGGACCCATAGTGCATAATTACGATTAATAGTTAACTTGAGGGAGTCTGCACATGTAGCATCAATAACGTTAGGCAAGGGTCACTACCATTGATAAATCCATAGAGATTCTGGCCACGAAGAAAGGCAACAATTGTGTGCGCCTAAAACGATAATTTATGGCAGTTAGTTTTATAGAGATAAAGTGGTGGGCATGATTAAGTCATGTCGCAGAAGAGGAAGGAGAGGTATATTGGGTAGTGACTGAAGATTGAGAAGTGCTCGAGGCGGAAGCAGAAGAAGAGATCGTCATGGATCTGATACCATATAAGAACAATAGACAATTAACATAAAAATCTGAAGTCAACTCCTTTGTATATTATTTCTCAATGTTTCTATCGACTATGCAACATGATATATATATATATATATATATATATATATATATATATATATATATATATATATATGTATATATATATATATATATATATATATATATGTATGTATGTATGTATGTATGTATGTATATATATATATACACACACACACACATAGAGTTGCAGTAACACTAGCATACAAGTAATAATAGTTGAAACCTATTCGAACTCGAACTATGATGGACACATTCTAATAGTCTCAAACCATCTATGAATGACATGAATAGAAGTCTTGGGACGCAGCCCACATAAAGTCTAAAACATAAAAGTAAATGACATAAGGTAAATGGATATTATCCTCGAAGCTATGAGGACTCACCAAGATCTTCAATCTTCTAAATCTTTGAAACTTTAGCCTCCAATAGCAACTCAAAGCTTCAATCCTTCATTTTGTCAGAATGTTGGCAATATGTGTTATTACAAAGGTACTAAGTATGAAATACATAATATCATAAGGACATCTTAAATGGTTAGTCAACATAAGACATAAGCATAAGAGACAATAACATAATCATACCATAACAAGTCAACATAAGTTCATGCTTCAACCATTAGTCCTTCATACTCAAGTGAACTAATTAATAATCCACCTCCAATGGTACGTATGCAATACCAAGATAGCATCTCACAATGCTACCTAAGTTAAGTACCCTTCTTCGGTCATTCTTGGTCATAGCCCACCTTCATAATTAAGACCTATGTTTTCATGACATAAGAGCACTATAACCCGAAGTCACCTCAAGGCACACTTGTGCAATGTATGTGGGGCATCCCATAATACCACACACATAAAAGAATGTCTTTAAGTCACCCTATCCATTTTTATCAACTCTAGGTGTCACTATAGACCTACTTCATATTAACAAGGAGCTATCACCTTAAGACAATCATAACATGGAAGGATATTATAGTAACTATCCACGCTAGGCATACTTCACATAAGAGGAGATTTCATAAGTAGATTAAAGTCATACTTGTGCAATGTATTAATGGCATCCTATTCTACCGTTTACACTAAGTACTCATTTAGGGTAGCTTACTCAATGCTAACTATCTTTCATACTAGTTTATCAAAGAATAGTATCCTATCATGCTACACCTAGCTACCATGGAAAAACATCATATCATGCGATCCAAGCTATCATAGGAAGGTTACAACTATATCAACCTAGCCACCATGAAACCATTCCTCAATATGCAAGCTATCAATAGGGGAGTACGAATCCTCCACCCTAAGCTATCCTAAGGAGAGTTATATGTCTCAATCTTAAGCTAGCATGAAATGTTTTTGGCATAACCAAGTCAGGCTATCATGAAGGCACTCTATTCATTCTACTTCAAGCTACCCCGAGGGGAGTATCAATCCTCCATCCTAGGCTACCTTGCCTATACTAATGCAACCTACCATGAAAAATCATTCTACCAATGAAAGATAAAACTAACCTTAAGGGAGATTATCCTCCATCCTAAGCTACCATGAGATCTACCATCTCAAGCTACCATGAGATCTACCATCCCAAGCTACCATGAGACCTACCATCTCAACTACTTAATTCAACTATCCATGAAGGATTAATAAATTCGACCTTAAGCTATTCTTTCTTGGTCTTATCTTACCAAGTCAACTATACAAAAAGGGATTGTACAACACAACTTCAAGATATTCTAGTCTATCATGCTTTGGTTAAATAATAGGTTCTTAGGTCAACCTAGAATCCTTCTATGTGAGAAAACTTGACTCTCCTTTCTTATTCATGTCTAGGTGTATAAGAGAAAGAGAATACTCTACCAAGATAACTCATTTTGAATTTACCCCCAAAGCCGTAGCAACAATGTCTACAAGCCCTATTATTAATACTAGCTTCGTTTATCACGATCGATGTATAATTACAAGATATTCCATCACTTTGATCATTAGAAGGTAACTCTAGTCATACTTGATCATATATGTTCAATTCTAACTTTACAAGTTAATATCCTTCCTATTCAATTAAACCTAGTTCAATTCATATTTAGATGATCCTTACTATGATTAATTAGTATTTGAGACAATTGAATTAAAAAGATCAACTTAGATACTTCAACCTTGCCTCTAATGGTCTAAACCCACAATGATCACCTTCATTATCTTTGATTATGGGTCATCAACAAATTCACATAAAAACATCATATAATCATCAATAAACATAACTAAATATAATTGAATGCTATCCATTAGATTGGAATCACAATCAAGCTCTACCCACAATGTACTCACAATCCTATCTAGATTGGGGTATTTTGGATTCACAATTCAGGGAAACTATGAGAGCTCCATGGATGGAAAAACCCATGGATAAAGGATCTTCACATACCTTTTGTAAATGCCTTAAACCAAGCTTGAAACCTTGGCAAATTCGACCTGGTTGCTGCCTCCTTCTTCCCTTCTTCTTCAATTGTGATCTTTAGAGAACTTTAGGGATGGGATGGTTTGATTTTGAAGAGTGGAGCCTAAATGGATAATTAATTGTTTTAATATATTAAAAATACCTAAAACAACTAAAAATAAACGTCCCTTATCTTAAATCTCCAAGGGTGGAATTTACCAAACCACCATTGGCTTGGCCCAATCTTGCACCAGTTTGCAGACCCCAAACCATGACCACTATCCATGAAACGTGGATGGATTCACGGTCCGTCCTAGATGTTCGTGGTGTAGTTCTGAGAGGGGGTTGGTAAGGATTTGTTGAGGAGACTAAGTCTCAATCCACTAAGCCAATCCACTCCCCATCAAACCATTGACGGCCCGTCATTGGGTTCGTGAATGGCTGCTGTCTTTTGAAAGATTTTACGTCCATAGTTTGGGTCCTTGGGGGTTTTACTCAGTCGTTTGGACCATAAACATGTCCATATAGGTGTATGAACACTTGACACTCAATATCACCTTCACACCACACTTCAAAACTCAACTACAACACCCTGACACACACTAGTTTGACTAGACTAGTTTTCGGACATCATGGACGTCTCTTAACGTTTAGGTACCAACACTTCTAAACTAAGATAATTGTATTAGATTAGGTCTAGAAACTTAATCTTAACCATTTTAAAGTTATTATACCTTATGTAGGTCTATAGCTGAGGTCATACTATTAAAACTCCTCCCTTGGGAATATTCGTTTCTGAATGACACCTTAAACCATCACAAAGAAACACCACGACTCAAGACTAGCAACCCAACGTGTATGCATTATTTTTACATGCACACACCCAACCAAGGAAACTTGAATTCCAAGTTATATAAACCTAATGCAACTAAGAAATGCATGCAAGGAACACATTATTTCTTTCCAATGAGGAACTAACACCTCCTAGCTATAACAAGAGGCAACACAAGGCGATTTCATAAATTTTAACAAGGTATTCACATCTTCATAAGCATCTTCATAACAAGAACAACATCAAGTCCATCATACCAAGTCATAAAAACAAGAAATCTGGAAATTTTTCCAAAATCATAAAAGAAGCAATACCGAAATGGGACATGAAAAGATCATCACTCTTGATCATCCTTGGATTGGATCGCATAGAACCAATTCCTTTTTTGAGGCTCATCAACCACACTTCTAGGAGAAATTTTTTTACCTTCTCTTATATTAGATATTTACTTAGGGAAATCTTTCTTCATGTGGCCACTCTCACGGCATTCATAAAAACCATATCTACTATCCAAACACCTACCCTCATGCCTCTTACCACACCTAGAACAAGTAGGTCATAGGGTATCATTACATTTCCCTTGTGATCTAGGGTTAGACACCCTATCATCCTTATACTTAGGAGCATTAGAATAACCTTGTGCGTAAAACTTTTGTAGATTCTTAGAATGACCATGTCCATCGGACCCATCATGAAAAGACTTATCCCCTTGCAACCGAGATCTCTTACTTTCTCTTTTTTGAGTTTTGACTCCTTCCTATTTGTTGGGCAAATACCATAAGACGTGAAATATCCATGTCATAAACAAGCATTTCATAAAATATTTTTTTTAGCAAATCGGACACTCCCGTCATAAACCTATTTGTCAAATCCCTAGGATTGGTTACCAAGCTTGGATACTTAGACAAAAGGGTGAATTTCAAAGAGTACTCCTTAACACTCATATTTACTTGCTTGAGTTTGATGAATTTCCTAAACTTTGCTCCCTCAATTCCCGGGGGAAGAACCTATCTAGAAATTTTGATTTAAAAGATTCCCACTCTATTGGGCCCGCTCCTAACGACCTACTATCCTTCCATTGCTCATACCAAATTTGGTGGCAACATCTTTCAATTGATAGGAGGCTAGCTCCGCCTTCTTAATAGAAGAGACTCCCATGATTTCAAACACCTTAAAAACCTCTTCTATAAACCCATTTGGATCTTCTTCCACCTTGGAGCGATATAACTCCGGTGGTTTCATTCTTAAGAACTGTCTCACCCTAGAAGCACCCATTCCTCCTATATAGTTTTTTGGAGCCACCACCTATCTATTAGCTTGAGCCGCAAGGCTTTAGCCAATAGTAGCATAGAATCCCTAAGCTCACCAAGTGTAGCATTCCCAATAGGAGGGTTTGGGACTTGGGGAGGTATCGTTTGCTCCACTTCCTCTTCCTCACCTCTCCTAGAATTAGCTCCAGTATTTGTCATAACCTGAAAAATCATAGGCAAACATTAGGAGAAAAACATACAAGATCTTAAACTTTTATGGCACGTCTACGAGAATGAAGAAGCGAGATTGTTCTTAAACATCCAAGGGCCTCATATTCATGAAATGTGTCGCGACTCACACCCATGAATAATATTTTACTTAGATGTGGTTTGAGTCATCCTAAGACCATTTCACCACCTTATGCTCTAATACCAAGTTTGTCACAACCCAAGACAATCCCCAGTCGTAACATGACAATTCGATCTCCAAGCGATCTTATACAAACCCTTAACATTCATTACATAAAATTATAGAAAATATAGATGAATTTAAAACTTTACATAAGACACATCTCGAAAAGTATTTTATAAAAACGCAAGTATTTCTAACATCATTGTCTCAAACCATCTATGAATGACATGAATAAAAGTCTTGGGACGCAACCATATGAAGTCTTAAATATAAAAGTAAATGACATAAGGTATATGGATATTATCCTTGAAGCTATGAGGACTCACCAAGATCTTCAATCTTCTAAATCCTTGAAACTCTAGCCTCCGATAACAAGTCAAAGCTCCAACCCTACATTTGGTTAGAATGTAGGAAATATGCGTTAGTACAAAGGTACTAAGTATGAAAACTATCATAACATCATAAGAACATCTCAAATGGTTAGTCAACATAAGACATAAGAAAAAGAGAATAACATAATCATAATATAACAAGTCAAGATAAGACATACATAAGATCATACTTCAACCATTAGTCCTTCATACTCAAGTAAACTACTTAACAAGCCACGTCCAATGGTACTTGTGCAATACCACTATAACATCTCACAATTCTACCTAAGTTAAGTGCCCCTCTTTGGTCATTCTTGGTCATAGCTCACCTTCATAATTAAGACCTAGGTTTTCATGAAATAAGAGCATTATACCCCTAAGTCACCTCAAGGAACACATGTGCAATTTATGTAGGACATCATATAATACCACACACTAAGAATGTCTTTAAGTCACCCTATCCATTTTTATCAAATCTAGGTGTCACTATAGACTTACTTCATATTGACAAGGAACTATCAACTTAAGTAAATCTTAAGATGGAAGGCACCTATAGTAACTATCCAAGACAGGCATACTTCAGATAAGAGGACATTTTATAAGTAGCTTCAAGTCATACTTGTGCCATGTATTAATGACATCTAATTATACCATTCACACTAAGTACTCATTTAGTCTAGCTTACTCAATGCTAACTATCTTTAATACTAGTTTATCAAATAATAGCATACTATCATACTATACCTAGCTACCATGGAAAAACATCATATCATGTAATTCAAGCTATCATAGAAAGGTTAAAATTATACCAACCTAGACACCATGCAACCATTACTAAAAAATACAAGCTATACATAGGGGAGTATGAATCCTCCAACCAACCTACACTATCCTTAGTAGAGTCACATGTCTCAACCTAAGCTACAATGAAATGGTTTTGGCCTAACCACGTCAAGCTATCATGAAGGCATTCTAGTCATGCTACTTCAAGCTACCCCTAGGGAGTATCGATCCTACATCCTAGGCTACCTTTCATATACTAATTCAAACTACCATGAGATATATCATCTCAAGCTACCATAAGATATACCATCCCAAGCTACTTAACTCAGCTATCCATGAAGGAGTCATAAAATTCAACCTCAAGTTATTCTATCTTCGTCTTATCTTACCAAGTTAACTACACAAGAAGGGATCATACAACACAACTTCAAGCTATTCTAGTCTATCATGCTTTGGTTAAATTTAAGGTTCTTAGGTCAACCTAGAATCCTTCTACATGAGATAACTTGACACTCCTAACTTATTTATGTCTAGGTGTATAAGAGAAAGAGTACTCCGTCAAGATACCTCATATTGAATTTTACCCGCAAAGCCCTAACAACAATGGATACAAGCCCTATTTTCAATACTAGCTTCGTTGTATCATGATCCATGTCTAATTACAAGTTATTCCATCACTTTGATCATTAGAAGGGAATTCTAGTCATACATGATAATATAGATTCAATTCTAACTTTACAAGTTAAGATCCTTCCTATTCAATTAAACCTAGTTCAATTAATATTTAGACGATCCTTACTATGATCAATTAGTATTCAAGACGATTGAATTCAGAAGATCAACTTAGAACCTTCAACCCTTGCCTCTAATGGCCTAAACCCACAATGATCACCTTCATCATCTTAGGATAGGGTTCGTCAAGGAATTCACATAAAAACAACACATAATCATATAAAGATAATTAAAACATTATTGAATTCTATCCACTAGATTGGAATCACAATGAAACTCTACCCACAATGTAATCACAATCCTAACTAGATTGGGGTATTTTGGATTTATAATTGAGGGAAACTATGGGGGCTTAATGGGTGGAAAAACCCATGGATGAATGAGATTCACATACCTTTTTAATGACTTAAACCAAGCTTGAGACCTTGGTGAATTCAACCTAGTTGTTGCCTTCTTCTTTCCTTCTTCTTCAATGGTGATCTTGAGAAAACTTTAGGGAGGGGAGGGTTTGATTATAAATAGTGGAGTTTAAATGGATAATTAAATGTTTTCATATATTAAAAATCCTAAAATAACCAAAAATAACCATCCCTTTTCTTAAATGTCCAAGGGTGGAATTTACCAAACCACTATTGGCTTGGCCCAGTTTTGCACCAGTTCGCCCCAAACCAAAACCACCATCCACAGACCGTGGATGGAGCAACGACCTACCTAGTTGTCCGTAGTTTGGTTAGAAGAGGGGTTGGGGAAGCTTTGGTGAGTAGACTAAGTCTAAACCCGTGAAGCCAATCCACTGCCCGTCAATGGAGCTCGTATATGGCTGCTGTCTTTTGACAGCTTTTGGGTCCATCATTTGGGTCCTCCTCAAAGACCAATAGGGTGGTCCTTGGGGATTCGTACTAGAATGTTTGGAACCTAAGCATGTAAATCTAGGTGTAGGAACCCTTGACACTCAATATCACCTTCACATCATACTCAAAAACTCAACTACAAGTCCCTAGCACACACTAGTTCGACTGGACTAGTTTCTGGGTGTCATGGACGTCTCTTGACGATTAGGTACCAAAACTTCCAAACTAATCTAATTTTATTAGATTAGGTCTAGGAACTTAATTTTAACCCTTTTTAATTTATTAGACCTCATGTATGGCTCTATCTTTGATCATAAATTTTTTGGGGTGTTTTAGTATAACGGTACTTGGCTCGTATCTCCTGCTAATGCTCCAACTGAGAAACTCACAGCCAAAGGTCATGGTCGAGGAAGATCTAGGGGAAGAGGCCTAGAACAGTGGTGACTTCTTTGAATGAGGTGCCAAATGACAATGTTCGATGAATGAGAACCCTTCGGTACTTACTGAGGAGATAGAAGAAGAAGTTGAGTTCAGAAATCTTGAGGAGGTTGAAAATGAGGAAGGAGTGCAGGCTTAGGCTACAAGAATACCTCTCATCGACCCGGTGTTATCTCAACAGATCATGTCGTTCTTGAAGGGTTTGGCTGGTCCGGGGATGATTCCACCTAATAATGTCCCCGCGAATCCTAATGTTCCTAACACTGTACCCAAGGCGGTTGGGGAGGTAGGTAGTGATTCATTTTTTCGTCCTTTGTTGGGTTTTGTGATGACCGGTATTGATCATGATATGTTGACCAAGTTTTTGAAGTTCAAGCCCCTGATATTTCTTGGTTTTAAGAAAGAGGATGCTTATGAGTTCATATTGGATTGTTATGACAGGTTGCATAAGTTGGGTATTATTTACCAATATAGGTTGTGTTCGTGTCGTTTCAACTTCAAGGTGAGGCCAAGCAGTGATGGAGAGCTTATATGGAATGTAGAGCCTCTACACTAACTCCACTTACTTAGACCCAATTTCATGCCTTGTTTTTAGAGAAGTATATGCCCAGGACTTTGAGAGATCACAAAAAGGATGAGTTCATGGCATTAGAGCAGGGTTATATGTCTGTGGCTGCTTATGAATCCAAGTTACATGTTTTATCTAGATATGCTAAGTAGTTGGTTACCACCGTAGATGAGAGGATATGGTTATTTATTAGGGGTTTGTATTCTGAGCTACACATGTTGTCTATTCACATGACTTCTGCAATTAGGAGTTTTGATGAGGTGACTGATTATGTCAAGAAAGTAGAGGAGGTGAAGCGAGACGGTCAAGCTAGGGCATTGGCTAAGAGGGCCAAAAGTTCTGGAAATTTTTAAGGCTCCTATGCTAGAAGATCCGGTCGACCTACATTCGTGGTCAATCAAATTTAGTCTGCCATGCCCGCCTCTACAAGGAACTATTTGGGGACTCCTAATAATTTTTCCAGCTAGTCAGAGTATTGTGCATGTGGTGGGAAACAGACCATCTAGCGGTCGCACTTGCTTTAGTTGTGGGGGACACATGATGAGGGACTGCCCATAACTGCGTTTGCTTGAGTTTGGATAACATCCTTCTCGAGAAATTGTACCCGCTGGAAATGATAATAATGGTAGGGACGTCCACAAGTTGGACGAGGAGGAAAACAGAGAGGCTGTGGAGGTAGAAAGAATGGTAAAGGAGGTAGAGGTAACGCCCATCCAGACAGGGAGGTGACTCGTGTTGATGATAGATCTCAATGTTATGCCTTTCCGGGCAAGAACGAAGCAAAGATGTCTGATGCAGTGATCACAAGTACTGTTCACGTTTATGACCGGATAGATAATGTATTATTTGATCCTGGTTCCACCCATTCCTGGTTCAACCCATTCTTATGTTTTTATGAGACTTGTCTATGATTTTGAGATGTTATGTGATGTTCTTCATGATCATATATGTGTTTGTACCCCGGTTGGCGAGTCAATCATAGTCAACCATGTTTATCGTGCTTGCCTATTTTATTTGTGGGATTTCAAACTTGGGCTGATTTAGTGATTTTGGATATGGTTGGCTTTGACATAATCTTAGACATGACTTGGTTGTCTCCCTATTATATTGTGCTTAATTGTAATACTAAGTTTGTGACTCTAGAAATTTTGAGAAGGAAAAAATTAGAGCGGGAAGACATGTAAAGCCTAAGAAAGCGAAGATTATATCCTTCATCCAGGCTAGTAAACTAGTACAACAAGGTTATTTAGCTTATTTGGATCATGTTAGGGATGTTGAGATAGAATCTCCATCCATTTAGTCTATTTATGTGGTGTATGAGTTTAATCATGTTTTTTTTAAATGGCTTGCCGTGCCTGTCTTCGGATAAAGACAGATTTTATATTGACTTAAAGCCTGGTACGCACACCATTTCTATCCCTATATATCGCATGGCTCCGACAGAGTTGAGATAGCTTAAGGCTCAAATTCAAGAGCTTATTGATGAAGGTTTTATTCGTCCTAGTGCTTCCCCATGGGGTGCTTCAATTATATTTTTGTAAGAAGAAAGATTGGAGCATGAGGATGTATATAGATTACCGACAATTGAATAAGGTCGCTATTCAGAATAGGTACCGCTTGCCTAGAATAGATGATCTTTTTTATCAATTGCAAGGTGCAATTATCTTCTGTAAGATTGATTTAAGATTCAAGTTCATCAATTGAAGATTAGTCTTGAAGATATACCCAACATGGTGTTTATGACTCATTATGGGCAATATGAATTTTTGGTTATGTTTTTTGGGTTTACCAATGCCCTGTAGCTTTCATGAGCTTGATGAATGGAGTGTTCAAGCCTTCCCTTGATCTTTTGAGATAGTTTTCAGTAATGATATTTTGGTGTATTCAAGAATCAAAGAAGAGCATGCTAACCACTTTCGTATTGTTTTGGGCATTCTTGGAAAACAACAGTTATATGCAAAATTTTCTAAGTGTGAATTTTGTTTGAAGTTAGTTGCATTTTTGGGGCATGTGGTGTCTAAAGAAGGGGTAAGGGAAGACCCTCAAAAGGGGTAGAGAATTAGGTGCAACTTAGTTCGGTGACAGAAGTTAGGAGTTTTGTGGGACTTGCTAGCTATTATCACCGATTTTTTAAGAACATTGCCTCAATTGCTACTCAATTGACCAATCTGACAAAAAATGAGGTACAATTTGAATGGACTGAAAATGTGAGGAGAGCTTCTAAAAGCTTAAGACTCTTTTGACCACCGTGTCCATTCTAGCATTACCAGTTGAGGTTAAGGACTTTATTGTTTATTGTAATGCTTCACATTCTGGATTGGGTGTTGTCTTCATACAGGATAAGATTGACATACCTTATGCCTCGCGTCAAATGAAGGTGAACAAGAGAAATTATCCCACTCATGACTTGGAGTTTGCGGCAGCGGTATTTGCTCTTAAGATCTGACAACATTATTTGTGTGTCATTAAGTGTGACGTATTTACTTATCATTGTAGTTTGCAGCATGTATTCACTTAAAACGATTTGAATTTGAGATGATGAAGATGGATAGAGTTACTCAAGGATTATGATGTGTCCATTCAATACCATCTGGGTAAGGCAAATATTGTGGTAGATGCTTTGAGTCAAAAAATTATAATTATGGGTAGTTTTGCGTAGTTAAGTGGAACCAAGCGACTTTTGGCTGAGGAAATTCAGACCTTAGAGTCTAAGTTCGTGCAGTTGGGCATTTCTGAAAAATGTGGGTTATTAGCTAGCATTGAAGCTAAGTCCATGTTCATAGAGAAAATCTAGGCCAAGCAATTTGAAGATGGAGATTTAGATGAGCTTAGATAAAAAAAATTGCAATAGGTGAGTCTCAAGGAATCACTCTAGATGTGGATGGTGTGCTCAACTACAAGGGTAGAATATGTGTTCCTAGAGTTGATGACTTGATTCGTAAATTGTTGGTGGAATCTCATGGCTCACGGTATTTTATTCATCTCGGTGTGACTAAGATGTGAAGAGATTTGAAACGAGTTTATTTCTGGTCGGGCATGATACAAAACGTTGCGAAGTCCGTAGCAAAGTAAAATATGAACATTAAAGGCCTGCGGGCAAAAAATGTCAATTCCGAAATAGAAGTGGGAAAGAATAGACATAGACTTTGTGGTTGGTCTTCTCAAGACTTTAAAGAAATTTGATTATATTTGGGTTGTAGTTGATAGATTGACTTAGTCAACCCATTTCATTTTGGTAAGGGTGGATTACAATGCTTAACAATTGGCTAAGATTTATGTAAAGGAGATAGTGAGGTTGCATGGTGTGTCCCTTTCCATCAATTTAGATCGTGGTACCCTCTTCACTACCAAGTTTTGGAGGAAGTTATATGATGAATTTGACACACAACAGAAAGGGAAGTATTAAGTTGTCCAGGGTTTCAAGCTTGTTTTGAGGTAGGTGATGGTTGTGATTATATGATTGTGTGATATACACTTATTTTTTATTCGTTGTGATATTGATATACGTATGCATGTTACAATATTGATCATAGATTTTGAAATGAGATCTATGAATATCGATACCATGACTCAAATGAGTGATTTGATGTGTTATTGGGATTAGATTGTCACGTTCCGGCGTGCAAACAGTTTGGATCAGATTGCCACTTTCCGGTATGCTAACTGTGATCGGTTGTCACGTTCCGACATAAAAATTGGATCGGATTGCTACGCTCCAGCATGCTAACAGTTTGAGTTTGGGTTCCGTGAGAGGACCAACTATGTGATGAAACATGTGATTTTTACAGTTGATTCTCATGATAGTATTGAATATGTTGATATTTATGCATGTGTTATAATGATGTATTGACTTGTTTATGTTACAATAGTGGGACAGTAACGTTTCTTACCAGTACACTATGGTTGTGTACTGATTCTGCACTTGCTCTTATTTTTTGTTGAGTACAGAGCATCTTCACGCGACTGTTGATAAACCTCGCTTGGGAGATCAGTGGTCACTTCGAGTTCAAGGGTGAGACACTTCGTTCGGGATGTCATGAAATTCTCTTTAGCTTATGTCCACCATGTACGAATATAGACCTTGTTTTAGTTAGTTAGATGGTTCATTAGAAATTCTCTTGTTAGACATGTATATCTTTTCTAGTTTTGGTACATTGACTTTTAGATTCTAAGTTTATCTTCTGCATTGTAGTTAGTTTTAGATCTTTATTTAGTAATGGAACCTGTCTTTAGTTATTTAACTTGCTTCGGTAACTTAAATGCATTAGTTTTTAGATTTATTGCTTTAGTTGGATGGTAGTAGTGGTTCTCCCACCGAGTTGTTAGTGTGGGTGCCAATCACGACAATCTGAATCGTGACAGACTAGTGATAGTGGAAAAAATTTAGTTTTTCGAAATAGAATTGTCATAGTTTTTTTTGAAAAAAATAAAAATTCATTATTAATTTTAAAAGACTTAACAAATCTTTCAAAAGGTAAGGATTCAAAAGACACTAAAAAGAAAGTTTAAAGACTTAAAAATATCCACTAACATGCAGTTAGCTCACGAATAATTTTGTTATGTTGAATTTTATTCAAGAAAGAAATGATAAGTGAAACAAAAAACTCTATTGAGTTAATTTCAAATTTAGAAAAATCTTTTTTTGGATTGTTCTAAGGAAATATTGAGGTTAAAGTAGAATATAATTAATTAAGACTCATTCGTAACTTGATAACAATAGATTCATGAAAAGGTATAAGAGACATTAAATAAAAAATATAACGAATTTTAGTGCAATTTATTTATATTATACATACCAAAATATTATAATTTAACACAAACAAAAAATAATTAAATAACAAACACTAGTGATATATAGAGGGAAAAGTCTGCACCAAATTAATACTTACCATTCTTAGTTCAAAGGATACCTGATAATTTGAATTGCTTAGAGGAAAACAAATATTCTAAGTATAGAAGTTTTCGTAAATATATTTTTTTCAAAGGTTTTATATGATTGCCTAAAAGTTTTCGGTTGGATAAAAATTGTTTCCATACAAAATATATAAATTAGTCCATCTTAATTTGCTAGGTCTGTGTAGTAGTTTGTACATCACCTTTGGGTTTAAGCCGCTCTTTATGTGAAAACAAAGTTTTTTTAATCAATATTTGATAATCTGATTAATTTCTATTCACGTCAAATAAAATTTGATTCTCGAAAAAGTACCACCTATAAAAAAACCATATTTAATACTCATATTTTCCCATGTATTTGATTTCATTTTAGTTACTTTCTCCATTAATAAAATAAACTTTAATTTTTAAATATAAGTAATTTTTTAAGGTTATGCCCAAACTAAGAACATCACGTCTTTTAATACGAATAGAGTATTAAAAACTGAGCTTGTCAAAAAAGATGCTTTAACTTTTTAAGTCATCGATCACTATATTAGTATTTAATATGCCTTGTCTAGACAAATATCATGATAAAGCAAGAACAAGTGTACATCACACAGAATCACAATCATCGTCTATCTCGAGACAAGCTTGAAACCCTAAGAAACTTGATTCGTTCTTTTACAAATTCGTTTTCGCTTATTCTTGGTCTACAATTAATCACAATAACATAGGAATCAATATACAATCACTAATTATCCGAATTACTAACAATTCTATGAACTCTAGATCAACTCATGATCCTAACTAATCGAAATAGGGTTGTTTCCACCGTAGAATCTCTCAAGAAACTCTTTCCTATCAATATTAACTCATTCTATTATGTTCTACGGATCAAATAACGAATTCGGGGAGTTAAAAGCTAACCTTTAGCCTAAAAAATGGTAGATAGTGTCAAATAAGGTTGATTAGGGATTTTGTTAACGACTTAATTCGCGCTTATCATTGTAGCGGCGATGCTACATCGGCACCAATTCCGCTACAACGAAATAAAGTGAACCAGTGGGCTCCCCCAATGAATTTACAATTTTAAGAACCGTCTCGTCCGCAACAGCGGCCTAACTCCCACTACGGCGGCCAAAAGCGAGACAGAACCATTTTAGAATAAATTCAATTCCCTATTATTACAACACGCTCTTGACCCATTATGCACAAAAATAACTTTCACAGTAAGACCTAATCCCCTAGATTACTCATTCAAATTCAATTCTTTAAAGTCATATGGGTTCCGTAACGAGTTATCTAGCACCTCATCTAATCAAATTCATAATTACTCCAACAGATTGTTACTATATTTTCCTACACTTTGGTGACTCCGATTTCCTCCAATCTGGGCAAGGTTGGGAAAATTTTAATACTACAATAGAGTTTTCGGCCCCAATTTTTTCCTCATTGACATTTCTATAACAACGAAACCTAATAGTTACAATAGATACCAATTTACCCATCACTCGTCCGCGAGCGACAAAATTTAGAAAAAGTAGTTTAAGAAAAAAATATAGTACCTGAATCGACGAACAATTAAGGATACTTGTCTCGCATGTCCTTCTCGGTCTCCTAATTAGCTTCCTCAACTGGATGATGCGTTCATTGCACTTTCACGGACTTAATCTCCTTAGTTCAAAACTTACGCACATCATGATCAAGAATAGCAATTGGTTCCTCCTCATATTTTTTTCGCTCCATATAGTTGATCATTTTACTAAATTAAGAAATCATTGATTTTTTTCTTCCATATTATCCTTGCAATTAGTTCTTTTTGAAAATGTCCAACATTTGTTTGGACAATTTCCAAGAAGTCTTTTAAGGAGCGAATCAATAAAATCATCTTCTTATTATGATTTTTTAAGTACCATGCAAAATGAAAAATGATCCTCTAATATGAAACGTGAGAAAATATTATTTCCTAAAGAGTATGATCATGTGTATCCTGTAAAGGTACCAAAAGTTTTTGTAGTCAGCGTATGATCATACTCCAAATTTGATTCCATAAAGGACATGTTTGGCCATGGGATAGTATCATTATATGTAATCATGATATGATATCATAATATAAAGAGAAAAGACACGTGACACTTAAAGTTCTCCCAAATTTTTAAAAAGACAGTTTAACTATTCAAATGTCCTCCTAAACTATTTCGAACATATATTATAACATCATTTTGGGATCAATTCTAGATTTTAAATGGCAAGTGTAATCACACACCAATCATTGTGTGACACGTGTTAATTCAATTTGAAATATTATTTTTTTCATTTTAAGTTTTTCTTTATTTCTTTCTCTTACTTTTTGACTTATTTTAGTTTTATTATTTTTATTTTAATTTTATTTCTATTTTAATTCATCTTCCACCCCAACTTTTAAGCTCCCTTTATTTTTTTTCTTTATTTCTTCTTCTTCACCTCTCATCCTCACCTAACCCCACACCCTATCAAGTTGAGCCCCTCCATTTTCTTTCTCTTTTCTTATTCTTATTTGGTCAAATTTCTTACTTCCCAAAATTATGTTATTTTCTAGACTTTGTTGAGTTATTGATAACAAAACTAATTATTTTTCTACGAAAGATCAAAATTTTGAAGGTATCATCATTTAATTTATCTCATTTTCATATAAATTCAAAATTAGAAATGATAATTTTAAAAGCATAAGAATTCTCCAAAGATTGAAAAAGTTTAATTAGAATTTGGATAAAAAAAACTAAATAATGCCTACTAATCATCTTGAAATCTAATAGGTTTATCACATTGTTCGAAATGTATTAAAATATCTACATATAATTTTAAAATTGAAGAGAGTTATACTAATAATAGAATAAAAGAGAGATGGAGTTGTGGTAAAAAGTGACATTGAAAGTGATAAGTTAATGAATATGACAATAAATTTTTGAAGAAGAAGGAAGACAGAAAAACAAAAAAATAAGGAGAAAAATTTAAAATAATAAGAAACATAAAAATATATATATTTTGGAAAAATCTTGTAAAAATAAAATTATATTTATTTTTTTTAATTTTTTCACGCTCTTTAAGAGAGTGCATACACTCTCCATGCTAGGTGGACAAAAAATGATGTAATAATATTGGTTCATGATTGTTTAGGAGGGTAATAGGACACTTGCATAGTTTAGGTGTCTTTTTGGCAATTCGGGACAACTTCAGGTGTCACTTTATGTTTCTTCTCTAATATAAAATCATGATATGAGATCATGAGATGAAATTAAAGTTTTGTTTGGACATGCGATATGGAATTTTTGTGTTGTATATTTTCTCATAAAGATAAAAATCACATAAGTTGTAAAACTATTAAAATAACCCCAATTGTTTATTCAATCTTATCAAATAAACAAAAGTTTATAAAATCGCCTAAAATTATTACAAAATTATTTGTTCTCCATTTAAGTAATTGTTTCATCTAACTTTAATTTAGTAAGAAAAGATTAAACATAAATCGTAGTGTACAATCTTTAATATGAGTCTCCCACATAGTACGGACAATTTCCTCACGTTGAACTTGCATTTCTTCGTCATGTGATCTAGAAGATAACATTGTTACTTTAAGTCATTTGTTGGTCAATATTATCGCAACTATATTTTCATGCTCATAGACCATAAATATTTCATCATTTTAACATTTGGTTGGTGTGAGATAAAGTGATTATATGTTGGTGAGAAAAATAAATTTTATGTCGGTGAGAATAAAAAATTTCAAAAGTAATGATGTGATTATTAATTTTATTTACATATGAATAAATTATTAGTAGATATAAATGTGGGGTTGTTTTAACAAAGTATAAACTTGTGGATCAATTTTTGTATTAAAATATCTCAGATCATGATATGAAATCACCATAAATTGCATATCATGATTATTAGAGAATATGAAATCGTATCTCATGATATGGAATCATGAGATAGAATCAACGAAAAATTTCATATTCAAATACAAATTTCATCTCACTGTTGAAGGAAGCTAATGGAACAGGTAAAAGGAACATGTTCGGTGAAGCTGTCTGACGAGTTAGAGTTTCAGATAGACTTGTACATAAATTAGGATTAAATAGTCTAGTTCTAGTGTAACTCAAACTCTAACTCGTCAGACAGCTTCACCGAACATATTCCTTTGACCTGTTTCTAATTTTCTTTAACACTCACGATACTATATCACGATATGATAAAGCATGACGAAACACCTACTTAATAAAGATTTGGACCTATAATAACAGACGG
The DNA here is from genome assembly GCA_027704765.1 of Solanum habrochaites. Lineage (NCBI taxonomy): Eukaryota > Viridiplantae > Streptophyta > Magnoliopsida > Solanales > Solanaceae > Solanum > Solanum habrochaites. The sequence goes on from JAKWJA010002489.1 coordinate 74,216,193, forward strand.
TTTAACTTTTAAAGTCATCCTGATATTATTTAATAAATATGTCCATAGAATTAATTAGTTCACCATAGTGTCCTTATCACTGTCTGTACATACAAAAGCATAAAACTCAAACAACTTGTATGGGCAATTAAACAACACAACTATACTCAATTCAGTTTGTTTTCTTTTTTAATTGAAAGCAATATAATTTAATTTATGTCGTATAGTTTTATCTATAAATCATGAAAGTTTTCGAAATGTTAATTGATTTTTTGTCATTCATTAGAAATCTCTATATAGTGGATAAAACTTTTATTTACTATTTTTCTTAAATAATTTTCATTTAATTTTGTAGCTATTGAATATTTTCCTTTTTTTAATGTATAAAATGTAATTATATATTTAAGACCATAAATTGATTAAACTTTTTACTTTGTATAAATTCTTTCTTTCGGTATTTAAATAGATGACTCATTATATTATTTTTAACATTGCTCCTAATATTGATTTGATTTTCAGAAAATAAAGTATATGAAATTAGAAAAGTGTAACGACCTGTTTAGTCGTTTTGAGCAACAGATTTTATTCTGGAAAAACTGGCAGAGGTGACGGAGGCCACGACGGACCGTCAAGGGCACGACGGACCGTCATGGAGGGTGTCGTTTCAAAACACTTAGAAAATCTGAAATTGGGTACTGAAAATCGCTCTCTGAACGTCGTGACGGAGTGGCAGGACGGACCGTCTCAGGCTCGACGGCCCGTCACAGGCCATCCACTTAAACAAGTCTCTGTTGCATACGACGGACAGCAGGACGGACCGTCGCAGGCGCGACGGCCCGTCACGGGCTACGCAATCCCAGTTCGGGTGGATTTCTTTACACGTTTTAAGGGACGTTTTTGACTATTCCTGCTTTAATTATAAATTAGAGGGTTAATGTTAATAAGTCTAATTACTTGGGGGTTAAAAGAGGTAACCTTAAGTTAATTAGTGGATTATTAGTGCCATCTTTTAAAACTTAATTATATAATAATTAGGGTAAAAGAAAGAGGGTTTGAATAAAGAAAATAGAAAGAACAGCAAGAGAGAGAGAGAATCGATCAAGGGAGAACGAAGCTTTGGGAGGATAGCTTGTTGATCGCAATTCTTCGGTGAAGGTAGGTTATGGTTTCTTTTTACACTATTCGTAGTAAACTCTTAATAGCGAATGATATGTGTTGGGTAATATTATTAAGTCTTCTATATGCTTAATTGTGTGTATGCATGATTGCTCTTATATATATATAAATGTTTGTGATAAAATAAGCATGATGAAGCTATTGAATCTTGAATCTTGAAGAAACCCTAATCTACTTTGTTAATGATGATGCCTTGGTATAAAAGAAGGCTTAATGAACGAAAGTAGTGAGATTAGGGGATCGGGTGCCACGTTCCGGTACCAGGATAGAATATGAGGATCGGAGTGTCACGTTCCGACACCAGGATAGAATATGAGGATCGGAGTGTCACGTTCCGACACCAGGATAGTATATGGATCGGGTGCCACGTTCCGGTACCAGGATAGAATATGAGGATCGGAGTGTCACGTTCCGACACCAGGATAGAATATGAGGATCGGAGTGTCACGTTCCGACACCAGGATAGTAATGGATCGGGTGCCACGTTCCGGTACCAGGATAGAATATGAGGATCGGAGTGTCACGTTCCGACACCAGGATAGTATATGGATCGGGTGCCACGTTCCGGTACCAGGATAGAATATGAGGATCGGAGTGTCACGTTCCGACACCAGGATAGAATATGAGGATCGGAGTGTCACGTTCCGACACCAGGATAGAATGAGGAGCGGAGTGTCACGTACCGACACGAGAGTAAATAATATAATGAATCTTGAAAGATACTAATATACTCAATCTAAAGAACATGTCTCCCAAACGAGTATGATGAGGAGGCGTGAGTCCTCATTGATGTGCTTGGTGTTGTAACCAAGGATTATGGTAATTGTAAATGCTGCATGCTAAGGATATTAGTTGATTTTATGATGTTACTTGATATATACTGTTTTCTATTTTGAGTTGGCCGATGATACCTACTCAGTACTTGTGGTTGTACTGACCCCCTACTTTTATGTTTTCCTTTTGTTTATTTGTGGAGTGCAGCAAACGTGCCGTCATCTTCGACTCAACAGTAGTTCAAGCCAGTCTTCGTCACACCGGATCTTCAGGGTGAGCTAATGCTTCTAGCTTGGACTGGATCTCCTTCCTCATGTCTTGATGCCTTGAAGTTTCGGCATAGACTAGCTTTTATTTGTTTTAGCTTCTTAGAATACTCTTAGTTTAGTAAATTGATCATAGATGTTCTTGTGATGATGACTTCCAGATTTTGGGGAATAATAGATGTTGAATTTTAGAAGTTATTGAATCGTCTTTTATTTATGAGTTTAAGTCTTCCGCATTGTTTTATGTTGATATTAAATTGAAATGATAAGGTTTAGATTGGTTGGTTCGCTCACATAGGAGGGTAAATGTGGGTGCCAGTCGCGGCTCGGTTTTGGGTCGTGACAAAAAGAAAAAGAAAAGTGACTCCAGCTCATCCGGAATTGGTATTTTCAACCTTCTCGTTGTTTGCTTAAGATATTTTTTCATTATACTTTTTCGGTCTCAATTTTATAGCATTTTTTGAATTTCAAAATTTAAATAAATTTATTTTTATTAATAAATTTTTTATACATTTTTTAAATTATTTTGAATTGTCAAATATTGTGACTTAATATTTTTTACATAATTTACAAATATATAAATTTCATTAAAAAAATTGAAGATCTCTCGAGCAAAATTCTGATTCAACTTAAACTGTTTGACTCTTAAAAAACTAGAAGTATCACATAAACCAAGACAGAAGGAATATATATTAATATAAGGAAGGCAACTTATATTATTTTTTATATAACTTTTAAATATTTAAAATTTAGATTTAAAATATTAATTTAATCTAATTTAATTACTGTTGTAAAACGGATTTCGACAATTAAAGTAAGTTAAAAGAGTATTAAAAAATTACTTTTTCTTAATAGTGGTCACTCTCAAGAATATATAATAAATACAAGTAATTTATTTGTAAATTATATATTATATTTATTATTTTATCTTAATGAATGTGAACTAAAGTGACCAGGTTCATTGAGAAAAGCTAAAATAAAAAAGATATTAATTTCATCTTGAAATTTAAAATAACCATTTTTAGAAGTCACAGTAAATAAATTCCGATGGAAAATGTATTAAGAGTCCATTTAGATTGGCTTGAAAAAAGTACTATCTTTATCTCATATTATAAGTCACTTTTTTCATTTACACTTGCATTAAAAAATAAGGTAATCTTACTCCTATGTTCTTATTTAATGTTTATTTATGATAACTTTGTAATAAATAATGAAATGATAAGTTTCAAAAATATAAATACATTTGGATGACTATTTAAACTTTGTAATTCTTTATCCTTGTAGGTTTCTTCTCCTTCCTCTAGAAATTTATTCAAGTCGATATGGTGCATAACTCCTTTATTTGGATTTGGATCTTGATTTTTCTCAATATGCCTTCACATGTTTTGGTTGAGTATTCTATTTTTATATCCTTTGAACTTTTTGAAATGTCATCTTACTAGATAAAATTTGTTCGAAGCTACAACTTTCAAGATTATTTTTAAAAAAAAATTCATCTTTCAAGGTTACTTTTAATTTGTTTGTTGATATTCTTTTTCAAAATCATATTTTATAGAACAAGTAGTAAATAAAGAAATTAGTTAATTAATAAATGAATTACTCTCCCAATGAAATTAATTAGTTGTAGATTTTCAAGATTAATCAAAGTAAATATATTTTCAAAATTAATTAATTAATCAATAAGGATATAATGGACAAAATATAATAATTTATGCATAAATTTTATAAAATGACATATATTATGGTCTAAATATTTTTAGAAAGGGTGACTTATAATATGAGACGGAGAGAATAGTTTTTAAGTAAAAAATAAAAAGTCAAACTAAAATGACTTTTAACCCAAAAAAAAAGTAGGGGGAGACCTACTTTTGGTTTATGACTTATTTTAAGCCATTTTTGACTTATTTTAAGTCATTTTTTACCTTGTCAAACACTTCGTAACTTATTTTAAGTTATTTTTTTTACTTATTTTAAGTTATTTTTTATATTTGTCAAACACTTTCAGAAGTCAAAACTGACTTAAAAATAGATTTGACAGACTTTTAAGTCAATTCAAACGAGCTCTAAGTTCTAAAGATGACTTTTAACTTTTTAAGTAATAATGATATAAATAATATAATAAGTCCGCCACAATGGCCTTGTTTCTATTTCACATGCAAAAGCATTAAAGGTAAAGCTTGCATGGGCAATTAAATAAGGGATAATTGTATAAAATGACAAACTAATAATATAAAATAAATATAGTAGCTACCCTTTGATTTATTTGTGTTCCATAGCAAACTATTTGTCAGTCCATGTCTCCCTCATATTCTCGTTTGTCACTCTCCCTCTCTCGCTCGTTTTATGTCGCTCGCCTCTCTCGCTTTATACAATAGAATTGTATAAATTGTGTTTCTAATTGTATAAAGCGAGAGAAAATTCTATAAACGCATGCAAATACATATATCTTCGTCCTATACACTTATAATTATATAATACAAATATTTTCCTGCCCAAGTCTCTTTTGCCTTTCCCGTTTTATACAAATTCAAATTGTATATAATTTCTCTCTTTCTCGTTTTATACAATTCGATTCAATTGTATATTTCCTGCACATGTCTTTTTTTGTCTTTCTCTCTTTCTCATTTTATACAATTCAATTCTGCCTTTCTCGTTTTATACAATTCAAATTGTATATAATTTCTCTCTTTCTCGTTTCATAAAATTTATTTTGTACAATTCGCTTCAATTGTATATGTATTGCGAATTATACATATATAAATTTGCTATGGAGCGCAATTATGCAAACTTTGTTATAGCATACAAATATGAATTTTATGTTTGTTACATGTGAAAGTTGTCCATTAAACAATACTCTGAGTTCCCCCTTTTTGATGATGACAAACATCTCCTTCCCCAATCGACATGACCAGGTCCTCTTCACGTAGCTAACATTTATTCCCCCTATCGACATGACTATATCTCTTCAAGTAGCTACCATTTATTCCCCCTATCAACATGACCATGTCTCTTCAAAGCAGCTATAACACCATTGATCTCATACCTTAACCTTAACAACTTTTTCCCTTTTGATATCATACAAAAGGGTTAAAGCAGTAAACCAAGTTAACAGAAATGCAGTTCAAGCAAATTCATAGTCACTTGGGCAACACTGAGCATGAGTAAAAGCAGGCATAAAGTAATGAGACAAGTCAGTAGAAACAAGACATTTTTCATCCATTAATAAAAGATCAGCCATAAAAACATTGCAAATATGATTACGAATGAAAATCAGAACAATGCCCAAAAAGAGGAATGAGGACTTACATAGAGAGTTAGGAAGACAAGGGATGACTTAAAGGCAAGAGATTGAAAGAATAGAATTAGTAGAGCATATCCATTTGCATGGTGTTTTCAGAAGCCTCTTTTAAAGTTCACATTCTTTGTCGCCCCGCCTTAATGTTGAACCTTTAGGGCTGCCAGTTTTCCATTTTTTTGGTACCTGGTCCCCCTAATAGTGTTGTTTCAGAAGCGAAACCTTTAGAAAAATCATTTCAATATCCTTGTTAGCAAGAATAATTGTCGTACCTTCCAACAGTAGTCTGAGTTTCTCATAACAGAAATATTGGTAATCACAAACTTATTCAAGGCCTCCGAGATAAATAGATCAATACTTGAGGAATAAAAAAGAACATTTAATTTCTATTTTTTTCATTTCTATTTTTTTAAAAGCAGACACCCTTCCTATTCAGATACTTTGAGTCTCGGAATATCAATTTCTCCCTTTTTGAACATCATCTTTTCCACTTCTTCATTTTTCTTGGAGGACCTGGTCCCTCTTCACACTTAGAAACATTTTTACCAGAAAATTCTCCAGTAAGAATAAATGGATTAATAGTTTGAAGTGTATTTGAGAGAGGAGAAAAGATAATTTTGAAACACATTGATATTTGAAAGATAAATTGATTTTTCTAGGGAAATGGAAAGAAATATGAAATATAACGAACGAGAAAGGAAGCATCATTTTGTTACTTAAAAGATGGGACAACAGTCAGATGCCTGAATGACAAACATGTGATAATTTCAAGTTTCTCATGCATAACTCAAACTTCAATATTAAGAGTGCTAACCTTCGAGAAAGAATTAGGGCCCTCTTTACAGTTTGAATGTCATTGCCTAGATTTGTTCCCACCACATTTTTCCTTCAGACTTTTTCTCATGTGTGTATACCTACAAAAGGTATGAGACTGAATTTGTTAAAGCATACATAACTAAAAAAAAAAATACCTCTCCCTTTGCATAGTAAATGTTGCAGCATTCTAAACTTCAGTTTGATTATCATGGTCAGGTCTTCTAAGAGATTCAAGTTGTTGTCATATTCACACGAGTTGGACTCATCAAGTTGTACTTGTTATATTCTCTACCTCAATTGATGAAAGAGCAATCATATCTTGTGTATGATTTCCCCATGAGTAAACAATCAGCATATAACATAAGTCACTCCTGAGGTACTCTTTCTATCAACTTGATACCCATCATAATCATCATCACCATGTACTCAAAATCAAAAAGTCTCCTTAAAGATAGAATAGAACCAGGTCATCTGTCTTTTTCAAATGTCTGAAGATTTTCTCAGCAGCCTTCAAATGTGATTTCTTTGTACATAAATTGAATCTCTGAACCAGGTACATCTGCATCCATCTTCAAGTTATTGCCCATAAGAGTATCAATTATTCTGGGAAACTATAACATGAAATTTTTTCATCAACTTCAGCTTCTCTGAACTGATACTAGGTCCCTGTCTTTGATCAGACATCAATTTCCATGAACGTTGTGCTATCATCATCCCTGTAGCTAAGTCCCAATAAGAGTATACACTTGTCCTAGCTTAGGGCTTTAGTGAAGATGTCAACCACTTGATCTTCCATTTTAAAGAGCTCATGATGGCATTACCTTTCTTTATAAACATTGTTTTAACTTCAAGTATGTTCAGCCTTTTGAGCAGCTCATTATGTACTTTTTTGGATAATCAAGGATACTTTTAGAGATTTGCTAAATTTGTATCTTTAGGAAGAAATCTCCCATGGTGCTCATTTGGAACTCACCACCCATGAATGCGGCAAGCTCTTCACACAATAACTCAAAGGGTTATTTCAAAGATGACATCATCGATATACACTTGAGTTACCAGCAATTCCTTTCCTTGTGATTTCAAAAAGAGGGTTTTAACAATTTTATCGCTTTTAAAGTCATTATTCAAGAGGCACTTGCGCAACCTATCAGCTTGTTGGGAAACCGATTGTTAACCTTTGCTTCTTTCAAACTAAGCTTGATCAGCTTTTTCATTCTCACCTTCGTAATACACATTATTAGTTTGAATTGCATCATCTTTGTTCAGCATTGTCTAGAGGACCGGGTCCCTCATCAGGTTCATAATCTACATCAGCTTTGTTGAGATTGTTGAATTCATGACAAGGATGTTCTTCAACAAGCTCACTATTTAGACCATCTCTCTGAATCTAAAGCAGTTTTTCCTTCAAAAATCGTCTTTCTTTTGCAACATCTCAATTCTTCAAGACTCATCAAAAATCACATGAAAATCTTTGTCAAGGCACACATTTTTTATACATCATATAAGCTTCTCTAGGGAAGATTATTCCACAAATACTCTTTAAACATCATTGAGATTACACTACTCAATATCATTAGCTTTATAACAAAACATGTTAATTCATCACTCCAGCACGAGGGTTTTTGAAAGATTAAAAGCTTGCATATTTTACCTGAATGATGGTCTAATCTGCATCTCTTTCACACCATTGTCATAACTTTTGTCATCCACAAATTTCATTTTGTGCAGACTAGGGACTAGGTCCCTTCTGACAGGTTTGTACAACAGAGCAACACTCATATAAGCATCTTTATTGTGTCATACCTCAACATTCTCACCTTGAGCACTAAGACAAGTGAGATTGTCACTACGAGAAGTATTCCAATCAGCAATATACATGTCCTTGCATCTCTTTTCTATCAAGATTATCGCTCGAGGGAGAAAGTCTGTGACCACACGTTCTTTCTTATTAGAACTTACTTTATTTCACTCATCACAAATCTGTGAAACACTTAAAGATTATACTTCAACTATTGACACTGTACATATCCTAAAAAGTGTGCTCCATAGATTTCCCAAACATGTCTTCCCCAAAAAAAATACATTTTCTTGTAATCATTAAATAAGACACCTCCACCTTGAAATGCCTTGAGAGAGAGAGAGAGGAAGTTTTCATTTATCCTAGTCACGTGCTTGGAACATCTGCTTATTCATGAACCACCATTGACTGCCACTACTTCCGCTCACCTCCATACCATATCACTTGTTAGCCTTGGGAAGCCACTTTAGTCGGAGTTCCTAGTAAGTATATAATGTAGTGATAAGAAATCTTTTGTCCAGTGAGGCAGACTGGATTTCTTCAACTTGGGACCATGAGTAGGACCAGGTTCCTTTTTCAGTCTATTCTGATGTTTAGAATAGTTTGACGAAATTCTTTCAAATTTTTTCAAAATTGGACAATCTTTCTTTAGATATCCATCTCGACCACAATTCACAGCCCTTCCCTCTTCTACTGTTGTTGTCTTGACCGATCAGATTTGTAAGAATCTTAGAGGAATTAGTCCATTTGAGGGATTTTTCCAGTTCCTCTTTTACATGGACCAGGTGTCTTTCTAACTTAAGATTTCTTTCTAACGTCATTTTCATCTTTATTTCAGCAGTGTGCAACTTATTCTCAAACTCCAGCTGCAAGTTGCATGCCTCGTTCTTTCCTTTAAAAATTGTAGTAGTCGCTCCTTTTATCTTTTCCTTCAGTTCTAGATTTTTAGCTTCTAGAACAATCATTTGACTTTCAATATCAGATATTTGGGCAACTAAAGCAATTTTTTCATCGTGAAAGATGTCTAGACTGTTGTTTACGAGATACAACAACTATGTTTCTCAACTTACTATAGAAAAGGTATTCAAGTTTGGCTTGAAATAAGATAGAGTTGCCTTTTCACCACCATCTTCCTCATCTGACTTGCCATAAAAGCATCATCTGTGTGTTCAGAATCATCGAAATCACTTGAGGAAGTTTTGCCATGCTGCCAGATCCTTCTTCACCTTCTCGAAGAAATCTTCTTATGCTTATCTTGAGGAGGACTAGGTCCCCCTCTTTGTCTTCACTTTCTCCAGACTTAACTATTTCAGAAATTTCACTTTGTGACACCTTAGAAGCTAGTGATTTATTCCTTTCTGCATCCCTCACCTGATCAGCATCACCATTCAGATCTACCTTCATGTCTTCACCTTTGAAAATGAGACCATTCCCTTTTATATGCATCTCGTGGGCTTGAAGATGCTAAAATAGTGCATTTAGAGTCTTCTCTTTAGTATCCCTTGTCTCATCAACAAACAAAAATTCATTTGTCTAAGATCTGGGAAGAATTTCCAATATCTTAGAAACTTGTTTGCACACTGGGACAAGTTCATTAAGAAACATGAGCTCATTGGTGATGGTGAAGAATCTTGTGTGCTTTTCATGAACTGATTCACCTTCTTTCATGGTGAAACTTGTGAAAGGAGCAGTAAAGAAATCTAGCTTAGATTTCTTGTTTCCTCAGTTCCCTCAAAGGTAGTTCTAAGCAGATCCCAAATTTCTTTGGCTGATTCGCACGAAGAGATCAGATATTATTCTTTCATTCCAATGCAACACATAAGCAACTTCTTGGCTTTGTGATTTTTCCGAACTAATTGTTTATAAGAGTCATTATATTGTTTTCTAGCTTTTAGAATGGCTCTTGTCATCTCTCCAACCTTAACCTCCATGGTTGGCACATAAGGACTTTCACATATCACGTCCCACACTTCAATATCCTCAGCCATGAGATAGTCTCTCATTCTAATCTTCTACCAACTATAGAACTGACTATCAAGAATAGGTGGCCTTGTGGAGGACAGACTTTTTTGCACACTCACTGTTGTCATCATTCTTTGCAGAAATCTCTCTCTTGGTGTTAACCAGATAGAGAGTCCAAGTTCTGATACCACTTGTTGGAATGTATACGTCCAAACATTTCGATGGCACCAGGTCCTCAACACAGTTATAATACAAAATAGTTAAATAAGTGCTGAAAGTAAATATTAACAGACAACTTACGTAGAAACCTCTTTGCTCAAAGGAGAAAAATCATGACATGTTCTCAACGGGACCTTTCGAACTACTTTCACTAAGTTACAATCCGAGATTAGTCTGCTAATCTCCACACTAAGTAATATCTCCTGTCACTTAACTAAGTCTGGACAGATACAACACTGCCCACTATACTAATCCTAAGCATATTAATATAGATTTGAGAGTAAGAACCTACATTACCCTTAACTAGATTCTTACAATGATTCATACAAGTTCAAAACATTTCTAACACAAGTGAAACGAATCTTAGAAGTAAAGCTGAAATACAAACAATCAAGAACAATAGCATGTACGAAAAACACACTTTCAGTTGATCAGGTCCTTGCTGTAAGTGGTCTTGTGCTTGAGTTCTTCCTTGAAGATAGCCT